>OZ034976.1:5130400-5161400 GCA_964030785.1 Siderastrea siderea
CCATATCAAAGAACGTAGTGAATGCTTGGCAATCGATATACGGTGAGCGGACCGCTTGGACTGGCTGACATTGCAATCTGTCGTGCACGAAGAGTTAATAATAATCCGTGCTTAGTGACGAGGAGCTAATAACTGCGAGATCAAGGCAAATTGGAGTCATGAACGCCACTGTTATACACCCTGGTGACAAGGTGACCATAACCCTTAGTTTAGATGATGGAAAAGACTTACCAAGCAAAAAGGAAAAGATGTTTCAACGGAGCAAATCATCACCAGAACAAACGAACGTCAAAGAACAGGAAAAAGACAAGAAGAAAAATCCAGAAAGGCCTCCGCTTATCTCACGACGAACAAGCTCGTTGCTGAGTTTGAACATAGAAGGGCTATTGATTGTTCCTGAATACGAAAAGAGACTCAGGCGAAAGTCGTACAGCGGAGCATCCGGCCACGATAATAATAATAACGATGCGCCAAAGGAAACTGATGTCGATCCCTCGGATGGTATGCTCACAACATCGCTGTGTACGACTGAGCTTTAATGAATCTTGAAAGGCAACCTATGCCGTTGTACTGCTTATGTAACTGAAGACACAGCTTTTAGAAACTTTAACTCTTTACATGCCACAGTACCAAGTTGCTTGTAAACTTTCGCTTTAATGCTGGAATACAGCGTTAAAGTTAATCTGCGTAGAACCCTAGCTTGCGCAATTGAAGACACAAGTAGCTTTCAGTTTTAAACACTTTACTTCGCAAGGGTGTCATAGTACAAATGTGTTCCAAAGTTTTCTAAGTGTTCAAGTGTTCACTTCGCAAAAACAGCCAAAATATTGAACAGATAATAGGGACGTGCTACTTGGGAGCTTTGATTTGAATGCTCGCCGCGCTTTAGGATTTCATCCTGACATCTACAAGCACTTAACGAGACTGGAGGTATGTCAGTAAAAGCAAGGATTCATTAAAACCACCAAATAATGAGTGCTACAGCCCATGCAGTGACAGTCTATCAAGAATTTGGAGGAGAGACAGAAACATGAATTTGACAGTGCATTTGGAAGTCACAAGATGCTTCTTCATCTATCACCCAGCTTGTTTTGTTCCCGACGAAATTGCAAACCGTTGTGTTTATCTAATCCATACTTGTTGATGTTGCAATTTTGGTATTATTGGGCCGCAAATATCTTTTTACGTCTGTTTTTTCCTATGGAGCAGAGTGTAAATACTATGGTTTCCACATAGTGCCTGCAACCGCAGACAATTAAACTGACCCAGTTGACGTGGTGGTTTTGTGGTTTTCCTAAATGCAAGGACTCTCTGGTACCGCTGTTTCTTCTTTGATTGTAGGTACATGTAGCTGTTCAATTGATTGTTTTTGTGATAAGGTATGTATGAAAATTATAAATCTCGTGTGTGAAATACAGATGAAAAGGCTAATTTTAGACATTACCAGTGACCCTTACATTTGTAAAGCAACTCATTAGCAACGACAAAAAAAATACAATTTGGAAAATCAGGCTTAAATGCTATACAAATTCACGTTTTTTAAAGGTGTAAACTTTCTTACGAACTATTAAGCCCCGCAGTGTCTGATCGGTGCCCGAAGTTACACTTTGCCATCTTGTCTGGTTTCAACGCGACCGTCGCGGTAGTTTAATTGCTGGTTTTCTTAAAATAAATAGTAATAGAGTGAATAAATTAGCCTTCAAGCGTTTTCTGAGAAACATAAACTACACTGAATATAACGGTCTTCCACTGGTTCAAGGCCGAAGATACAATGTTTTTCACCGATAGTCGCGTGGAAACAAAACCCCACTGAGCAATATTGATGCTACATGACAGTAAATTAGACAAGAAAATAATTTTCACATTGGGGGTTCTACTTAATGTGTAAAACAACAAAAGAGTCCCCCTTTTAAGGCTCTTAAACTATACATAAACAAATTTCCATAAATTTGGATACAGATATGTTGCTGGCTTAATTGACTGTTGCTGTTTGTTTTATTGGAAAAAGAAGATCGTTGACACCAAAATCCTCGCTAGATTTCCTTGGAAAAAATGTTCCGCATACCACCCGTGACATATAGCTACGTATTTAACCTGTGATAACAAACGGTCTGATAGTTGTCATTAACATTTTCATGCATGTTGACTTTTCCTTAGTCTCAAAGCACTTGTCGGCTTTCATGGCTGTTTTCTTAACTTAGAAGAAAATCAGCTTAACTATGAAAGAAAGACAAAATCAATTATCAAAACTCCTGAAACAATTTATTTTATGGATTTTCATACTTCAGTATAAGAAAACAACTGAGTAATTATCTAGTTACGTCACAACACAAAGTGTGCCCCATTTGTAAACAGCATGAGCACTTGAAATCAAGACTTTGTGAATCTCTTTGTTTATTTTTACTTTTAAAAAGACACAGATAACGACGGTAATTAATTTTTTGGTGGAAAATGAAGGAAAGGCATGGAATCATTACCCTCAGATGCAAATACGCACCAATATGTTACAGGGATATTTGAACCGAACTTATTTGTTAGTAGTGATTTTAAAACCTTTCATTCCCTATTTCCAAATTTCGTTTTAGAAAACTAAATAGAGTACCACCACAGACTCAAAAGTTAAAACCACTTTGCACAGGATAATAAACCACACCACACACAAGTACTGCTCAATAGCTGCCACTTGTCTATCCACCATCCATCCACAGACTCCATCCACAGACTCAAACGTTAAAACCACCTTGTACAGCATAATAAACAGCATCACAGGAAAGTACTGCTCTGTAGTTTCATTTGAATGGTCACTCTTATGCTTTAGGATTTCATCCACAGCTAGACTCAGTAATTAGAGCCACCTTGCTCGAGGAAGTACCGTAGTGTAGCAGCTTTTATGTGAATAGCCAACTTAAGGATTTCATCCACACATCAAAACAATTTTGACTTTCAAATTCAAGGATCATCCGGCGCGTAGCCTGCTTGCAGGTGGTTTGTGGGTGTTTCTATCGCGGAAAACCCCCGGAAAACGTAAAGTTCGCGACCCGGGGGGCGGGGACTCCCATATGAAAGTGACGGGGATGCTCGTCGGAAAATTAGAATTAACACCCTAAAGGAGACCAATCTGGGCGTGGCTCCGGCTTTATTTGACCCCTTAGGGAGACCATGCAAAAACAGACAACTAAATAAGAGCTATAGAGATGTTAATTGCGCTAAAGATGTTGCAATCGAATGCTGTCTTCTATGAGTAAATTTTAACAGCTGCGATTTCTGTGCTGCTCTAGACCACTAACACAGTATAAAATAGATATTTCTTCACACACAACCCTAAGCGATACCTGTGTGGGTAAAAATATTGGCTTTCCGTCCTCAGCACCCTAAGTGAGACCAAAATCTGTGATTTACAATCCTAAGCGAGACGACGAGCATCCCCGTCACTTTCATATGGGAGTCCCCCCCCCCGGGGGGGGTTCGCGATCACCGGCGCCATTTTGGACGCGCGCAAAAAACGATCTGGGGCGAGTGACAAAGCGATGGGGAGGGGGCGGGGGAGCGTGAATTGTAAAACAAGGCCAGTTGATTTTCATGTTTTACTGACAATAAAGCCAAAGAAATTTGGCAAAACACGTCGTGACTGCAAACGAATTGAAAACTACGGTCGATTGCGTTGTAAGTAGACTTGCCCACAAGTCGAGCTCAAGAGTTTTTTCAGCTTTGTAGTTGAATACAGGCTTGTATAATAGACCGTGAACACGGAGCAATCAAACGATACAAGTGGAATGTAGAATACACTGGGAATAATAAACTCAAAGCGGTATTAAAATATCCAGCCTATTCACTATTTCGCCGATATGAAAAATCTGACAAGGGCGCTACACGAGAGTTTGCTTTGAACTGCACGCTTACTGAGAACATGACTGATGGCCTGTCACAGGCGCACATGGAATGCATGACAAGTGATTATGGCGATAGGGCGGCGACTCACAGGAGACGGGTTTTCGGGCAGGCGGTTTTTCTATCGCTTCCCCGCCCCTCCCCGTCGCTTTGTCACTCGCCCCAGACCGATTTTCGCGCGCGTCCAAGCTGGCGCCGGCGATCGCGAACTCCGCGTTTCAGGGGTTTTTCCGCGATAAAAATACCCACAAGCCACCTGCAAGCAGGCTATCCGGTGCGCAGTCGTTTTCTATCAGGTTTTATAGTGCAACGTTAAATTTTCGCGTCCTCCCATCGGTCGAAATTGATCACTTGACGCGAGAGTGTCTCTTCTCAGCGGGCGCCTATCAGCGCATAGTGCCCGCTTTTGGCAATTTTCGCTCAAAATTTAGCGTTGTACAATAAAAACAACCGAGTCCTTCTGTCTCAGGCCCTATGTGTGATAGATTCCCTCGGAAATTTGATGCTGAAACTTCATATAAGCCCTTGAACTAATATTTGTTGTGAACATCAAATTCAGTTCCTCGGGCAACCTATTTAGACAGTAGAGGCATTATCGTGTGATAGGTTGCGCGAGGAAATTTGATGTTCACAACGAATATTAGCCCGAGAATGTACATTTAGTTCGAGGGCTTATATGATAGTGCCTTCGACAGAAGAACTCTGTTGTTTTAATAGAAAACGACGATTCAGCCAATCAGATTCGTGTATTCACAATAGAAGATGGTAATTGTGACTCAAATGTCTACAAATCCAACGTGCACGCTATGTTCATATATAAAGTTTTTCGTCCTATAGATTTTTGTAAATGTGACTTAAATATTGCTGTTTTGCGAGTGTAATCGTTTCTTTCTCTACTAGAAAAATACATTCCGGTATCCACGTTTTCTTTGAATAACGGTCAACCAGGCCTCACATCGTTGATAATAACAAACTGGGCTTCATAGTCTAAATTAGTTGAACGTAAAATCTTAGCTCCACTTTTGGAGTTAATTGAAACAACTTATGTGCGATTGTAAACGTTTAGCCGATAGTTAGCCATTTAAACAATTATTGAACAGCGAACGTTTTGTGCGTATGCGCGCGTATGTGTTTTGTTTTGTTTGTTTGTTTTCGTTTTTGTTTTTAGTTTTTGTTTTCTTATTTTTCCTTTTGTTGGACTTTTAAGGACCTATTCAACTTTCGATGAAGGGGCGGGATAGTTTCTACTAAAGAAACTCCTTGGTTGTACTGCGTCAGTGTGGGGACAGAATCCCTTCAATTTTGTATCAACTGAGTTGATAGAGCAGTTTTCAATTGAGTGTCGAAAGTAATGTTGTGTTTGCTTTGGTTTTGCTTTACTTCGCTTTCTGATTGGTTAAAAAAGCTCGCGCCACTTTCTCAGCCAATCAGACGAAAAACAAAAACCAATCGTCACTTACCTGCACGCGTTTTCCCCCGCTAAACGCTAATTACTTGTACTTGCTTCGATTTCTGATTGGTTTATTTTGTGTTTTGTTTCTTCTGTGATTGGTTTGAGTAATTACTTTGGTTTTGGTTTTACGATACTCATTTGAAAAGCGCTCTATAACTAGAACTAAGTCGGCCACCGTAAAGAGATTGAAAGCTGACGTTTCGAGCGTTAGCCTTTCGTCAAAGCGAATCCGAAAAAGGGATAAGGGCTAACAAACGGATGCAACATTTTTCGTCAATGCCGTCCAACCTTGTTGAATTTAACAAATTTGACGCGTTTGGCCTCCCCTTTAAATAATGCTGAATGATATTGAATTAACCTTCCCTTCTGTTCTAAGGCGGTGTTAAAACAATGTTGAACCTGTTTGACCGCCTTGCTCAACATCGTACAACAAAGTTTGTATTTAGCAGTGTTGAATGATGTTGAATTGTTTGACCGAGTTCAAGCGCTCGAGATGTCTGCTTTTGCTTGCTGTTGCCAATTTACCTTATATCAGCTCAAATTCATGTGTTTTAGCTCTCGAGCCTGAGAATAAAATCGTTATTAAAGTGCGACAATTCATTAAAACCAACGGAGCAGTGATCCCCTGTGGTGCTGTTAGGTGTGGTGCTTGTGCTGATGAATTATTGAACTATTTCAGGAGGACATGCTTTTGCCTGACTGTTTGGTACTAAGCTCTCTTTAAAGACTGTGTTAAGTCCAAGAAAAAAGACAACTTTTTAGAATTTTCAAATCAATATGCCACCAGTGCAAAAGTGAATAATTCTTTCATTAGTTTCAGTAAAATATATCATTGTTGAACGTATTTGTGGTCTGAGGTTTATCGCAAACACCACTCGAGCCTTAAATTAAATTTCATTTTTCTCAATCAAATTTACATATCATTTAAATTGGTTTTGTAAACAAGTCCTTTATATTCCCGCTACATCTCAAAAAATTCATCAACGAATCAAATCATTTTCAAATTAGAAAATTGGTTCGTAATTGATCATCTGTCAAAAACGGATGGCCGTCTTACACGGCCATTCATCAGATCTTTAGTGATTTCGAAAATCAATTCCTTCAGAGTTTTTCCATCTTGTTATAATAACTTAATGCAGTAGGGAAGAGTGGAAAACTGTGAATATTGTATAGTAATTGTAAAAGTTTTTTATTTATCCTAACCTTTTCAAGTTGCTAGGTAGCATGTCCCGGTCTGATGATTTAGTCTGCGTGTATGTAGTCTGAAGTGCATTTTCTCACTTGCATGTCCTAATTAAGTGACCAACCTGCTCCGACAGAATGCAAGAAGCAATATATTCCTGTGTTTGATACGGTGTCATGCATGTTAAACAGTGGGATGGCCATCGAGAGGAAAATTCAAATATTTTTAGCGACGTGTATTTTTAAGGTTACGACCACTGACTAATAGAGAAAGCTTACGGCTAGAAATCTGATGTTACTTATTAAAAGACCATCAAATTCAATGATGGGAACTAATTTCAATTTTTCTGTAATTAAAAATGACAGCAAAGCGTAAAGAATTATTTGTAGATTACAAACTAACGAAAGCAGAGCCGAAGAAGAGGATTAATTACAATAGTAATTTCGCTAAAACAAAAGAGCATTTGACATTGACTTTCACCTAATAATACATTCCGTAAAAAACGCTTTCAAAAGAATAGAATTTTAATTTTATTGATCAAATCGTCGCGGGTTATTATTGTTATTATCATTAGCGTGAATGTAGAGCACATTCATTTGCAGGTGAATGGGGAAAAGTTTCGAAATCTATGTGTTATTTCAGTTGTAATGTCACAGAGATAGGACAATCGGGCACAATCCCGTTCCTCAAGAGCTTTCAACATGGACAAAAAGAAGCCAGATGAACCAGAAACTGCACAGACGAAAGAATCCATTGATCCTTCGTCAAATAATGCTCTCCTGGAAAACACAAATAACTCAAGTTCTCAGAACCAAGATGGTCATAATGATCCCACGGAAAAGATCCCGTCGCCGAGTGTAGCGGACAATAAAGATGAAAGACCAAAAATAAGGAGAAAGCGAAGCAGTTCTCTAAGCTCTTTATTACAGCTCAGGCAATTTCTTGAGTCTGATGGCGACCAATGTGAACGAATAAAATTGCGAAGAGTTAGTTCGATTCCCATGACGTACAACTCGGGTGAGCAAGAGACGCAACTTGAAGATGGACTTCTGACAACGACGCTATGTTCTACGGAGCTTTAACGCTCGATGGGTAGACTTATCGGCCATTTATCAGGTAGTTAATTAGCAATATCAGTTGATGGAGCGCGATTGCATGTCGGCCACGATTATCAAAACAAACATTTTGGTAATGATAACATCTCAAGGAGCGATAATTGACTCTGTGTTTTAAAAATGGTTTTATGGAGGGCAGAGAAGCTTACGAAGGTTAAATGCCAATAAAGTAGTTCAAGAATGTGTTACGAAGATTGTTCAAGCTACCAAGCGACAAACAATGTACTGGTGTTGCGGATCAATCTACGATGATATTATTAGTATACTTAGGTCAGTGTTGACTACGAAATACTTGTTATGCCGTTCAGTGAACTAGAAAACGTAAGTGTCGTTAGACCAAAGATACCTAACGTAATGTCCACATGCTTAGGATAATATGAATATTGATATTCAAGATATCTATATTAATTAGAATTCACGTTACATAAGTTCATATTTTTGTCTATCAAATCAAATGCAGCTAAAAAGGGACAAAAGTGTGTTTTTTTTTCAAAGAGAGTTGCGCAGATAGTATACCTAGCCGTCTGTTTGAAACAGATTCAAGCCGTGGTACAATATAATTTATGTATAGTTGCTTCCTTGTATGCCATCGGGCGCGGCAGTCAGTAAGTAGTAGTTACAATACAGTTCAAAGGGAAAATAATGATATGGTCAGTTTCAGCCCAGATTAATCAGGTAATGCCACTAACTGTACTTGTTTCCTGAATTGATACGTAATTAAAGAAGTGGGATAACTTCAAAAATTCTCTATTTGAATATGTTCACGTAGTCTAGAACTCTGTATACGTTATGAATTGAACTAGAGACGTATTGGAAAAGCGTTTTATGAATATTATATTTTCATTTTTGTAATTTAAGGTAGTATATGAAACGGAGAAGTCATGCTTACCAAGTATGAAACCGTATATTATGATCAGGTTGTCCGGTCCAGGTGTCGAGCCGCGTTTGTCGGTTTTTATTATTTAATTTTGATTTTATTTCATTAACACAGATTTTTTTATTACTGACTTTATTCAGTATAAACGTCAGTGAATTACATGGACGACTTTTACGGAAAAAAATCATACCTGAACATATTGTAATGATAGCGATAAGACTTCGCATTCCCTAACACGGTTAAGGAAATAAAATTGTCGGCGTTATAAACAAATCTTGCAGTCGGTATACAGTCAGGGAAGCATTCGAGATTTACCCAAAAATCTTACGCAGTCTTGTGTTGATGCAATTCTAGTAATTTCGCTGTGCATATAGAAATACGAGACGCAGCTGTTGTAAATATCAATCCAAACCAAACACATATAGCCAGTGAACAAACACAGAAAAAAGATCCCTGCAAACCGGATTTCCATTCAACATCGTTCAACATCTTTAAATTCGACAAGTTTACGCCTTTTAGAGCCCCGCTGAATGATGGAATGATCTGATCCTGAAGGATGGTGAATGGTGTCAGTGAACAATGTTTGATTGAACATGCCATCAAGCATTGAAAACTTTGAAATATGACGTAAAGGATTTAAAGCAAATAAAGAGTTGACCACAATCGAAGAATTCCTATCGCAAACTTGTATTCAGCAATGCTGGAAGATGTTTAAACTGTTTGATTGACGTCAAACGCATTGAGCTAATCAGTAGCCAAATAGAAAACATCGAATCGGTACCAAGCACAGGAACACCAACAAAAGACAAGTTCAGATGGGTTTGGGTTCGTTCCTGATCGCTGGAAAAACGTCACTTTTCCCTGCAGTACGTTTTGAGAGATTATGAACAAATCACATAATATGGCTTAACAAAAACACCAAACATTTAAGTTTTAAAAGCAAGTTATAAAAGTACTCCGTTATCCAAAAACAAAGACTACCAGCAATTCATAAAGTTTGCAATTAATGACTAAATTAAATAATTGGTTATGGTTGAAATAAGACATGCACGTAGGAAACATACACTCTCTTACCTTGATTCTCTCATGCTAAACTTTTATTAGCTGTCATCAAACATTTTGTTCCCCATGTGTCTTGCGATGGCCACAGTGAAAAAAATGGTTGAATAGTTCAGCTGCAAAAGAAGTAGATTGCATCCAGAGAAAGATAAGTAAAACGCATGCGCAGTAAGAAAAGCTCCATCAGTTGCTTATCCATGAAGTTAATTTCCAATCGTTAGAATTTCTTGCGGACTTGCTAGATTTTGGTACGGAATGGAATTTCATTTGTTTTGCCGCCAGATAGCAGAATAAAGGAAGTTTACTCTGAATAGAAAAATGTTAATAGCGTCTCTTGTGTCGGGGAAAGTTTTGGTGGGAGATCATTGGCGTCAGTCTGTCCGACTTACTAGCATTATGCGGAGTCGAGTGGCGCAGTTGTGTTTTTTCTCAGGACACCTTTGAAAACTTTGAAAGCTTTGCACATTATAAAAATCGATTATATTAGTATTCAAAGTCTAGCTGCTGTGACAGATAAAAGAAAATCAGTGATTGCATCCCGCTTAATCAGATTATTATTCATAAATTCCTCAACTGGAGTCAGGAAAAACAGGCTAGCCCCAAAATAACGCTCCATGTATAACCTTCATTTTATGAGAAAAATAAATTGATATGACCTTAAAGACCTTCAGTGGTTATCAGTATAGCCTTGTGCATGAAATTGACAATTGCTATAACAGTTAATTAAACTGATAGTGCAACCGAGATACGGCAAGGGGGAGCTGTGAGCAAAATATTGACCCACACTGGACTTACAGACCTGCCACTTCAATTGGTACTATTAGCAAGATCAAATAAACTTTACAAAGCTTTTTACTGAGGTTTTGCTCGTTGTTCTTTGGGTATAGTGCAAGGCATGTTTACTTTTTCGTTTGCATATTGAATTTGCTCATCTGCTGCAAGTGAGTGATTTATGATTTTGTCATTTCCGCCGTTTGTCATTTTCAGAGATTAATGAGAATGCAAGCGATACGAAGTTCCGATAAGCGTTTCACCTGCTGGGAAAAACAATGCTCTGGTAACATTTACTAATAAACACGACTTGAATCGTTTTCATCGGCAAGCTTTATAGATAGTGATAATTCTTTATGGTAACCGCAGTATTTCATGCGCGACTTCCACATAATATGGATGACGTAAACATGGCCTGGGGACGACATTTAGCTCCACAGGACAGTAATGCTCAGTAGCTTTCAATTGAATGGGCGCACTTAAGGATTTCATACACAGATTCAAAAAGTTAAAACCACCTTGTACGGCATAATGAACGGCACCAGAGGAAAGTACTGCTCAATAGCTTTTATTTGATTGTCACACTTTAGGATTTCATCCACAGAATCAAAAGATAAAACCACTTTCTACAGCATAATAAACAGTACCACAGGAAAGTACTGCTCAGTAGCTCTCATTTGAATGTTCATAGTTTAGGATTTCAAACTCAAAAGTTAGAGCCACCTTGTACAGCATCTTGAACGGTATCACAGGAAAGTACTGCTTTAACAGCTTTCATTTGAATGGTCACACTTTAGGATTTCATCCACAAACTCAAAAGTTAGAACCACCTTGTACAGCATAATACACAGTACCACAGGAAAGTACTGCTCAGTAGCTTTCATTTGAATGGTCACACTTTAGGATTTCATCCACAAACTCAAAAGTTAGAACCACCTTGTACAGCATAACAAACAGCACCACAGGAAAGTACTGCTCAGTAGCTTTCATTTGAATGGTCACACTTCAGGATTTCATCCACAAACTCAAAAGTTAGAACCACCTTGTACAGCATAATAAACAGTACCACAGGAAAGTACTGCTCAGTAGCTTTCATTTGAATGGTCACACTTTAGGATTTCATCCACAGACACAAACGTTAGAACCACCTTGTACAGCATAATAAACAGCACCGCAGAAAAGTACTGCTCAGTAGCTTTCATTTGAATGGTCACACTTTAGGATTCCATCCACAGTCGCGTAATCGTAATATAGGTTTCAGCCTCATTACAAGAGTCAACGTTTAACTCTGCGATTATTAAAAATAGCAACCTTATTGATACTAACAGTTAATTTCACCTAAAGTGGCAACAAGGAATCGATCAAATAACATTTTCGTAAGCCGATCATCGGACATCTCATTATTTCACCACTACAACTCAAGTTTGCTAGTTTTGGGCTATGTTACATATTTAACAGCTGTCTATAATCAACCTGATCATCAAATTTTTAAAACAGCCACTAAGCTCGATTTCATTTCAACTCGCACTCAAATAAATGACTGTTCCACAGATAATTCTCCTACGGTAAGGGGCGGAGGTTGTTAGGGGAACCTAAATGACAAATAAATGCTGTATAAGTTAATGCTGCTCAAAAAGGTACTGTATTTTAGTACTTTTTAATTGTTCAAATATAAGATAGAAGTGTCATCGTTTCGCGGTTAAATAATGACTCGAAATCTGTACTGGGTACATATTTTGGCGTTCAGTCACTTTAAAAACAGGGCGGAAATATTATAGTCCTGGGTCGGCGCAATTTGACAAAAGAAGTGCAACCTGTAGAATTTCTCATCAACGAACTACTTAAGCAAATTATACAAACGAGGCTTGGAGGTGAATTTTGAGCTGGTAATGTACTAAACATGCTGAGCCTCCCGAATTTTCTAGGAGCAAATACTGACAACGAGCCCTCTAATCGTTTTACGAGACAACAAAATGAAAGCCAGGTCAAACTGAGGAAGTTATCCTGTCAGAAGACATCGCACGCGTGCTCAGTCGGTGATTATCAGCGAATAGTCGGTGACGATTGAACCAATCAGATTCGTGTATTGGTAATAGACCACGGTTAATGTGTGCCAATCGAATTAATCAGCAACGTGTTAAATTCGTTACAGTGTGATGATCAAATAGTCTTTCAATAAAATTCGGGTAAATGCTCAAATCAATTAGCACTGTTTACTCTTGGGTTACAGTCGGAAATATGTGCGGATGTTTTTAAAGACTTTTTGTTTGCGAAAGAACATCGCGAAATACTTCATCAGAACACTGCAATGCATCGACAACGGCATTTCTTTTGGAAGAATGTTAAACTCTTTGCAGTTTGATTTCATGATTGACTCTCAGCTGGGATAAAAAAATGTTCAGGGAAGCGGACGAGAGACCCAAGACAATTCCAGGGTATACTCATTTCCCTGAAAATTCAGCCCTAGGCCCGAGTATGCCACCTTGTACAGCATAATAAACAGCACCACAGGAAAGTACTGCTCGGTAGCTTTCATTTGAATGATCATACTTTAGACTTTCGTTTACCCTGACTTAAAAGTTAGAACCTCCTCGTACAGCATAATAAACAGCACCACAGGAAAGTACTGCTCAGTAGCTTTCATCTGAATGGTCACACTTTAGGATCTTACTGATCGTTAAAGGTACAAGTTAGAATCACCTTGCACGACACTGAATAGAAAGCAAAACTGAAAAGTCCTACACAGTATAGCTCTAATTTGAATGTTCTTCACAGGCTCAAAAGTTGCCAATCACCAACCATCTTACGTGACCCGAGTGTGCCACCGACATTTTAAATTTCACTAAGCAAACACTTCAGTGTAATAACATTTCGTCTATACACTTTCACGATACTTCCAATTATCAGGATTTAAAAGAGTAGCTGCTTCATTTTCGTTTGACATACTTTTTCCAACCTTGCTTAGATAGCTTTAAGTCCTTCCACGTTTAGCACCTAAAGATAGCTTTACGTCCTTCCACCTGAAGCACGTAAATCTAATACAGCCACGTTCAGTATCTTGAACCTGTCAGTGTCTATACTCGAACATAAACCCTTTTTTTTCTTTGGACATTATTCACTGTTCAGTACAGAAAGAGCGTATAAATGTACCAAGATATCTCTTGCTCGATACTCTATCCTAAGTGAACTGCTCTCCCGTTCTTTCGGCAGGCAAACAACTGTCTTTTGTACAGTAATACACCTCGATCTCCTGCTAGCTCTCCCGAAATGTTTTTGTTGCCATTGAGTACTTAAAATCCTACTGTTTTGTTTTGTGTTTAAAGTTCGGTGGAGCAAAACGTTGTTGTTAACAATCCATCTACGACAGCCGTTTCGTCCGGCGTTCCTCGTGTGATCTCCACGAGCTTCTTGGTTTTTACCCCTGCAAACGAATGGCATCTATTTCGCAGCGCCTCGGTTACGGGAACGTCATTTGGGCTGGAACCCTCGGCGATGCGCCTTAACCTGTCAACTTCATGCACACCGAAACCAGTGAAAGAAATGCTTCGCCGAATGCGCTGGGGCTGAAAAGTGTCCAGCATTTCTCTCTCCTCGTCTTCTTCTAGACAATCGGTATCACGGTCAAACTGTTTAACCTCCTTTGGACTAGCTATTGTACGTTGGTTCAAATATGGTGGTTTGTAATCTTTGTCGAAGTCTGGCACATCTTGTGATTGCACACAACTCATACCTCGGCCCAACTTGATGATCGTTTCGGAAAGTCGGTGTTTCAATCCCTCCTTCGTCATTTTTACGTCCGGACGTGGACGCGACTCGCGCTGCGGTTAACTCAAGCGACGTGCGAAGAGAGCGTTTGTTGTAATGTTTACTCGTCAGGATTCCTAGTGAGAATGAGACTAAGGAAATTGATAAACAAATGACAGATTGCACGGTGTACGGATCATCGACTTTGAAAACCTGCCTGAATCAATTAGCTGAACCACAATGGTAAGCCGACAATTCATTTGGAAATCTGAATGCCTTCTTTCTACCGCCCTAACAAAAAAAACACACGCTTTGTATTTTTTCGTGATCAAATAACTACTGTGCAAACAAATTGGGGTAGTGGACGGCTTGGAATTTTTGTTAATCTTCCTTCGGCTACTGTTTTTAGAAAACTTTAAAACGCGATACCGCTGAAGCCTCTCTTGTACAATTTTTATGAACGCAATTAGCGGACCAATTAAAGATTATTTCAAGAGTTATAACACCTTGTTGTCGCCCGAGGAGCTATTAGAGACAAGTCTGGCATCACCGTGGTACGTGTTAGATATACATGTATATTTGGGTAAATAAGAGCCATATTGACTTGGCATTAGCTTTTATCGCCCGGCACGGCGGCTCGTTAACTCACAGCAAGGATAATACTTTGATCGAGTACTTTTCAAGGTGTGTCATTGGTTTAAATTTGTGGTAATGCTTGAGAGTTAAATTCTTTGTTCGCTGCGTATTGTTTCACATGAAGTTTATTGTCTCAAAGCCTTAGCTTGTTATTGTTTAAATAAACCTCCTAAATTGCATAACAAACCAGCGGGACGTAGGAATACATGAGCTATGGGCACGAGTCAAATGAAATGCGTTATTTTATCACTACAAAAATAATTTACCAAGTAACCGATAATATAACAGCGTGCATCATAAATGATCCTAAGAACTGTCTAAATATAAAGTTTGAATAAGGTACAAATTGATTCAACTACATGGAAAAATCGCTAGATACTGATTGTTGTTTGTTCTTCCTTTAGAGAAAATCACTCGATTCTTTCGCCTGATGTTCTAGGAGCATCAAGTGTAGACCTACTGTAGCCCCTTTAACAATAAGTACCTACTCTCCACTCTCCTCTTTCTTTAATTGTTGCCCATATGATCGTATCTTCCTTTTTATCAAGACAAAGCAATGGGCTGTACTGGATTTTTAACTTCCGCCCCACCACCCAGACTTCGCACGTAGAATAAATTTTATAAAAAAAAAGAACTGAAGAAATGAAAAGACTCATAGCAAAAGTTTAAAACTTTGTCTCACGCTTGAGCACGTGCATAACACACGTGATTCATTCAGGAAAGTACAGTACAAGAAAAACAAAAGAACTTCTAACCTAATAAAGGCTTTTGTCAAGAAAATACTTACAGGAAAAGCTGAGCCTTCTCGTAAAAAATGTATACCGTCGTACGTAGTAAGGTCAGTATAAATAATTCTGATTTAAAAAATAGATAGTTCAGTTATATTAGGTTGAAAATGTTTTTTTAAGAGATATCTTAAGGAAGACAACTTGCAAACTTCAAGGGGCCAATATCACTAACGATTACACAAGCAGTACACACTGTACACAAACACCGCGTTCCAAACTCAGACGGTAAAACTAGGACAAACATTGCGAAGGCATGACCGTAATTGACTCTCTGTCAGTAGTTTCCCATACCTGCAATTGCACAAGGGTATGTGACACACATTTTAGCCAACTGAAGACAATCAAAAGGACGCGCAATAGCAAGATAAACAAATTCTTTAAGACGTGCGCTTTAGTACTGTATCAGACTAAAGCCAGTTAAAACGAAGAAAACTTCTGAAACTTGCTGTTCCAATCCCATTTATCGCTGATGGCTTAAGAGCTTGTTTGAATGTAATGACAGTGGATAAATTGTGTCATGTTCAATACGTGTCCCTGTTTCCCAATAAATTCCTTGACACAGGCAAGCAAATTCTGGGCACAGTTGCTGAAGCAGCTTTAGCTAACCCAGGATTACTGTCAACTGGTCAATTTTGACTGACTCAGGATTCCTTTAAATTATTTTTGTTCTTCATTTTGCATTTTTGGGTATACGGTATACAGACGCGTAACAGGGGGCTTTAAGATTTGGTTCTTGGAAAATCTGGGATTCTAAGCCAATATCCAATGCCAAAAGAAAATAACACTGGGGCCGGAAAAGTATTTCCGGGCCAAAAGCGCACAACGTGAACAGTATAAAATGTTAAGTCAAAAAGCACCAACAATACTTGCCAGAATGTACCTGCCACCCTGAAATAGTCCCAAATTTCTATCCCCACTCCCCCACCCCCAAAGATAATTGATTTGTTTTAATCCCTCAAAACAATTTGCTTACAATCATCCCTTTAAAACTTAGTTTACTCCCAACCCCTCCCCCCGCCCCCACCTCACCCCTAGAGAAAGGGTGCGAGGTGGGAAGTAGCCGTATTTAGTCTTCCAGGCCTTACTGCACAATTGCACAAGGCTAGTGTGCAAACTTTTTCCCACACCCCATTTTAGTCTGCTTTCCTGGAAACCAGGCACTGCAGTCTTGTAATACAATCCCCCCAAGCCAACCTTCTCATCCACCTCCATCTCTTTTTCTCAGCATTTGGCGTTCTGAGAAAACTTCACTGCCTTAGAAGATGTGATGTCTGTAAGTACTAAGACATGACTCCTCAGATTTTTCTCTAGGTGGGTTTTGAGTGCTTTGGTTGTAAGAGAAGGTGTTTCGATGGAAATTATGGTATAGTAGAAGTTGTTTATTTGCATTGTTAAAGTATTTTAAAATTAGTTTTATATTGTAATAGCAATTTTTATCTTTTTTCTTAGTTTTTAATTTTTATTTTTTATTATAATTTGCAGGGCCCCGCTGAAAACCGCCAAGGGGAGTGGGCTCCCTGGTTAAATACTACTATTATTATTATTATTATTATTATTATTATTATTATTATTATTATTATTCCAGATAAACTTGCATGACATTAAATCTCCTGCATGACCATTTTTTCTGTAAAACACGGTGGGGGGGGGGGGGGGGGGGCGGCCTTGTGATCACAAGGAGTGGAAAAGTTGAAATCATGAAAGCACAATAAATCAATGTGATAATTGTTTGTGCTTGGTATCCATAAGTGAAAACACAACTTCTCCATTTTAATTTATTATTTGTTCATTGTAACTGGTTTGAACCCAGGAGTCACATGATAAGTCGGTGAAGTACTACGATCGTCCGGGTGAGTGTAGTCCTGAGAGGGACTATTTGTGATGACACTGAATGACGTTTTGACAACCTGAGCAGAAGTCATCATCAGAAATCGGCTTAAATATTTACCTTATCTAAGCCTATCTCACAAAATGTAAGAAGTCCCTATCCTTTGTGAGACATCTACTCTCTAGAGAGAATCTGATGTTTGCTCTACACAGTATTTTGAAGTTGATGGCTTATGTAATTACTATTGCCCTAAGATCGGTAAATATTCCAAGGAGAAACTTAACTTTGATAACAAGTTTTGGTGACAGGGCAAAGTTAATTCACAGGATTGAGGTACAACATACTGAACCTGGTTGTTTCAAAACCGATTAACAAAAAATTGGTTGCTCAGCCATGGTATTGCAAAGAACCTGGGAAGTATGACCTAGCTTGACACACATTTTTCAGTAGCTCAGTGGTTAGAGCATGCACCTGGTGTACGAAGGTCGTGTTCGATTCCCATGTTCTTGACATGCTCTAATTAAGATAGTAGCAAAGACTAGAAAAGGATCATGAAAATAAGATGCACAGGATCTGGAAAGACAACCTTGTTCCCAGGGTCTCTCCACTTCCCAAGAGGAGAGATCCTTGAAACACGGTTGCTGGGGAGAGCTGCCGCTTGCTTTTCTCAGTCCCCACATTCTTCATGCTCTTTTTCACATCTGCCTTTCTCTACTATGTTGGAGCCTGGAACAGGCTACTGAGATGCTAAATAATCTTTACCATAGCTTAGGGCCAGGACAAATAAAATTCTTTGTTGTATGATGTTCAAAGAGGTGGCCAAACAAATTCTACATCTCGATACTTCATTCATCAAAGCATACAACAGTCTTGTTGTATGCTATTGGCCATCCTGTTGAATGATGTTCAATGTCACATTGGAATAATGTAAATTGGTGTTCCCTGCAAGTGCATGTGCTCATCATTGTTGCACGTGCCAGCACAAAAAAATTCAACACTGTTGTTTGCACCTGAGAACAGAAGAAATGTTGGTTGACATTGGATTAAAAGATTGATGAAAGTAAAATTTCAACATCATTCAGTACCATTCAACAGGGTGCCCAAGCAAACATAGGTAACATGTTACGTGTGTTTGCTTGGGCACCCTGAATGCCCCTTGAATGCCCGCACCACTTGCCACTCAGCTACCAGTGGATTTTGATTGAAAAAAATTTAAATGTTGTAATACTGAGTTCAAAACAAGTTATAAATCTAACCAGACACTGTTGAGGTGTTAAAATGTCAATTTTTCGACCCTCTTCCTTTCTCACATACAACATCTCCTTTTCCAGGTTCTGCTAGCATTCTCTCCTTCGAAATTCTTTGTTTTCTTCGTCCACTCTGACGTGACTTTCTTATTTTGAACATTCACAGATACTGCCGTTGTTTTCGGTAGTTATTCATTTGCTTTCTTTTACTAATCTGATTCCTCTTCCTCATTAAGAATGTGCTTTGATGAGCAAGAACACAACAAGCACTCGAGCCACCATGTTGGATTTAACAACAAAAACATTTTGCATCATGTAATCCGTTCACGAATTGTCTCAGAGGACGTCCTCGGTGTGTGGGGACATCTTCGGCATTCAACAATCTTGAATGTTGTTGAATGATTGATAAATATGTAACGCATTCTACTAAAGGTAAATTATTCACTTGCTTTATTGATTTTAAGAAAGCCTTAGTTTTTAATTTGGGGGTAAATGTTACGACTTCATTAAAAATCTTTACTCAAAGTCTAAATGTTCTATCAAATCTGGCCATCAAAAAAACAGAATACTTTAAATACGCAAATGGTGCTAGACATGGCTGCATTCTTTCACCAATGCTTTTTAACCCTATCTAAATGAGATTCCTGCTCTTCTTGAAACAATGAATACAGATGCAAATCCTCTTACAGGATGGATGGTTCACAACTTAATTGTATCCTCTGTGCTGACGATTTAGTTTTGTTTTCTCACACTGCTGAAGGATTACAAACAGTATTAAATACATTATCCCAGTTCTGTTATTACTGGATGCAAACCATTAATCTCAAGAAAACAAAAGTTGTTATTAAACCAAAAGAAATCTAGAAAATCGACTCTAGATAAGCAATTTTTTTACATTAACAGGGAAAAGATAGAATTTACCAATATCTACACCTATCTTGGTGTCATCCTCTCGTCAAATGGAAAATTCTGAGAAAACAAAATAAATTTAAAAGAGAAAACAAGAAGATCTTTATTTGCAACACGTCGTTACCTAGACTACCCAAAGTTACCAATTAATATTGTCAACAAAATATTGGATTCGTTATTCCTCCCAATTCTCACGTATGGTTCAGAAGTCTGGGGAATTTGTGACAAAAAAATGATTATAACTCGTGGGAAAAAGACAATTGAACAAACTCATATTTATTTTTGCAAACTGTTCTTAGACGTCTATAAAAAATGCCCAAATATGGCTTGTAGAAATGAACTCAGCAGATTATCGCTTAAAGAAAAAAATTGATATAAATATAGTTAAATTCTGGTTACACCTGGAAAGTCTACCAGACAATAACATTGCCACACAATGTCTCTACCTTGCTTTCAGTATATCACGAAGAACCGTCAGGGGACCATGAAGGTTCTTAAATTCTCCACCTGAACGCCTGATGTAGTTTAATTTTTCATCAGTTCCACTTGCAGTTGGGCGTCCAGAAGAGTCGTCTGACTTGCAGATATGAAAAACAATAAGAGAAATAATTTCTTCCAACTCCTTAAGTGCGCCTGAAGCAGTAGATTTGTACTTAGTCTTGATCTTTTCGGAATCAGACGTCAACCGACTTACATTATCCTTACTGCGACGCAGCTCTTCCTTCATCCTTTCGATCATTCCTTCCACTATCGCTCGATAGTTGGGAAAGCTGATATTATTGTAGCTGTCGTGCCTCTTAAGATCCTCGATGTCCATGCTCTTTGCTCTGTTGTTGCATGCCGTTTGTAACCTCTCCAATTCATATGCCTGTGCAATATCAAGGACTCTTAAGCAATTGTAACTTTCGAGGCGGTCCTTCAGATAGATTTCACATTTTTTGGTGAGCTTCGTCATCATATACTCTTTGGCAAGCTTTAGCAGAAACAAGTGGTTGCCGTCATCAATCGGTTTTGCAGACGTTGGATAAATCACCAACAGCATTTCTTTTATTTCGCTGGCTTTCTTTCCTGGAAGAGGGACCTCTTCAGCGGTTTTCTCCTTAAATTGTGCGGCGAACATTGTTGAAAACACTGGCGACCACATTCCAAGGATACTGCGATGAACATGGAATCTCTCTTCCTCCACAACTAACACAACGTCACTGAGTTCCCAGGGCTGGTAAAAATCCAACATATCTTCAGACGAAGCCTGATTTGCCATTCTACTCGTAGCAAGAAAACGAACACTGATCGAAGCCAGTAACCTTTACTGAAGACTAGACTGCAACGCCGACTGCAATCGCTAAACGTATTGTTTCTGGGAAGGAAGCTTCTTCCGGGATTCTGGGAAATTAGTTTGACAGATAGAGCGCTTTTCAAATGAGTGTCGTAAAACCAAAACCAAACTAATTATCCCAGCCAATCACAACAAACACAAATTATCCAATGAACCAATCAGAACTGGAAGCAAATACATGTCACTAGCGCCAAGCGCGTAAAAACGCGTGCGAGCAAGTCGCAATTGGTTTGAGTTTTACTTCTGATTGGTCGAGAAAGTGGCGCGAGATGTTTTAACCAATCACAGAGCGAAGTAAAGCAAAACCAAAGCAAAACACCAATTACTTTCGACACTCAATTGAAAACCGCTCTAAGTGACAGATAGCATCGGCGAGGCACATTCTCGACCCCAGTGCTTACACTTCTGACTTCGCGCGCGTCCATCATTGGCAAAACAGTAGAGCTCTGGGGTCGAGCCAAGCGTTCTTTGTTTGCATTGTAACCTAATCAATACATGGGCAGCCAGTCAAAAATCCAAAAATGTTTCCTGACCTTCAGTCCTTCAGGTCACGAAAACCAACTACACGAAGATGTAAGCAAGAGGTGGTAAGGGGAGGGGAGGGGAGGGGAGGGGAGGGCCTGGAAAACCAGGTGGTAAGGAAAGGGTAAAATTAAAAACTGAGAAATAAAGTAAATACACAAATTAAAGTGGAAAAATGATTTTTAAAAAAAACAGTGGTAGAATTCAAGTTTTTACACTAGCAACGCTTAACATTTCACCTCTAGGTGTTATGATTACTCAGCTAGTTGATTATTTCACGATTCAGTATTTTACTGTCTGTCATGTAGTAGGAATGGATGACTACATGACTGTGTTACTTAAATGATGAAGCGAAAGACCCTCCCGCTTTTCACAAGTAAATCATGTTGTTCTCGTGCTAGATAGTTTGTATTTACATATGAAAAGCAGGACGGTTTGTATCAAAACTAGGTCAACTCCAGCCTCGCTTCCACTCAAAGTCCGGGTCACCAAGCACACAACTGTAAAATGGACTGTTCGACACATCAGTGTTGCAAGACGCAACGTGACATAACGTGACCAGTGCTCCTGCGTGACATTATGTAAGCACCCTTTCGCAAAATCCCCGCCTATTATAAAACACAAATTCTGTCCTATCGGCTGAAGCCAAACAGTGAAACAGGGCTTAATTAAGTTGAAACAGCACGTCCTTGATAGATGTGAAAAAGCAAACGGTTGTTTAATTCAATGCAAAACTCGAATGGCTGCCATGTTGAAAATTACAACAGAAATACAACGAAACTTAAAACTATTACATTTGTTAAACGAGAAAGTAATTCGTTTAACGGTAAGAGAGAGATAAAAAATACAATTTCGCGCCAAAATTGGAAGCGGCTACACTGGCGGGCGCTCGCTTGAACTTTACGGACAGCGCTGAAACTTTGTTGGTTTCAAAATGGAGCCGGATTTTCCAAATTTCTTTCTTAACTTGGATTTCCAAGATTCAGAAAATGAAACTCCAAACAAAAGAATTAAATAAAATGGCAGATGAGGAGTTGGAGAAGAGTATTGACGACCAGAAAAGTGTAAATACGTGTCGCTCTACAACGCCTGACTGATCACGGTAACTGAAAAAAAAAAAGCCGGGTTTTAGGACGAATTTGGGTACGGTAAATACCTAATCGCACCTTTTTTAGTACGCTTCGGCAGCATATCAAGCTCGTTTGGTCTCACCATGGGTATTTTGGCTCGACTACGTCTCGCCAAAATACGAACCATGGCTCGACCAAACTCGCCTGATATGCCGCCGAAGCGTACCAAAAAGGTACGATTAGGTATAAGTACAAGGTGTTTCTAACTTTTGAGCCCGTGGATGATTTCCTAAAGTGAGGCCATTCAAATGAATGCTACTGAGCAGTACTTTCCAGTGATACTTGGAATACATGAGCTATTAGCACACGTGAAAGTGAAATACGCCATTTTTGTATCACTATAAAATAATTACAAGCCACCGATAACATACCAGCGTGTAGCCCAAATGATCCTTTTATAGAACTGTTAAAAATATAGATTCAAATTGGTTCAACTACACAAACGAAAAAGATATCTGGGTTGGACGAAATATCAAATATTGAGTCAAAAATAATTATTGATTTTAATTAAAGGTTTATAAATACTTTAGACCAAGAAGTTTTGTTTTTACCGCTGCTTCAGATCACTATCTGGATTGCAACGCAGCCTGTTATTTTAAGCTTCCCACTGATTCAAAAACTGCTATATTTTTATAAAACGTTATCTACGCTGTACTCTTTTCCTGCGATCGTATTTTCCCTTTTTATCAAGACAAACGATGGACTGTACTAGCTTGCTAACCTCCAACCCCACCCCCTCCATTTCCCACTTAGAATTTAATGTTTTGCATCATTCTATCAAAACAGTTATGACATGCTAAAAGCTCAAAAATTTTTTCTCGCGTTTGAGCACATGTATAACGAACGTAATTCATTAAAGAAATCACAGTAGACGTAGAAAAAAACAATTTCCAAACTTTTATCAAGAAAGTGACTTAAAGAAAAGCCGCACATCTCGCAAGAAGCCGCAAAAAGTAATATATACCGTCATAACTAGTACGTTCAGTATAAATAATTCCGAAGAACTGCAGGTAGATTGTTCAGTTAGGTTGAAACTGGTTTTAGAAGAGATATCTCAAGGAGGACAACTCGCAAACTACACGAGACCAATATCACTAACGACTACACAAGCCGTTCAAACTGTACACAAACATCACGTTTAAATCTTAGACATTGTGGACGGGAAAACGAGGGGAAAGCTTGCAAACGCAAAACCCAAAATGACCCACTGCACTGTCCCATACGCGACACTTCGCCAAGGTCGCTGGACACACCTGTTGGCCCAAAAACTCACAGCAAGATGAACAAAATCTTAGATACTCACGTTTTTGAAAGTAATGTATCAGACCAGTGATGCAAGAACAACATTTATCTTCTGAAAATGCTTCTGTTCCATGACTATTTTAAGCTTATGGTTTACTTTGTGCTTAAGAGCGTTTTAATGGAATGACATGTACAGTGAATGAACTCGTTTAAGGGGCTTTAATTTGTCACCTGCTTTTAAGATTATTATAAAAAAGATAAAAGAAATATCAGATTCAAAGGAAACCCAAAAATAATGGTTCATTTTTGTTCAAAAATTACTCTACTCGTTTTCTAAACCTATAATTAAGTGTGTTTGACCTCGGAAGGTTAGAATAAAAATGGTTTGCAATTTGAAAACATTACGCTAATGTTTTCAAGTTTCTGCCCTGTTTCATGGAAACCTCGCGGCCCGGGGGTGGGGGTACTCCTGCCTCACCTATCCGGGAAGGTTCCAAACCCTGACCCTATTTAAGGGTAGAAAATCGAGAATTGATACCCTTTTAAAGGCCCAAAACCAACGGCTGCGTGGAAGTGAGGAGCGCACGTAGAGCAACACAAGCTATAAACTTCCTTTTAAAATCGCTTTGTTAAACATCCTATCGTGTATTCGGGCGTGTTGTACAGTTTTAACAGACCATATCTTTTTTGTTTTGCGCGTTGAGGTGGATACTGCAATTTAGTGACCCTATCTAAGGAACATCTAAGGATCACAATACCAAAAAATACCAAAAAGGATACCCTATTTAAGGACTGAGCACCTCAAAAACCCTACCCTACCAGGCGGCACATACCTATATAGCGTATATGAGGGAGTACCCCCCCCGGGCCTCGCGGAAAAACGATGGTGCTCTCATTTACCACTTGAGTCAATAAGACACTCACTCTTCTCTGCATTGCTTTCTATGTAATGGACTTTATTCACTGAACAACTATCTATAACGTGGAACAATGATCATACTACTTCTACTTCGTAACAGCAGTTTCACATCATGCAGTAGCATGGATCAGCATTCAGTAGTTTTACTTATCTTAGTATTTGGCAATAGTAATACATGTCCTTGTTACGTTACTATAGTAATCAATACACTACACGGATTATGGCTTATTCCCCCTTCGAGAAAATCATTCGATTACTTTCTCTTGATCATGCCCTGTACGAGAAGAGGCATTTACTTTGACTACAGCACATTTTTCTCCCCGAGAAAACGTTAAAAATTCCCCTGAAGTAGCCCCTTTAATGAATTTGAGGTCAATCGCTTCATCTCGAAATTCAGAACGGAAGTGAGATCTTTCGAGCGAGCCAGTAGGGTAGAAGTAAAAGTTGAAGTCTGAATGAGATATCTGAGAGGGATAAGCTTGTGAAGTCTCTGAAGAGAATATATTTGTGAATTCGAAATAAACTTCAGCTGTTTCACTGAGCTAGTGAAGTGTTGTATTACTTCATTTGGAGGCAATTCCCAACACATCCTTTGCTTCTATATTCGGGTTTATCCTCTCAGGTCAAACAGAATGATCTCTTCTAAATGACCATTGAAAAGATATAAGAAAACAGGAAATGATTTTATAAGTGTTTTACGCAATTCCCCTGAAGCGTTCGAACTTTGCCATCACACGAAATTGAATAGGGAGGGGGGTAAACAATCTACCTACACCTTGACCACATTGGGTTCGGTATGGTCCGGTCATCACAGTACTCAGCTCGCCAGAGCGTCAGCTTGTGGTCAAGCTCTCCTAGTGATTTCTACACCCTCAATTTACGTTTATTATTATTATTATTATTATTATTATTATTATTATTATTATTATTATTATTATTATTATTATTATTATTATTACAAGTGAGACCGGAAAACAATATTATAATTATTAGTTAATCATTAGTAATACACCTCTCATCAAATTAGAACCAGTGTTTCATAAATTTTAAATAAGCCTCTGTTGTAGGTAATATAAACTTAAATATCTAAGCAAAATTGTAAATGCTTTATTCAATAAGTGATTTGAAACCGGGATACTATAGTGCAATACGTTTTCTACAGTGTAAGATGCTCTCATACTCATATTTGTCTCCTTATATGGTAAAATGACGCTGTAGTTGAATGATGATGAGTTTAATTAATAGTAGGAAGTAGTGAACCCTAAAACAACCCAGAGCATTGCTTTCTTTCTTGACTGTCCAATAGTGTAGTTACTCAGAAGGAGTAGCTTACTGGAGTTAATATGAAATATAATTTAAATTACTGTAAAAGCTCTAATAGTCCTGCTCTCTCTTACGCCTTCTTACCTACTACTTGCTAATTACAAATAAATTATTTGCTTACAATTATGTCATGACATTGGGGCTTGAAAATTATTTTATGTTTCGACTGATGCCAGGTATTATTTTACTGCCAGAGGAAGATGCGAAGAAGTGCAGCATTATGCATGTAATTACTTACATGTAATTCAGGTGAATCAATTCATTCATCTATTTTAAGTACCAATCAGTCAATCAATCAACCACTCAACCAACTGGCTGATAAATCAGTCAATCAGCCAATTAAAAAATCAATCAATCAATCAATCAATCAATCAATCAATCAATCAGTCAATCAATAAATCAATAAATCAATCAATCTGTGACTTCAGTGTTGCCAATGCGAATAACAAATGGTCCAGTAATGACTAGTGACTTTATTTGATGCACAGATTATGACTCACTCTCTTACTACCCTGACCGTGATGGCAGTAGATCTCGAGACTTTAGTTCTTTTTGGTTTGATAATTTGTCACCAATAAGCATTGTTACTGATTGCCATAATCTGGTACCAAAGAAAAACAAAAGGAATAGCCTCTTCCTAAATCATTTCAGAATAGTCTGAAACCTAATAGGCAATGAACTGACAAAAAGGGATCAGACTGGTGAATCAGTCAATCGATATAGTTTTCCCCATAAAGAGAATTCAATCAAATAGGTCTGACTCTTCATTCCTGGGATAGTAGTTGGGGGGATACTCCCCCCAAAAAAGATATGGGGCAGGGTGTGCTCATCAGATATTTTGAAGTAGAGCCCTAAAAGGTACTCCAGGATTCATTCCATTTTCATACATCATCCACTTAGTAGTACTGAGGGGTCAGTCAAACTAATCAATGACATCAAAATGTTAAGCAGAAAAAGACAAAAAAATATATAACCTTATTTCAAAACTGCTCTTCAAATTTTTTATTTGAATTGATAAAGTGTGTCTGGGAATATAGCTAAAAGTACAAATTTCTTAACCAAACCCTTACAATAAACTGCCATATTTTCCTGACATCAGGTTGATGGAATAAAAACCTGTAAGAAAAGCAAAGCAGATTTTAATTATCACAATTACCAATAATAGAACAGTCAGTGTGCACGCGCCAGAGAAAAATGAGAGACTGCTCGTAGTCTATGAGAATGGTACCAACTTGGGCTGGTACGACTTCAGATCGACTCCAAATGCTTACCTCTGTTTACACGAAACGTACGAAACATGAAGCTAGTATAAAATAATTATCATCTTAGGCTGTGTTTACACAAGTGATTTCATCCCGAGATGACTTTCATATCGGTGTCTGGTCATTTACCTGTAAGTTTTTACATGGTTTGGAGCTGAAATGGTGTTTACCCCAGGATGATTTCATCCCCGTGCTGAAGACCGGGATGAAATCGTCCCAGGGTGAACACATTTCAGCTCCAAATCATGTAAACATTTACAGGTAAATGACCAGACACCGCAATGAAAGTCACCCTGGGAGGAGATAAAAGTCATCCCGGGATAAAGTCACTCATGTAAACAGGGCCTTAGGCTGGTTTAACTCATCACTGCTGCTGAACCAATATGAATGACTCAGAACGGTTTGAAATCAGACTGGGGAGCCACTTAAGCATGAACAGGGTTCCAATTGGTCTGAGATGTTTGTTTTGGGTATGCACGTTTAATAAGTGGCGTTGGAGCATTCCAAGCTGTTGGATAATAGATAAAGTGGATTTTTAAGGATGGGATGGTTGCAGACCATATTAACACAAACAGAGTTTAGATTGGTCTCAGGTAAACACTTAATGCCAGTCTGACTTTTAGACCGGTCTCATGTAAACAAAATCGTACCAGTCTGAGTTTGTACCGGTCTCATGAAATCAGGGCGTTACTGCCCCTGGGTCTCTGAGGATGTTGTTAAACATTCTTGAGAGCTGCTCGACTTTAGGCTAAGGGGGTGTTTTCATAATACCAGCATGATTTTCATTCTGGTACAAGTTCCTCCCGATTTCCTCTTGTTTCTCTGTATTTGTTTAATGATTACAGCACAACATCTCATAACTGTACAAGTCATACCTGTGTGAGCTTGCCCCAGTAGTGGTACTGGGTCACAATAATCACTGTGGTACGGAAACCCATACATGGTAAAACTGTTTGATTCATTCTGCATTAAGTTTTAACCCTTTAACCATCAAGAATAAATCTTACATCACCGTGAAAAATGGATTTTGTAACTTAAGTGGGTATAAGGTTTTCATCACCTACCCCAATGGAAGTCTTGATGGAACACTCATGTAAATGTTGTGATTTAATTTTTTCCTTGGTTCAACTTTTATTTGCCTTTGTGAGTATTAGGATTGCCAAATTTTCTTTTTCCGAAAAGGCTGTTTTAGCCACCCAGTCTTCTATGTGTTTACACGACAATATAAAACAGATCATGTTCAAATTCCACACTAAAGAAATTTGTGCTTGTTCTCACACACTTAAAGGCAGATGGTTTAAATCTCTGGTATATTTGAATGATTTTAAACTGTTAAACTGTGCTTAATTATGTTTGACTGGGTTCAGAAATTGGAATCAAACACTGCTGTATGCATATTATTGGTTTAATTGTGTTCAACTACCGAACCCAAATTAAACCGATCATTGCATTTGACCTAGTTCATTTTACTGAACAGTAAGATAGTACGTAAGCTGGGATAATTATGTGATTGATATCTTCCATGTGCATACCTTCACTGTAAGAAAAGCTGCATCACTGATCACTGCTGACATATACCATGCCTAGTATAGATAAAAAAGGATCAGTGAAAACAACAACTTCAGGGCTAAAAATTGACAGTCTCCTGGTTGCCAGTAGCAATTTAAAACTGACCAGGGCCACTAAAAGTTGAGGTTTGTTTTTACTTAGAGTTCTACAGTATGTGGTACTTTTTCCACATGATTATTGGCGAAATCCCTGGATAAAAGACTTACTTCTCACCCAGGTTGGGAGGGGTCTATTCAAGTAAATATGGTTTTAAATTTTTTGATTTAGACTAGAGGATTTTGAAAGCCACTTTATCTAAATGGCCTGGTCCACTATACTAAGCGAGCAAGTGAAAAGACCCTGGGGACGAGGTTGGAATTCAAGGATACTGGCCCGAGTTGCAATTCAATGATTCAAGCACTGAAGTTAATTTTTTACCCTGCAAATTATGGAATAACTTAATCAGTAAAAGTAGAGAACGAGATGTACAAACCAATTACATTCACCTGCTTTGAACTCGATTATCTTAAGCATATTTTCCCAAAAGTGATCAACACATAACTTTTAATAAAAGTCTTACATGTACCTAATTCGAAATTTAAATTTGTTGTTTGTCATCAAATCATGCCAACTATAGCTTTGAACCTTACTTGATCTAAGAAACATTCGTGAGTCATTAGATGTGTATAAATAATTTGCAAGCAGTGAAGAAAAGCCCAGCTAATAAACAAATGGAGATGGAGATAAAATAAAGTATGTTATGTGTTATGTTATGTTGTTATGAGATGTTTACAACACGTAAGCTTAAATGATGCTACACAAAAGAATTTAAGCTTATCTGCCAGTATCAACATTAAGAGAATAGCCTGACCTTCTTGCTTTAAGCAATAGCTGTTTGAAACATTAATTTTAACAGCAACGCTGTAATTAAAGTTACTGAAAACATAAAGGATGCGATGCTACACTTTTACTGGGCCAACAAATAACATACATGTACGATTCACAGACGAGTGTACAAAAACTACATCACTTCATATAACGTTTATTTAAAGACTTACGAAACTTAATAAACTTTAGCTACCAACCTACGTGTCTATCTTTCGGCTTTTTGCTACCGGAACGAAAATGGCAAATTATTTAAGCACTGGACTAACGATAAATATGAAACATTAAACAAAAATAATCGATCGGTAAAGCCCTGCTAATATATTAAGCTGTTTACCGAAGACAATAAAAAGCTATAATTACACGTACCTGACATGAGCAATGCAGCGAGAAATGAAGTGCTGTCCTCTTTCGGAGAAACCATTAACAATTCTTTAGCAGAAATGGACCGACAGAAAGCTAGCAAAACACCTTTTCACCCCATTTTTCAGCTTTTGTCGCTAGCTATGCCGCCGCGCCTAAAAAGTGCACCAGTCTTCCTGAGCAATCCGTGACATTGGTGCCCAGTACTCCGCGTGCCTGCAAATTCACATCCCTAAGCTCTATGAAAACGAATTTTTTTTAAAAAACTGTTAACATAGTTAGAAAGAGCATAGTTTGAAACCAAATATGCTGATTCGTTTTTACATTTATATTAAAACCTCACAAAACAGGGGATTATCAAAAGTTTAAGGTTCATTTTTCATTGTGCTTTTTTCAAAAGGAAAAATAATAATGGACGTTTTTGAATAACTTGCAATTTTTTCTGCGATATTACTGTGAGAAATTACGAATTTATTGAGCTTAAAGCAGTTTTAAAGTGATTTGAATTTTCTGTGCGCTCTGGTCACGTGACCAATGACGTCACAACAGTGAGCATATCATGGTCGTTACTTTCATGCGAAGTACTATTAACCAGCCAAGCTTTGTTTCTCTCCGCCTTAAACTACCATAGTTACTGACTCCTTACCAGTCCCCTGGGAAATGCTCCTGTACAGAGCCACCTTAACTTTCAAATGCCAGATGTCAAGTGGCAATTTCCATATTGCCCATTCCAATGTCTATCAGGGCACGTTATCTGCTTTTGAATTGATGGAGGCCTGTTCTTGCAGTGAGCTAAAACATATTTTTGCCATAGTCACGTGAATAATGACGTCATCACCCTAACGTTAATATGAGGGATAACTTTCACGAAGTTGTAAATAACACATGGTACAGCATTCTCTTCGACCACAAATTAACTAAGTTATTTTGCATTGAAATTTTTCTGGTGCAAAGCATTCTGGGAAGGTTCTT
>OZ034976.1:5161600-5202600 GCA_964030785.1 Siderastrea siderea
AAGGGGTTGTTAGAGCGAACACGGAGCCTGAGGCACAAATGCGTCGCTCGATCGAGATCCCTCCTTCTGTTCCCTTTCGGTTCTTGCCACGTAGGCTAATGGTATTTTCGCGTCTGCTGAAATCTTTAATCCTGCAAAATTAATTGAAATATTGTATGATGTAATCAAAGTGGCTCTGCTCACACGGTGTAAACATGTCTAAGACAGGCTCATGCAACATGCAATATCCTTAGATCTTGTGAAAAAAAAGTTTTACAAAGTTTGCTACGATATCCTGCCATATAAACTTGCGGCTATTTAACAATTATTCTACGAGGGCGCGCTGGATATGAAATGATAGATAACCAACGAGGCGCGTAGCGCCGAGTTGGTTATAATCATTTGATATCCAGCAAGCCCGAGTAGAATAATTGTTTTATTAAAAACTTAACTACTATTTTTGTTAAAAAAATTCAAGAAAGAAAGAGAAAAATGAAAAAAGGGATAAAAAGGGAGCAAGAATCGATCACATGACTGAACGAAAAAGGCGCCAAAACCTTGCGAAGTGTTGCAGCGTTTCATTGCAAAGCTGAATGAATCAATGAAAACTGCTCGAAAGTGAACGAAGAGGCACAAGTTTGGGAAAAAATCTTCTAATTATTGGCTCTGAAATATGGTACATGTTTGATTTTTCCCGAAACATTGTTGTAATCATCGTTCAAAGCGGATTGAAGCTGTACAATTTCACCATATTAGCTGCTGGAGTTGAAACAGAACAAGTTTGTAATCTGTTTGCACAACGGAGCCATCATGTGCGTGTTTGATCGAAATGAAGACAGAACCAATTTGAACTTGAAGAAGTAATTTCTATGCAGCTCAGAAGCAAGATTACTGTACAGTAGCGAGGAACATTAGAATTCACCATCATAGTTTGTTTAATGCAAAGCACAAAATGCAGTTGTTCTCGGTTTAGAGGTTGCGGACGGAATGGTAAAAACAACATTCAAACAACTGGAAAAGCGATTCAACTCCGTTTACATGGCATCCGATTTCTATCTGAGCATTTGGACCTGTTGGAACACAGAGCTACAACGAGTGCAGGTAAACCAGTGTCAATTTTGCGTGTTAAAGCCGAAAAAAATTTTCGCCCTTCCTTCGGCCTTCTTGGTAGTTTGCAGCTGTAGTTTGTTTAGTACTTGTTTAGACTGCTTCATGATTTTCGCACCGAATCGTCATGAATGTGTGACAGTTGTTATTAAATGCTTCTGCCCCATTTCACTGTGTTTTATTTTGTCTTGTCTTGATATTTTGAAGTGGAAAGGCTTGCTGATAAAACCTACCGTTTGTTCAATTTTAATGATCGAAGTGACGATCGATGAAAGAAATTAATTGTAAACACAACGTTCAATGCTTAAATTTCTAATTTCTTTTTCTGCACAGTTTCTTCAAACAATTTTGACTTGTGTTAGACGACGCTGTTAGTGACGCTGTTAGTGACGCTGTTGGAATTTCTGCTTAATTCAAATTCGCTGCCAAGTGATTTTTCTTGTCTATTTTTCTCGCCGGGTTGCTGGTGAGGAAAAAACTTCCAGCCCACTTTGTTCATTTTGTTGTTGAGTGTTCATTGTCCATATTTGGTCACAGCAGGTATATGAGCTGATAGCCTGGCTCCGTTCAGCCAATCAGAATGGTAGAAATCCAATATACCTAGTCCAGTTTTTAATAATAATTGTTATAAAACCACTGTAAAACTGTGTAGCTTACATGGTAAATTTAAAAAGTTGTTCAGTTTTTCCTTCCCAAGAAGGATCTGCAATTCTTTTCTGCTTTACACTCAGATCCTCTCCCAAGTATAAGAGGGACTGTGAAGGCGTAGTTAACTAAACTTAGCCCAAACAAGGGTGATAGATCGAAGGAAATTTAGACAAGAGTTCTTTAGTTAGTGAATCTTTTTACATGCAAGGCAGTGCGTCAATGCTGACCCAGGTTCCAACGGTTTGGAAAAGGGCTGAAATCAGAGCTTCGCGCTAACGCTCACAGATGACTTGGAGCGCATTTTTTGACCATTTGTAGCCAGGAGACGAAGGAACGTTCCTACCTAACTCTACACGCTACCTACCTATCTCTCTCTGCTGGAATATAGTACGACTACATTAATGGTCACCGTACACTGCCAAGGACACTGAATTAGATCGGCAGAATCCGTTGTGCAGAGGCAAGTAGTGAGGTTCACATTAAACCAACACAATCGCACTGTAGTGTGTTAGCCCTATTATCTTAGACTTCGAACAGTCTCTTTCTCCTTTCTAGGAGAGTCGAGCAAAAAGAACATGCGAGCGTTTCATTGCGCACTCGTCACGTTTCCGCACGGTAGGCGATCTCCGCACTCACTCGCGTGTTCTTTTCGCTCGACTTTCCCAGAGCGGAAAAAAGAGACTGTTTGTAGTCTACTGTTATCTCAACTAGGATTGGCAGAATTTCTAGAGAGCAGAAGACACCTAAATGACAGTCTTTCTTTATTGTTATAAGATCATGAGACAGCATCTCGGCTCTAATTTTGCTGCTGAGACAGGCATGTGTAAAATGGGTTGCAAACTCTAAGAATACCTGTTTCGAGAGAACGGCAAAAAATTCTCTCCGAAAACTGAAGGTATTGCTGGGAATCTAGACCCACGTGAAGTTATCCTGGAAACTTCAAATTAAAAAAGAATACATTCGGGACATCCATCGAACTTTGTTTTTACTTCAGGAGATTTTTCCTTCTGTCAAAGCGTGGTTTGAAAGGTAATCAGTACACTGTTTTTATAAATTTGACGTGCGATTGTTGTTATGGACCATGCCTCATTTTCTTTAGCATTCAAAGCATGTTCCAGGCTCTAAGATTAGTAGAAACGGTGAGAGCGAACGGGAAAATAAAACGCGTAGAAGATGAGAACAAGGCTTTTGGGTAGAATTGTGAGACTAATTTAACCCTACAACTACTAGTGTATCCGTCATATCATCTTACGATTCTAGTCGATCAAACTTGTAAACTTGAGTTAACTACTGCGCACAGCTGGTTGATGTTGATCAACGACGGAACCGGTTCTCCAAATTAGCTTTTTCACTCATGAATTCAGTTCGATTCAGGAATCTGAGCCTTAAAAGATTAAGTAGTGAAAAATATTAAACAACAGTTTCAATCTAGGGTAGATTGAAACAATAGTTTCAACTTACCCTAGTCTGTTCGCAGACCTTTATTCTTCGAAAAATTGTTGAATTTGTTATATAAAATGTTTGGTCTCGGACCGCTAAATGAGTTAAAAATCTAAAATAGCCTGGAATCCGGGAAAATATGACTGGACATGAAACTAATGGTCAGAATTGAACTGATACTTCGAATATGTCCACAAAACGAGATGCTGGTACCTCTGAAGAGTACCTTTCAAAATTTCCGTTCCTTTTTCTAATATCGAAGATCAAGCCTCACGGTGCATGCAAAAGAAATTTTAATTAAGCAACTCGCTGAATCGAATCACTGAACCCCAAGTGCTATGTATCACCCGCGTCGAGATGACAATAGATCGATTCCTAATTTAGTGTCGACGAAGCCAACCCGGTGAGGGTAAAAGGCGGCTTTAGATTGCAGAATGACACGTAGCATAAATTGTGGAATGGCATAATTATGCGAAATGTAAACTGTGGAATGCCTAAGTCATAATTATGCCAGTAGTAAGTTGGGCTAGTTTGGTAGATTTCCTGGCTTCTGATTGGTCGAGAGCAAATCAATGACGTCACCGGAACCGGAAGTGCCTGGAACCGGAAGTCATGTGATTTGGAATGGGAAACCGCTGACCAGTGGAAAAAAAGGGATCGTGGGCTCATGGGAACCGGAAGTCACGTGATTTAGAATGGGAAACCGCTGACCAGTGTGAAAAAGGGATCGTGGGCGCAGGGTGGATTAAAACCGCTGAGAAAACGCGGGCTCAAAGTCCAAAGTCCAATTGTTGGAACGGGGGTGGTCCTTGACTCCAAAAAACAAGAAAATAAAAAAAAATAATTTATTGTCAAACTTTTTTTTTTCACAACAAGTGAGAGAAAACAGAGTCTAATATGGTGGCTTTGCGACGGGTCCATGAAGATATTCACAGATGATTTCTTCTTAATAGCATCTTGCTCATGCTTGGCTCTCTTCTCTCTGATGACCAGCCTGGCATGACGCATGCTCCTGAATACAATTCTTTTCTTCATCTGATCTTGCGAGCCTTAATTCGCGGGGAAAGAAAATAGTTTAATGTAAATCATATATCAACATCTTTTATTTGACAACAAGTAGAAAAAAAAATGAGTTCAATGTCCAAACATGGGGGTGTCCTTTTTTTACGCGAAGCTGATACAGGTTTTCATCCGTCCAATGGCTACGCTTTTGGTGTGACCCAGAAAGTAGAGGATTTTGCGGTGAGGCTCATTGGGATCGCGCAGTTCTCCCCAGAATCCTTGGAGGGCGTGGTTGTTCTCATAGCAAACGCCATACCAGATAGGATTGTTTTTCCAATCGTCCTTGACATGCTGCATAAACTCCTGGTCTTCTTTCCATTGTTCATGGAGGACTTCCTGGACGACAAGAGGAACGTGGCAGGTAGAGCATAGGCGGAGCTGCCCATTCTGTTGCTTGGCACAGGCGACATGACAAGGAATACCACAGCACCTCAACGTGGTATAATTGGCGAGAGGTATCAAACAAATCACACATGGTGGGGGTTGAGCCATCAGGCGAAAGGATCGGTGAAAGGATCAAACAGTGGATTGGTCAAGAGTTGAAACTCGACGGTGGTGATGATCCCTTCTTTTCGGAGTTGGCACAGTTCTTGAAAAGTGATCTTGTAACGTAAAGGTTGAACCAGGTGATTGATTTGTTTTCGGATCTCTCCCAAACGTTCAATGATTTGCAGGGCTTGAGGGCTGACCTTGCTAGGAGTGATCTTGTCGGGTTTGTCACCCATTCACCACCGGTAGAAGTTTTTCAAAGTTAATAAAGCCAATTCGTTCCGACTGAGTTGTTTTTGACTATGAAGTCGGAGCAGTTCAAAATAAGAAGCTTTGAAGCGGATCTGTTCCAAGTCTTTTTCGAGTCGAGATAACAAGGCTCGTAGACGATCAATCACTTGTTGGGCTTCTGGACTGAGGACTGGATCATCCATTGAGTGTGAAAGATGGAATGGGACAGGGGGTTTTTTATAGAGAACCAAAAGGGTCACGTGGGAGGGAATAGGCCAATGAGAGAAAAGACCCATCATGCTTTGAGAGGGGAAGAGGTGGGGGGACCCCCCTCCCCCCTCCTTAGATAGACCATGGTGCATTGCGCGAATGAGGGTATATAAGTCAAGCGAGGCCACAGGGCGTCACTCCTAGCTTTGAGTTCAGTCTTTACGACTTATGTCAGTTGGTGAGGGAAAAAATGTCAGAAACAAGAACGCCCTTGGGCTGTCTAGCCAGTGCGGTGAATGTGGGTGGGCAAGAGTACTTGAGGAGGAGAGCGGGGCCAGAGCGAACGGCTGTGGATCGGCAGACCAGACTGATGAGGGAGAGACGACAAGAAACCTGGCGCCCCCTCACCCGTCAGCGAGTGGTTGCTTTTTTTCAATTATTTTTAAACTGTGTGGTCTGGACGGAGAATGGCGATCGGGAGGGCCGGCCACATCCGGAGATTACAGAAGCGTTGCTGGGAGCCCTGGTCAACAAAATCATACCATGGGTCGACCAGCACCGCATCCGGTCCCAATTTGAATGTCGCTGGCCGATGACATTGGCCCAATTTAAAGAGGTCGATAACGAACTGAACTTGTACCTGCCACGTGTGTATGCGGCCCGCCCATGGCAACGAATTCGCCTTTATTTCGGGGACATGGAGCGGGAGCGAGAGGAGCGGCGGAGGGAGGAGCGGGAGAGGAGAGAGGAGATTCGGGACCACGTGCGACGTGTTTTGTTTCCTTGAACATTTTTATTCCTGTTGAGATTATTGTGAGTCAAGGCTACTGTGAGTCAAGAGACATTTATTTATGATCCACGTGCAAACTCAGTGATGTCAGTTTTTAAAATTTTTTAATTAAAAAGAGTTGATGTTACAATGGGTGGTCTGTGTTCTTTGCCACGCGGGTGGGGGCGTTCCTATGTACAATTGAAAAAAGCTATCTACAATTTGAAAAAATAAAAATGGCTATGTACAATTGGAAAAAAATAAAAAGTAAAAAAAAAATTAAAAAAGAAAAGCTATGTACAATTCCAAAAGTAAAAACTAAGAAATTACAAATGAAAGTCTTCCAGTTCCGTACGTAATTGATCAATGTTCTCGGGTAGACAGAACGTGCGGTTGAATAAGGCTTGAATTTCGGCTCGGGTTTTCTCGTCCACATCCCGGGATCCCACAATAGCACTGCTTTGATGTAGGGTGGGCTTTTTAGGTCCCCAAGGGACAAATTGACTGCCAGTGACCAGGGTGGCGGCATTCTCATTGACTTGGTAGTAATGGTCCGAGCGGTACCATGATTGACTGGGTATATCAAACAGGTAAACGGGTTTGCCTTGATCCATAGCCAATTGCACGGTCCAACCAGTGCCTCCTTTCACGCGTTTATGATCCGGTTCCAAGATGCCAAAGGCATAGATGGTATGGGCTTTTTTGGCCAATTGATAATTGCGTTGCAGCAATTGCAGGGTGTAAAAATGACTGGGCATTTTTTTGCCTAGTTTCTCCGCTGCCTGGTGAAGATGGGGGTTGGCCAGCATCAGGACTTCCACCGTAGAAGGGGTGATGAAAGTGGATCGAGGATGGTTCGGGGGGACCAGGACTTCTAGTTGCATCCCAAAGTGTTTGGCCTGTTCTTCCACGAGGGCATCCGTACCTTTGGCTCCCCCGGTGTAGACCACATGGCCATGACCCACTTGCAGTTCCAAGGCACCGAGATCTTGTTCTCCGATCATGATGTCAGGGGGCATGGCTTTTGAGAATGAAGATCTAGTGACCAAGGGACCGTCTTAAATAGGGACAGTTGACCAATGGGAAGACAAGAGGTCCTTATTTGGATTGAACAAGCTGACCAATGGGACGATAACAAGTCCTTATAGGGGTAGGAGAAGCTGACCAATGACAGTCAAGGGTCTAAGGTATAAAAAGGCAGGGTCGGTAGGGGTTGACATCAACCTTTGAGTACGATGTCTGTCGATCGGAAGAGAAAATCAACCCATCCCCCAGAGGGGAAGAAGAAGAAGAAGAGCATTCAACATATGACGCCCGTGGACTGTGATCCTGTGGTCTGCGAGGTGGTGGAAGACACCCGAGCTGCTGTGGAAGAGATGATGAAAGAATTGAATGACATGGTGGAGCAATCACCCCCATCACCTCAATTCACCTTGACGACCGTGTATGATCCTCCCAGTTCAGTGGACACTATGGTATGTCCTTACCATGAGGTGCGTTTGGAGGCCCGAGAATCTCAAAAGGGATGGAAGTATGTGAAATGTCCCATGCAACCGTGTTTGCTGTTTTGTGGTCAAGATCAAGTTCTGGAGTATATGAAAGCCGTGTATAGTCAACCTCATGTAGAAGTGTTGGACATGTGGGGTGGTTTACAATGCTTTTGCCGTGAACCCGCTACGCTTCAACAGAGTCATTCGACTCAGAACCCCGATCGCTTGTTTCTGACTTGTTCCAAGAAAACGTGTGGCTTCTTCCGATGGGCCGATCAACCCTTGGGTTCCAAGTACTGGACGTGGTTTCATGACAACCCTCCCAAAAAAGCCGACCAACAAGCTGAAGCACCCACCCGTGATGCTCAAGGATATCCCAAGAGGGGCTATGACATCCCTGGTCCTCCAGTCAGAAGGAAAGAGGACGTGGAACGAGAGCGACCCCTGACAGAGTATGAGAAACAATTGTTACGAGAAATTCAAGAGCTCAAGAACCGTCAAGAAATGATGGTAGCCCCGGCACCACCACCCCCCAAGTACAGTGACAGTGTAGAGAACTGGCAGAAAGGTCTAGAGACCATCAGTTGTGGCCGTCTAGGTCTCTTTTAAATGAGAGAACGAATAAAATTTTTTATTAATGTCACCATGGAGTCTGTGTGTGATGCGTGGGAGTCTGTCTTGTCCCTGGGGCAATGGCAATGTCATCAAACCCTTTGTCAAGTCTTATATGATCATCAACCCGGGTCTCAAATCCCCATACCCCCTTGTCCCCAGGACACACATCCTCTTCACCTCTTTGAAGAAACCCATGTGGACCGCAACCTATATCGATGGGTGGTGTTTGTCTTATGGTTAAAAGCTCACCCAGAGGCATGGCGATGGTATCGAATCATTCAAAAGCAGCATCCCCACACAGTCCCCACCATATCGACCTTATGGGATGAATGCCAGAACGTATGGCCCCTCGAAAGAAAAAGGTCTCCCCATCATGGTTGAGTCGTTACCACGATCCTCGAGCCCCCGGCAGTTTAGGAGGCGTGCAACGGTTTGCTAAAGCCCATCGTCTCCCCTTGAAAAAAGTCCAACGGGTTTTGGAACGGGATTTGGCCTATACGTTACATAAACCACGACGTCGTCGTTTTCCCACCGTCCCCGTCATTGTAGGAGGATTAGATGATCAATGGGTCGCGGATTTAGTGGAAGTGCAACCGTTGGCCAAGTATAATCGGGGCATACGATACTTGTTGACGGTGTTGGATGTGTTGTCCAAGTACGCGTGGGTCCAACCGTTGAAAGACAAAACCGGGGTGGCCTTGGTTCATGCCTTTGACAAGATTTTGAAAGAAGGACGACGTCACCCGAATCGATTGCAAACGGATCGAGGGAAAGAATTTTACAATCGGACCTTTCAACGATGGCTGGAGGAGCAAGGCATTCAACATTTTTCGACCGAAGGGGATGCCAAAGCCAGTGTGGTGGAACGATTTAATCGCACCTTGAAAGAACGGTTGTACCGTTATTTCACCGCGGCCAACACCTTACAGTTTGACGATGTCTTACCCGAGTTGGTGCAAGGCTATAATGCCACCCGTCATCGAAGTATTGGTATGGCCCCTCAAGACGTGACGTGGGACAACGAAGAAGCGGTGTGGAAACGATTGTATGCCCAACGGTTGAAAGACCAGAAAAAACCCAAATTCAAAGTCGGAGATCGTGTCCGTCTCAACAAGATTCATCGTACCTTTGAAAAAGGCTATTTACCCGGTTGGACCGAAGAAGTGTTTGTCGTGCATAGGGTGATCCCGGGCCCTGTGCCCACGTATAAGATTCGCGAATGGGATGAGACCCCCGTCCAAGGTACGTTTTATGAAGAGGATTTACAAAAAGTCCATGTGTCCGAGGTGTTTCGCATCGAGAAGGTACTTAAGCGACAAAAAGATCGTTGGTTGGTCAAGTGGAAAGGGTGGCCCGACAAGTACAATAGTTGGATTGCAAGTCAAGACGTCACGTCTCTCCAACCACCCCAGAGGAAAAGCCCACCCAAACGACAACTGAAGACTAAAGAGACAAGCCCACCCAAAAGACGACGCGACTAAACAATGACGTTGGTGCCCAACTCTTCGTTTTACGTGACGTTGATGAGTCATGCGAGTACCAAAGAGTTTCCTGGGAACAAGAGTCATCATTTCAGAAACCGATTGCCTAAACCCATCCGATTTGTGGGACGAGGATGGATGGTGGGTATGGTGAGTTTATCCTTACCCACTATTCCCGTGGTAGCGGAAGAAGGAGGCGTGGGTGATTCCCATCCTCTGTTGTACGTACGATGGCACGAACGGGTGTATACCAAAGACGATTTTGGGAACGATCACTGGTACCATGAACGTCGCGAACTCACTGTGTACGGACGAGATATGAGAAAGGAGATGGCCTCGTTGACGGGATCGCACTTTTTTCATCAACTGGTGTACCGTTACGTGCAAGCCCGTGCCAAACAAACCAAACCCCTCAACAAATGGGCCGAGGACAATGGCGTTAAATTGTACCCGACCTTTGAATGGACCTCCGAAGGGGATTTGGTGTTGAATACCGTCAATGTGGATTACACACGACAAGTGGCACGTGTGTTATGGGGCAGAACCTTGGCGCTGAGAATGGGATGGATTGAACAAGTGTCGACGGGCGTGTATCGATTGGGGCCCAATCTCTTGCAAGAATTTCATACGGACTCCATTCCCACCCCGTCCGATGTCCTGGATGGCAGCAACAAGCCCGCCTTTTGGAAAGTGGATGGGGATTATCTGAACTTGAGTATGACGTGTAATTGGCGGTTTGTGAATGTGAACAAGACCTTTCGTCCCTCGTTGGAATTTCCCTCCACGCGTCCTTTGCACGTGTATTGTGATGTAGGCACCAGCAGTATGGTAGGGGGTCGTATCACCGATCTCTTACGAGAAATCAAGTACCAGCCTCAAAACACCACCCACTTTGAACCTCGGCATATTCAATATATCCCAGTACGCAACGAAGTGGTGGAAATCGTCGAAACCCAGATGGCCGAAACCAATGGGGATCTGGTGAAATTTGGTGAAGGGCGTACCCTTCTGACCCTCCACTTTAAAAGGGAAGTGGTGGTGTGAAGAAGAAAGACAACATGTCGTTCTACGTGACGTTACCCAGTCATGCCAACCGACGTGAATTTCCCAACAACCAAGCCAATTCCTTCAAGATTCGTTTACCTCAACCGTTACAGCTCACGGGAGGTGGATGGCAGGTGGGGTTGAGTGCCATTTCCTTACCGGACACGGGGGTCAACATTTTTAATCTGCTGCCATCGGATCAGTTCGTGTTTGGTACCTCTTGTTATCGAATGACCTCCTCCGCGGGACGTAAGGTCGTTAGCTTCAATATGAAAATGGACGATTTGAAAGACGATCCTTCGATTGTGGATGGCGTGACCTTCATGAAAGCCTTTTTTCATTGGGTGAGGCAGCGTATGAACTATAGTTACATGGGCTACTATGGTGCGCCGTATGCGGAGCGGGGAAAGAAGACGTGTACAACCTTTGAGTGGGACGGCGAGGATTTGGTCATGAACAATCGCAATATCATACGGTACAAGTACGTGCTTCCATACAAAGACAACGCGACGATGTTCGTCCCTCACTTGGCCATTCATCATCTCATGGCCGAAAAAATGGGATGGTTTAAAAAAAACGATGGAGGAAACTATGAGTTGGGACCCAATTTGAACATGGAATTCCGTGATGACAAGGTCCCCAACAATAACGACATTGAATTACGAAATAGCAAGAACGACCCGGAGTATTATCAAGTGAGCGTGGATGGTGCTGGGACCACGTGGATTTGGTTGAGTTTCAGCGTGAATTGGCGTTTCACCAATTTGAATGTAGCGTTTCGAGCCGTGGTGGGGGAACCCACCCGATCGTTGCACGTGTACTCCGACGTGGCAGGCAGTATGATGGTGGGCAATCGCGTGACCGATTTGTTGCGTGAAATCCAGTACAAGCGACAAGGACGTGGCACCCTGTACTTTGAACCGTTGCACATTCATTACCTACCTCTTCGTAACGAAGTGGTGGAAATGATTCACGTTCAAGTGGCTGAAACGATTGGTGCCGGAGGAGACTTGGTCAAGTTTGGTGAAGGTCATACCATTGTCACGTTATACTTCAAAAAGACATAAAAAAGAGAGACGAGAAGGGAACCCAAATCAATCATGCCTCCAAAACGACGACGACGACGACGACGCCGACCACAGCGTCCACAAGCGGGGGAAGGGGTCAACGCAGTGATTGCTGGGATTCCTAAGGCCGCTTGGTCCATCACCAAAGGGGTAGAAAAGTTAGCCAAAAAGAATTACCTAAGATCAACGAAGAAACGTATGGAAGAAATGCGAAGTGGGAAACGCAAACGGTGGGCGGGGGAATCGTTTACGTGCAACGTCATGTGAGTATAAAAAGAAAACAAGAGTTGTGAAAACAAACAAAGATGCCCAAGACAAGAGTGCGTCGAAGAAGAAGGCAACGAGGGGGTCTCTTGCCCCTGGCCGCCCTCATTCCAGCCTTGATTGCTGGAGGAAAAGCTGTGGCGTTGGGTGCTGCAAGTGGTGCCGCGAGTTACGGGGCTAAAAAAGGGTTGGAAGCCGCTTTTCGGAAAAAACGACGACGACGATGATGACGGTATAAAAAGGGGAGTCCCATAAAGCCCAAACAAAACGTTTATCCCTGGTGAAGAAGAAGGCACCATGCGTGGGGGAAGTTTGACACGATTTCGAACCGACGAGTGGTATGATCAACAAGGCAAAGGAGTGATGACGGATCTGATGCGTGGGGGGTTGCAAGGTCTTATAAGGACGCGAAATCCTTTAAAATTGCCTAGTAATATCAAGAGAGGCTTGGAAACGGGTTTGACACGCGGTGTTAAACGCAAAGCCGAACAAGTCCTTAAAAAGGAAATCACCAAACAAGCCAAGAAAGCGTTGAGTCATAAGAACGTGAAAGACGCCGTGCGTGTAGCCACTGCCTTATTTCCCAAACAAACCAAACGTGCACGTGATATTTTGGGAGTCTAATGGAACCCGTGCATTCACGACCTCGACGGATTCGTAGTAATCGAGGGTTGTCTCAATGGGGTGGACTGTATCCGTTTTGGAAACTCATGCCACGACGACAACGTGGTGGATGGTTAAGTCCCGAGGTGATGCGAGTCCCCGGGTTTGATTTGAGACAACGTTTAGCACGACGACGCTATAAAAACCCCTCACGACGACGACGGGGTACCACTCGACGACGTTAAACATGCCTGACGTGAGTACACAAACCGCCCCGGCTCACGAGCGTTCCGAAGGGACCGTTAACCCTGCCTTACGGATTTTCAAGGTGCCACCGACCGACATTAGCATCAATGCCTATCGCATGGTCACCATCCAACCCACCACCACGGGTATCAATCCCATGGAATTCATCATACCGGGGTTGGACGATTTTGTGGATTTGGGACGCAGTTACTTTACCATGGAATTGAGTTTGAAAAAGGACGATGCCGGGAACTTGGTGGCCAATCAGAAATTGTGGCCCGTCAATAATTTGGCCCATTCCATCATCAAACAAATTGACTTGCAGTTGAATGGCACGTTGATCAGTCCACAATCCGACACGTATCATTACAAAGCTTACCTGGAAACCTTGTTGAATTATGATCGAGAAGATGGCAAGACCGTGTTAGGACCCCAAGGATGGTTCAATCAAGTGGATTTCCCACCCCAATGGACCGCCGCCAACACAAACTATGCAGGACCTGATGCTGCCTATACCGCTCTCAGTGCCAACCACAAAGGAGCCTTGGCCGCCATGGTAGCCGAAACCGCCAAGTATGCTGCAGGTGTCACCCACAGTCTAGTGTTTACCCCCCACTTGGAAGTCTTTCACACTGGCAAATTGTTGGTGCCTGGCATCGAAATCAAGATGAAATTTCATTTCAATGGTCCCAGCCTGTTTTTGAATGGAGTGGCTCTAGCTGGCCGATTGATGGAAGGGGATGTGAAACTACGGTTTCATCTCTGCCAACTGCGTTTGAATGACGCCATCTACCAGAGTATCTCTAGCAAAAGACACAATGAAGGCCAAGTGGCGGCTTACCCGACCGTCCGCAGTGAAATCCGGACTTTCAGCATGCAAGGCAACCTGGTCCGCTTTGATATCCCCAACCTGTTTCAAAACAGAATACCTGACCGATTGATTGTGGGGTTACTGGACAGCCGTGCCTTCAATGGAGATGTGACCCGAGATCCGTTCTGTTTCCAGAAATTTGGGCTGAGTTCCATTCGACAGATTGTCAGAGGAGAAGAATACCCTTATGAAACCCTCCAGTTAGTGCATGACAATGGCACCCGAGATAATCTAGGCTACTTCCGTTTTCTGCAAGCCAGTGGTGCTTGGTGTAAAAAGAAAGGCAATATGGTAGAACTGCTGGATTGGGGCGAAGATAAAAATTGTACCTTGTACATGTTTGACAATGTGGCCAATGGATGTGCTGACAGTCAAAACCTCAACCCCAAGCAAACGGGCGATTTACAATTGGTCTTGGAATTTGGAGCTGCCCCCAATACCAATATAACCGTACTCGTGTATGGAGAATTTGAGAATTTGCTGGAGATTGACAGGAACGGAGCCGTGTTGTATAACATTTACCAGCACTAAAGATGGAACATGTGGCCTTGAATAATGTACAGTTGGATTATTTAGCCCGAGACGACCCCCAATTGAACCCGGTCTTTTACGGGACGGTGGCCTGTGATCGTTTACCCAAGACTCCTGTCAAGACTCAACCCCAAGGGTACATTGTGAATACCGACCCACACGATCAACCGGGACAACATTGGTTAGCGGTGTGGACGGATGGAAAGGTGTGTGAAGTCCTGGACAGTTATGCTTTGCCATTGGACACGTACGTGCAAGCGACCCCGTTACGAGATTGGATTGTCCAACATTGGAAGTATGTGGTGACCAATGGCAAGTCCCTCCAAGCCATTTCAAGCAAGAGTTGTGGTGATTACGCCTTGTTGTACTTGAAAGCCAAAGCCCGTGGACGAACCTTGCAAGCGTTTTTAAATGAGTTTTCGGATCATGATTATGTTAGTAATGACCATCAAGCCGGTCAACGCCTTCAACAATTGATTGTAGGCCAAGAAGCCAGATGGTATCAACTGTGTTGTCATCCGTATCATCAATGTAATGCTTAAATAAAATTTGTTGGAAAAAAGTGGTGTCGGAGTCGTAGCTCAGTGGGTAGAGCCTTGGACCTTTGATTCAGATAGGGATTGGGTCGTACGTGGGTTCGAGTCCCACCGATTCCAATAAAAAGGTGCCTTTTTTTTTCTAAGGGCAGTTCGTCATCATGCAAACGGGGAAACCGTTTCGTTTTCATACGCCTTCCTCTATCTTGGTGGTGGGTCCCTCGGGATGTGGGAAAACCGCGTTTACGGAAAAACTCTTGGTAGACAACCCCGAGTTGTTTGAAACCCCACCGACCCAACTGCATTATTGTTATGGGGCCTGGCAAGATCGATTTCAAGGCATGCAAGATCAAGGGGTGGTGTTTCACGAAGGGATTCCCGATCATGAGGCCTTAGTGCAATGGTTCCCTGAAGGACAGGGGGTCCTGGTCTTGGATGATTTAATGGATGAAGGCAGTCACGATAAACGCGTGTTGGATTTATTCACCAAACATTCGCATCATCAAGGGGTGACGGTATTGTACTTGTGCCAAGACATGTTTCCCGTGGGTCGCTATGCGAAAAGTATATCCCGCAATGCCCATTACATCGTGGCGTTCAAGAACCCCCGAGATCAATTAGGGGTACGCAACGTCATGCTTCAATCATTTCCTACCACTTGGAAAGACACGTTGGAGACGTTTCATCAAGCCACGACACGACCGTATGGCTATTTGGTCTTGGATTTACATCCCGCTTCGTCCGATCAACAACGTGTATTGAGTCACCTGTTAAAAGACGAAGGATGGACTCGCACCTATCAAAAACGACTATAAAGGCACCCCCTTGGAACAGGTAAAAAGAGAAAAGCAACCATGGCCGATGATGACCGTCAACCTCCGCAATCGTACGATACCGTGTCCCCTGCGGGGGTGGGGGCGGCCAGCGGCAATCAAATGTCCCCAAGCGCCTGGCAAGATTTGTATTTCACGGGAGACCAAGGCCTTCTCGACGTCGCCATGGAGGAAATGGAAGCCGAGCCCCTCTTTCAGTTTATGGAAGCTCTCCCCATTACCGGTAGAGATGGTGTGCCCCCTGCCCAGGCCTCTTCCCCAGCAGGGGTAGGAAGTCCAGGAAATCAATCATTCCAAAGCCCCCAGACCACCCCGTTGTCTTCTGGTGCTCGAACCCCTGCGACTCCTCCAAGCGTACCCTTGGCAGCGGGTGCTCGAACAGCAACGGGTGCTCGAACAGCAGCGGGTGCTGGGGGTAATGGGCGTGGTGGTGGACGTAGTGGACGTGGTGGTGGTGGTACTGGACGTGGACGTGGTGGTGGTGGTGGTGGTGGTGGTGGTGGTGGTGGACGTGGTGCTGGTGGTGGACGTGGTGGTGGTGGTGGTGGTGGTGCTGGTGGTGCTGGTGCTGGTGGTGCTGGTGGTGCTGGTGGTGGTGGTGGAGGTGGTGGTGGTGGAGGTGGAGGAGGTGGAGGTGGTGGTGGTGGGGGTCGTCGTGGACGACGACCGAGACGAATACGAGGACGACGACGAAATACCCCCACTTCCCCTTTGACACCTGCCTCCAATCCAGCTACCCCTCGAGGATCTTGGACATCTGGGAGTTCTGGCAGACAGCCTCGTACCTTGCGTCAAGCGGATTTACAACGACGTTTACGTATGCTGTTACAAGATCAAGAACAGTTGGCCCAAGGACGTGAAATTGCTAATGTCACCATGACCAATAGCATTGTGACCAGTTATAAACAAGGAGGAGCACCGAGCGTACAAACCTCGTCGTCCCGTGTTTCGCCGTAAAGATGAAAACCGTCGTGTCGTTATTGAATGGATCAAAACAGCATGGTCTTCCCTTCCCCCCGGAATTATTACAACGGATGGATTCCTTGTATGCCTTTTATCATCAACAATGGTGGTGTTATCGAAAAATGTTGAATCATTACAGGTGTATCAATGCCTTGTTCAATGGCATGGCCTTACTCCTGATGGCTGCTGGTATGATTGCCGGACCCCTTTTGGAAAACAGTACGTTGGTAGCCTGTTTGGCGGCCGTGGGGACCGTGGTCAAAGGATGGAATGATTTTAAACAATACCGATTTAAAGTGACCATGAGTCGATTTGCGTTTACCACCTATGCCAAAGCCTTGACCGAATTGAAAACCCATGTGCGGGGTATTCCCTTGGAGGATCTGGAACGATTTTTAATCAAGATGCAAACCTTGGATGATACCATTGTGGATTTCACCCCTCCATTACCCAAACGATGTGTCCAAGATTACCATGGTCATTTTGTGTACCAACCCTTGGAAGGCCTATGCTATGTAGACGGATGTCCTCGTCCCTTGAGACCTAAAGAGTATTGGATCCATAAAAAGCCGCTCCCTCCTAGTCCCACACTCTTAGAACCATGGCCGTCCAACGACGACGACGACGACGCCGAAAAAGGAAACAAAGAGGAGGGGCTTTAATGCGTCGCAAACCCCGTTTGGTGGATAAAATTGCCCATGGCATGAGTATGTTTCTATCAGGCCCAGCACCTGGGTTTGGACTGGCTTTAGGCAAATTAGGGGGTCAAGCCTTGAAAGGCATTACCGATAATGTACAACATTACCGACGACAACGAGGTGGAGGTATTCTTTCTTTACTGAAAGGCGCTGCCAAACTGGGCATCAAACTGGGCAAGAGTAAGGACTATAAAAGAATGGGAGCCCTCGGTGTGGGAGGTGCTGTGTCTAATTTCCGACGAAGACCATGGGCAGTATGAAACGTCTTGGACGTCAATTACCGTTTTTACGGTCCATGTTACAAGAAGCCAATGGTTCCAAACGTCAAGAATTGTTACAACATGCCAATGCCGATCAAATCAATGCTGTGAGTGAACTGGTGTTGAACTTTTTAAAAAACAAGATTCCTGTCACCCCACCCATGCTGGCTAAACTTCAACCCTATAAAAAGGTACTACGTGATTTGGGACGTCGTCGACATTCCGTCAAAAAACGTCGTCAGTGGTTAGTCCGACAAAAAGGACAAGGGTTGTTTCAAGGACTTCACGAGGTGCTATGTCAATGTGTTCGTTAACCCTCCCTACGTGGATGACTCTGTTACAAGAGGCCAATCGGGCCACCGACCAGTGGAAAGACGAGTGTCATTATTGGAAGCATAAATATCACCTGTTGTATCGAGAGTACCAACACATCTTGAGGGCCCGTCTTTGTAAGAGTTGCCGTGACCAGGAAGACGGGGAACTTTGCTCCGAGTGTAGTCAACGACCATGGACGAAGTGTACATGATTCCCCAAAAGGACTTGGAACAACTCATTCAATATTACAAAGGAGAACTCACCGAAAATGCCTTGTTGAACAAAGCCGCCACGCTCGCCGCCCAAAAACATGTGTTATTAGCCAACCCCCAATTACCTCCCGCCCTGGTCAATGCTCAAACCAAACCGTTGAGTCAAGAATTAATCAAGTTAACCAAACGCATTCGTCAATTTCCCGGAGGCGTGGGGGTTGGTGCCCTGGGTGCCCCGGGTGGTCCACCAGGCGAAGAAGAAGAAGAAGCCGGGGATTTGGTGACGGGGCCCGTGGAACAATGGTTGAAGCGCATGATAAAAGGCAGCCCGTCGACTCCCAAACCACCCATTACCCCTGCAACCAAGAAAGGCAAAGGAGCAACCACTACCAGTAAGATTGTCAAGAAAGGGAGCCCATCCACCAGTCGAGGGGATCTACAATCGCGTTTAGAAGCCATTCGAGAACAACGCAAGACCTTGGAAAAAAAGTTAGCCGAGAGTCGCAAAGGCAAAGCACCCGCTCGTGAAGTGGAACGATTGAAACCTTTACCCGGTTGGGAAGATTGGGCCCAAGGTAAAAAGTTACGACGTCGATTGGATTACGACACGGACTAAAAGATGCCCACCAAGAGAAAAAGGGGACGGAAACGCCCCCAACGAGGAGGGGCCTTGGATGTCCAAAAATGGATTGCTAAGACGGGGAAGGAATTTCATTGGCCTGGGTATCAATACATGGGCCCTGGCACCCATTTGGCCAAACGTCTGAAACGTGGGGATCCAGGGATCAATCGCTTGGACCAGATTGCTAAACAACACGACATTGATTACAGCCGTGCTAAGAATTTGCAAGATAAATGGAAAGCCGATACCAAGATGATCCAAGCCATTAATCGATTACCCGGCAAGAAAACCAAGACGGAACGGGTGGTCAAGAAAATCATGCAAACCAAGAAACGTTTAAAATTGTAAAATTTAATGACAAATCATCACATGTTGAGTAAATAAAAAATGAAAATGTCAAAGCACTGTCTCATTTCTTAGTTCTACCACAATGATACAATGTTCTACCCCAAATCAAACAAGAAGCTAGTGGGTGACCCGCCGGACTAGACACAGAAGAACAAAGACAGGCCTACATTGAAAACTACTACAAGCATGAGGGCATCCGCTTGGACTACGCTAACATCCAAAAGAATCCAGGGTTACGTACCCTTGCTAAAATGTTCTGCCAAAATACTAAGAGATGTTCTGCCAAATAGTCATACGATTTCAAAAAAGTTCTGCCAAAATACTGAGAGATGTTCTGCCAAATACTGAGACGAAAATGTTTAAGTCACTAAATCATACATGAAATCGACGCCCTCGTCGGGCGACATGTCCTCGAACAAATCAACAATACCATCAGGGGGCAGCAATGGTTCCAAATCAAGGGAAGAAGAATCCTCGACATCCTTCAGCACCTCGGCCCACTCGTCAGGCGATATGTTCTGCAAAAAGGAAAGGTCGTCCAAGTCAGGGGGTTCCGCGACTTGCATGGCCCCCGAATCCAAATCAAGCAGAGTACGAGAGTCCTCATTAAGGAGCTGAACAAAGGACTCCCTGGGCGATACGTTCGTATGGGATGCCTGTTTCTGTCTTTCTCTCTCCTTTAACTTTTCTCCAAACTCCACGACACCTGAGTCGAGCACACACTCCTCCTTCACTTTCTTCAAGATGTCTTCCACTTCAAAATCTTGTTCAAAGTCTTCGAATGCTTCAAGCAGCTTCTCATGAGCAGAGCCCTCGTCGGGTGACATGTCCTCCACATGAACGAGGTCTTCAGGGGGCACCAATGTCTCCACATCAAAGTCCTCGACATCCTTCAGCACCTCGGTCCACTCGTCAGGCGATATGTTCTGCAAAAAGGAAAGGTCGTCCAAGTCAGGGGGTTCCGCGACTTGCATGGCCCCCGAATCCAAATCAAGCAGAGTACGAGAGTCCTCATTAAGGAGCTGAACAAAGGACTCCCTGGGCGATACGTTCGTATGGGATGCCTGTTTCTGTCTTTCTCTCTCCTTTAACTTTTCTCCAAACTCCACGACACCTGAGTCGAGCACACACTCCTCCTTCACTTTCTTCAAGATGTCTTCCCCTTCTAAATCTTGTTCAAAGTCTTCGAATGCTTCGAGCAGCTTCTCATGAGCAGAGTCCATCTTGGGATGACTCACCTCGAGGGTCGATCTGTTTTATAGTCTCTGGGATCATTCCCCGCATTGCATAGTGGGTCATCTAGGGAGGGGGGGGGGGAGGGGGTCCCCCCACCCCTTCCCCTCCCAAAGCACCATGGGTCCTTTCTCTCATTGGTTCCTTACCCCTTCACGTGACCCTTTGTTTCTCTATAAAAAACGAGCACTGACCTCCAGCTAGTTCATCTGATCATGTCCTCTCACCAAGAGGAGGAGGAGGAACCAGGCCCAAGTGGCCTGACCACTCAAGAGACCTTGACGTTACTAGGCCTGAACACCTCGGACTCTGAGAGAGAAGAAGAGACGGCAGCGAATTCCTCTCATGAACCTTTGTTACGCACCGAAGAGATGGCGGACAGTGACGACATTTGTGAAGAGGCCTTGGATCGCTTCGAACGCCAACGTGCGTTTCAAACCCATCTCCTTCAACAAAGTGGTGGAGGTATGGATGCCAGTGCGGAGGGCGCCTTCGAGTTTAAGTTAAACAATTATGTCGACCGTCGGAGCAACCGTCTGGGAGTGCGTGAACGTCATTTCAATACCCAGTTACGCCAAAGGGGGAATTTCATTCCCAATCAGAACATCACGCAAGCCCTAGAAGAGGGTTTACGTCGAGCCGTGAATGAAGTGTTAGCCACCACGCCTGAGCTGCACGATCAAGATCGCCTCTACTTCACCATCGGTTCAAACCGCCTGCACAACAACTTCCAGGGCTGGGGATTACGTGCTGGTGAATGGCGTCAAGGCGGGGACCGTGTGGAGGCCTTGTTCCACCGTTTGGCGCAAGCCCTCAACAGCAATGAACAATTTGAAATGGACGATTCCTTTCAATTGTCCATCACCCAAGTCCATCATGCGCCTCAGGGAACCAAACCTTCATCAAAGCAGCGCTATCGTGGGATCCCATGATGTGGACGACAAAACCCGAGCAGAAATTCAAGCCTTATTCAATCGCACCTTCTGTCTACCCGAGAACATTGATCAATTACGCCTGGAGCTCGAAGACTTTCATTTGTAATTGTACATAGCCTTTTTTTTAATTTCTTAGTTTTTATTTTTTAGTTTTTATTTTTCCAATTGTACATAGCTTTTCTTTTTACTTTTTATTTTTTCAAACTGTAGATAGCTTTTTCAATTGTAAATAGAAGCGCCCCACCCGGCCCACCCACTCTTTTTTAATTAAAATTTTAAAAAACTTCACTTACAAATGTCATCTGGTTCTTGACTCACAATAAAAAACTCAACATGAATAAAAAATGTTCAAGATCCCAAACACCGGCGCACAGCCTCCATTGCCTCCTTCTCCATCTGTTCCATTCGTTGGTACTCGGCCCTCTGTTTCATCATTTCTTTTAAAAAAATACGCCACAGTGTCCCACTCGTCCTCCTTCTGAATGCGTGGTAAGCAGTCCGCCAAGTACCCGTCCAGCAAAAAAAGTGGGAGATTTTTATCTGTAAAAGCCGCCGAATGGATGTTTTGAAAACAGCGAAAGCTTAACACGAGGTAAGTGTTGTGTTTTGCTGCCGGCTAAAAATATTTGTTTGTCGCCTCCAAAAAAAATTGGAAAACCGAAGCGGTTCTGTTAAGCTTGCAATTTTTTTTCCCATTCCCCACGTTGTTGTGAAAAAATCCTTTTCTACCCGAAAGACTATTTGATTTATTTTTACTCACTCTCTGTATTTCTTTTTTCCACAGTCCAACGATGTGCTGACTGTAACGCGGTGAGACAAACGAGATGACTACTCGTATTTTCGCCGAGAAGAAAGCGAGCGGCTTGTTGAAAACAACAACGAGCAAACCTCCACGCAAAGTAAGCATCATTTTTTTTTTCTTACTGTCAGCTAAAAAAAATATATAATTTAGCCAAGCCTAAAAGCGGAACTCCATATCTACCGGTTACCATCGGCCGCCTATAAATTCTTCAGAATTAAACTTGTTTACTGTTATTAACTTAAGTACTTGACCTCGTTAATTACTGTATAGTTTTATTAAGCGTATCATTTTAGTATAAACTTAGAGTTATAATTCTGTTTCGTGATTCAAGCAAATCTAGTTTATCTATTTGTGCTTTCACTTTAAGTTCGCTAGGCAAATTCATTTAATCGTTTATCGGCATTTTTCATTTGTTTTGATTGCTGTTATTTTATTTGTCGCTTTGTATTTTGTAATTGGAGACGCGTGTTCGCTTCGAAACTACTAGAAATTCTCTTTTGGTTTTGTTTACAGATTATTGCACAGTGTTGCACACACCGGCTAAAAATAATTTGTTTAAGTGTTTAGCCTGTTTTTCCCACAACGACGAACTTTTCGATTAAAAAACACTGTGTCTTATAATACTCGTTTACTAGTTTTGTTTTTTGAAATGAAACAATTTTGTTTTGTCGCCTCGAAAAAAATTGAAAACCGAAGCGGTTCTGTTTAGCTCGCAATGTTTTCCCATTCCCCGCGTTGTTGTGAAACTCTGCTTCTGATCGGCTGATACTTTGACCATGGCCTTGGACCTTGACCATGGCCTGACTGGGACTGACCAATCACAACCAATCCTAACCAAATAAGGTCATACTGTTTAGCTATATAAGCAGCAAAATTACCCCCAAGTTCTCACTTTTTTCAAGATGGAGGAAGGTCAGGGAGATTTACGACAGTTTTTTCACAGATTTATTCATCGCTTTACCCCAGCAACCCTCGGCTTTACAAACAAAACGATGACAGCTAAGATTTCGGCGAAAAAAGTGGGAGATTTTTATCTGTAAAAGCCGCCGAATGGATGTTTTGAAAACAGCGAAAGCTTAACACGAGGTAAGTGTTGTGTTTTGCTGCCGGCTAAAAATATTTGTTTGTCGCCTCCAAAAAAAATTGAAAAACCGAAGCGGTTCTGTTAAGCTTGCAATTTTTTTTCCCATTCCCCACGTTGTTGTGAAAAAATCCTTTTCTACCCGAAAGACTATTTGATTTATTTTTACTCACTCTCTGTATTTCTTTTTTCCACAGTCCAACGATGTGCTGACTGTAACGCGGTGAGACAAACGAGATGACTACTCGTATTTTCGCCGAGAAGAAAGCGAGCGGCTTGTTGAAAACAACAACGAGCAAACCTCCACGCAAAGTAAGCATCATTTTTTTTTTCTTACTGTCAGCTAAAAAAAAATATATAGATTTAGCCAAGCCTAAAAGCGGAACTCCATATCTACCGGTTACCATCGGCCGCCTGTAAATTCTTCAGAATTCTTTTATTAAGCGTATCATTTTAGTATAAACTTAGAGTTATAATTCTGTTTCGTGATTCAAGCAAATCTAGTTTATCTATTTGTGCTTTCACTTTAAGTTCGCTAGGCAAATTCATTTAATCGTTTATCGGCATTTTTCGTTTGTTTTGATTGCTGTTATTTTATTTGTCGCTTTGTATTTTGTAATTGGAGACGCGTGTTCGCTTCGAAACTACTAGAGATTCTCTTTTGGTTTTGTTTACAGATTATTGCACAGTGTTGCACACAATTGACACATTTTGTCGTAAATTCAATCTGTTTACTGTGAATAAATTTAATTCTGTTTTACAACTGTCAATTGGAAAGCTATGTTCTTCTAATTCTGTTTTGGCGACCGGATACGCTTCATTCGTTTTAAAATACAAAGGTCATGCTTTAGGTCAGAATTATTTGTTCGTAAATTATTACTTTTCTGATCGACTTATACTCTTTCCCAGGGCGCGTGTTCCATGACATTGAACTTTGGACTCCGTGCCGCTGCCTGGCTTGCATCCATCAGTTTGTTGGACAAAGAGCGGAACTCTCATCATCTGCATGCCATGGATTATCATTAAAATGATTTGTTGAGCTGTTCAAAAATGTCTGCCATTAAAACATTTTTCCAACATGGCGTGTTTTCTTTGAGTCAAGGACCACCCCCGCTGCTCATGTGTTGTTTTTCCATTTCGTACGCAATGGCAGTCCATGCTTCTTTCAAATTGGTGTAATACCCTGGGGGTAAATGGATTTGTTTCGTCACTTGAATCGGAGCCGTTCCCTCCTCACGTTTTGGGATGTATCTCACATCGGTTTTCATCCAATGTTTTTGACTATCTTCTTGCGTCCAATTCTGTTTGGTTTGATCTCCCCATTGTTGATTAAACCCCGGGTGGGAGATATGAACCAACGCCGCTTCCCAATCATCTTCTACCAAATAATAGGAACGAGGCAGTCGAGCCGTAAATTTTTGTCCCGTGCCTTGTGCTTGATCACTAATAAGGGTGATGTAAAAACTCATCGTGATTACTCCCTAACCCTAGGGTTTACCCTTTTATACCTACCCCCGTTCCAAAAATTGGACTTTGGACTTTGAGCCCACGTTTTCTCAGCGGTTTTAATCCACCCTGCGCCCACGATCCCTTTTTCACACTGGTCAGCGGTTTCCCATTCTAAATCACGTGACTTCCGGTTCCCATGAGCCCACGATCCCTTTTTTTCCACTGGTCAGCGGTTTCCCATTCCAAATCACATGACTTCCGGTTCCAGGCACTTCCGGTTCCGGTGACGTCATTGATTTGCTCTCGACCAATCAGAAGCCAGGAAATCTACCAAACTAGCCCAACTTACTACTTATGCCATTCCGCAACTCATGCCACATGCCATGAGTTTGCGTGAAGGAAAAAGCACGCAACTAGGAGAGAGTGTTTAACGAAGGCTCGTCGCCGAGTTTGGGTCTTTATAAGGCAGTCGAGCCCGCTGCATCACATGCAGAAGACGGCTGCTCTTGCAAATTGGCGGGAATAAAGGGCGCGCGTTTCAGTTTAATTTATTACTTTGAGTCATTCCACAGTAATCCATTTCGCATAATTATGCCATTCCGCAACTTCTCTCACCGAAATAGATCCGCTTGTTTTGTTGAACTTGTCTTAGCTAGACGAAAATCGACGGAGACACCGAAAGGTAAGTCCACTATTGCTTACTCGATTACACGGGTTTACACCTGACCCCATTCAAGGGAAAGAAACACCATTAAGAAATGTATGCAGTCGTTTGCCTTTATTCCTCAAGCCATGTGTACAAAAAGCAGACCGCATCTTGAGTCAGAGGCATCCATCTAATTTTTTCTGTAAAATACTAGTTTTGAAGGCATACACTGCCTCCGAGATATTCAGGTTTAATTGTGGTTAAAACCTTAAGTTTACTTTGAGGAAATGTCACCTCAATCCGCTGTAGCGTGGGAAAATTAATTCCTTTTGTTTTTGAGGAGACAAATATGTCCTTGATATTATGAAATAAGGTCGGCTAGCATTTTTGAGGAGCAAACAGCATCCGCGACTTAAAACTTTTCAGCTATAGAATCCGAACAGATCAACCTGTGTTATCTAACAGAAAGATCTCTTTAAAAACGCCCTGAACAATCAACAATTTGAGAAAACAGAAAACAGAAAATAACATTCCATGTATTCTGCTTATATTTTCCCGTCTGGTGCCCCTGTCGAGTGTGCTACAGATTTGCATCAGACAGTGATCGAAAGTTTTTAATCTCTTTACAGCGGCCAATTTACCTTATACATACCCACGTTGCTTTCAAATTGAAGAGAGATTTAACTTCCCCGCTACAGCTTCTTTAGAAAATAATCCCTGACATTTTGGATTTAACTGAATCAAACTGGTTGCATTCTGGGCTCCAAAATAGAAGGAGCGGCGACATGTCGAGAACGAACGGGAAAAAACTTGTAGAGGCTCTGGAAGAGAGTTTTTGGGTAAAGTTGTAAGACTACTGATCTAACCCTCCTACTACAAATATCCGCTACATCATCTTTGATAAACTCTCCTTTATGTACTCAGTAATTACGATTTTAGTTAGTCAAACTTGAAAACTTGGGTTAACTGCTAGCACATCAACGGCGCACAACTGTTTCTTCAATTTAAGCTCTATGATCACTCATGAATTTCGATGCCTTTAAAAGCCTTTAAAAGTTTAACTTGGCCTTTAAAAGTTTAAGTAGAGTAAAAAAAATACTTAACTGTAGTTTTAACTTAGGGAATTGTTTCAATCTGCCCGAGAAGAATGATTTAAATGTTGTCACCTAGCTAGGTATCTTCTAGAAATCGGCTTTCCTTTGAGAACACTTTCATTCTTAAGTAATCACTGAACCAAAATGTTAATACGTAAGGGTGTTCACGGCAGGAAGTGCTATTAATAACTTGTTTTCCTTGTTGATGTATATGGGCGGTTTCAAAAGTGGCCGACATAGAGCTTGTTCACAGACCTCTATTCCTCAAAAAATGTTGAAATAAAATCCAGACACTCTCGGGGTGTGGGGGACTCTCATATAAAAGTAATATGGATGCTCGTCGTACCTAATGTGGGTTAAAATTTTGGCTTTGGTAGCGCTCAACCGGCTGTCAACTGAAATCTTAAATGGCTTGAAATCTGGAGAAAATATGTCTGCAAACAAAATAAATTGTCATAATTGATACTTCAGCGGGTTAAAAAAGAACCAATCTATCTCCAAAAAACGAGATACTGGTAGCTCTAAAGAGTACCTTTCAAAATTCCCGTTCCATTAATTAATGTCGAAACCGCGTGTCGTCTGCAAAAGAGATTTTAATTAAGCAACTCACTGAATCGAATCACTGAACCCCAAGTGCTATGTATCACGCGCGTCGAGATGACAATAGATCGATTCCTAATTTAGTGTCGACGAAGCCAACCCGGTGAGGGTAAAAGGCGGCATGAGATTGCAGAATGACACGTAGCATAAATTGTGGAATGGCATAATTATGCGAAATGTAAAACTGTGGAATGCCTAAGTCATAATTATGCCATTCCGCAACTCATGCCACATGCCATGAGTTTGCGTGAAGGAAAAAGTACGCAACTAGGAAAGAGTGTTTAACGAAGACTCGTCGCCGAGTTTGGGTCTTTATAAGGCAGTCGAGCCCGCTGCATCACATGCAGAAGACGGCTGCTCTTGCAAATTGGCGGGAATAAAGGGCGCGCGTTTCAGTTTAATTTATTACTTTGAGTCATTCCACAGTAATCCATTTCGCATAATTATGCCATTCCGCAACTTCTCTCACCGAAATAGATCCGCTTGTTTTGTTGAACTTGTCTTAGCTAGACGAAAATCGACGGAGACACCGAAAGGTAAGTCCACTATTGCTTACTCGATTACACGGGTTTACACCTGACCCCATTCAAGGGAAAGAAACACCATTAAGAAATGTATGCAGTCGTTTGCCTTTATTCCTCAAGCCATGTGTACAAAAAGCAGACCGCATCTTGAGTCAGAGGCATCCATCTAATTTTTTCTGTAAAATACTAGTTTTGAAGGCATACACCGCCTCCGAGATATTCAGGTTTAATTGTGGTTAAAACCTTAAGTTTACTTTGAGGAAATGTCACCTCAATCCGCTGTAGGGTTGGAAAATTAATTCCTTTTGTTTTTGAGGAGACAAATATGTCCTTGATATTTTGAAATAAGGTCGGGTAGCATTTTTGAGGAGCAAACAGCATCCGCGACTTAAAACTTTTCAGCTATAGAATCCGAACAGATCAACCTGTGTTATCTAACAGAAAGATCTCTTTAAAAACGCCCTGAACAATCAACAATTTGAGAAAACAGAAAACAGAAAATAACATTCCATGTATTCTGCTTATATTTTCCCGTCTGGTGCCCCTGTCGAGTGTGCTACAGATTTGCATCAGACAGTGATCGAAAGTTTTTAATCTCTTTACAGCGGCCAATTTACCTTATACATACCCACGTTGCTTTCAAATTGAAGAGAGATCTAACTTCCCCGCTACAGCTTCTTTAGAAAATAATCCCTGACATTTTGGATTTAACTGAATCAAACTGGTTGCATTCTGGGCTCCAAAATAGAAGGAGCGGCGACATGTCGAGAACGAACGGGAAAAAACTTGTAGAGGCTCTGGAAGAGAGTTTTTGGGTAAAGTTGTAAGACTACTGATCTAACCCTCCTACTACAAATATCCGCTACATCATCTTTGATAAACTCTCCTTTATGTACTCAGTAATTACGATTTTAGTTAGTCAAACTTGAAAACTTGGGTTAACTGCTACGCACATCAACGGCGCACAACTGTTTCTTCAATTTAAGCTCTATCACTCATGAATTTCGATGCCTTTAAAAGCCTTTAAAAGTTTAACTTGGCCTTTAAAAGTTTAAGTAGAGTAAAAAAAATACTTAACTGTAGTTTTAACCTAGGGAATTGTTTCAATCTGCCCGAGAAGAATGATTTAAATGTTGTCACCTAGCTAGGTATCTTCTAGAAATCGGCTTTCCTTTGTGAACACTTTCATTCTTAAGTAATCACTGAACCAAAATGTTTTAAATACGTAAGGGTGTTCACGGCAGGAAGTGCTATTAATAACTTGTTTTCCTTGTTGATGTATATGGGCGGTCTCAAAAGTGGCCGACATAGAGCTTGTTCACAGACCTCTATTTCTCAAAAAATGTTGAAATAAAATCCAGACACTCTCGGGGTGTGGGGGACTCTCATATAAAAGTAATATGGATGCTCGCCGTACCTAATAGGGGTTAAAATTTTGGCTTTGGTAGCGCTCAACCGGCTGTCAACTGAAATCTTAAATGGCTTGAAATCTGGGAAAAATATGTCTGCAAAGAAAATAAATTGTCATAATTGATACTTCAGCGGGTTAAAAAAGAACCAAACTATCTCCAAAAAACGAGATACTGGTAGCTCTAAAGAGTACCTTTCAAAATTCCCGTTCCATTAATTAATGTCGAAACCGCGTGTCGTCTGCAAAAGAGATTTTAATTAAGCAACTCACTGAATCGAATCACTGAACCTCGAATGCTAGTTATCACCCACGTCAAAATGACAATAGATCGATTGCTAGTGTCGACGTATAAAACAGATCCGTTTGTTTGGTTGAGCTTGTCTTGACGTGTCGAAAATCCACGGAGGCACCGAAAGATAAGTCCACTCCTACTTCAAGCTTATGCTACTTACACCAAGAGAGGATGAGGACTTCATTCTCTGTTGCTTACACGTATTTCCGTCTAACCGCGATCCAAAAAAGCAACATCATGAAGAAATTTGTGCAGTCTTTGGTCTTTATTGCTCGCAAGATATACACAAAACACAGACGGCGCCTTTAGCCAGGGGCATCGAACAAATTTTTTCGTTTAAAATACTAGTTCGGAAGGCACTAACTGTCTCAGAAATAAAGGTTAAAATTCGGGTTCAAACCTTTGTAATATGGAGAAAATTACTCCTTTTGTTTTTGGAGGGACAAACATGTCGTTTATAGTACGAAGTAAGGTCAGCTAGCAATTTTGAAGAGCAAACAGCATCTAAGACTTGAAAAATTTGGGCTATAAAATCCGATTAGATCAAGCTGTCTTATCGTAGACAGGTATCCCTTTAAAAGGTCCTGAAACAAAGTGAGAAACAGGAAATCACATTTCATGTATTTTGCCTACATTTTCCCTCCTGATGCTACGGTTGAGTGTGCTGCCGATTTGCAATGGACAAGCAAAAGTTTTGAGTCTCTTTACAGTGGCCAATTTACCTTAAATTAACTCACGTTGTTACCAGATTGATGAGTTTTTCTCCCTCCACCGTCGCAGCTGCATTGCACCTTCTTTACTAACTAATTCCTGCCATTTTATATTTAATAAATCAAACTCGTGGTACGGTTGACGCTATTTAGAACTGATGGCCAATGCCAATGCAGTCTCCTATGCAATTCGCTCCCTTCTGTTAGGTTCCCACAATCAGGATAATAGGGGAGGCGAAATTTCGAGAGCCAACGGGAAAATAAAACCTGCAACCCCTCATCTACAAATATCAGCTTTGTGGTTACTTTGAGTTACCCGCTACTGACATCATCGGCGCACAATCGAGTCTCCAAATTAAGCTCTGTCGCCCATGAATTTCGATGCAGGATTCTTAGTCTTAAAAAGCTTTAACTAAACAACAGTGTTAATCTAAGGTAGATTGAAACAAAAGGGATGGACGACTTAAATGCTGTCGCCTAGCTGAACACCAAAGGAATACAAAGATACCTTCTAGAAATCGGCTTTCCTTTTTATACACTTTTTCATACATATACGTAAGGGAGAGTCTAAGGGAATCACCGAGCCAAATTGTTTGTATTTAAGGGTGTTCACAACATGAGATGCTATTAATGAACTTGTTTTCCTTGTTGGTGTGTATGGGCGGTCTTAAACGTCTTAACAGTGGCCGACATGGAGCCTGTTCACAGACATCTATTCCTCCAAAATTTGCTAGCGAAATAAAAGCCAGACACGCTGGGGGGAAAATCGCATATAACAGTGATATGAATGCTCGTCGTACCCTTTGTGGGTTAAAATTTTTGGTTTGGTACCGCTAAACCGGCCGGGTGTTGGAAATCTAAAATGGCCTGGAATCTGGGAGAAATATAATCGCAGACGAAACTAATTGTCATAATTGATACTTCAGTGGGTTAAAAAAGAATTCAAACTATCTCCACAAAACGACAAGAGTACCTTGTCCGTTCTTCAGTTTACTAATATTGAAGCTGTACCTTGCGGGCAAAAGAGATTTTAATTAAGCAACTCACTGAATGAAATCACTGAACCTCAAGTGCTGATTATCACTGACGCGCGTCTAATGACGATAGATCGTTTGTTTGGCTGAGCTTGTCTCGACGTATCGGAAATCCACAAAGACACCGAAAGGTAAATCCACTCTTGCTCACACAACTTTATACACGTGTTTACACCCGACCCCGATCGAGGGAAACAAACACCATTGAGAAATTCATGAAGCCTATGGCCTTTATTCCGTAACAGATGTGCACAAAACACGGATTGCATCTTGAGTCGGGAACATATATCAATTTTTTTGGGTAGAATACTAGTTCGGAAGGTGGTTGTTAGGTGTGGCTGCACTCAAGCAAAACGCAGGAAAAAAAATGTCAAAACAGACAAAACTTCAAAAAAGCCGTTTTCCCGTCTTGAGGATACGGTTGACACTAAATAACAGTGCTCTTCCTAAGAATAAGAAATTTGCATATTTTATTACCTTTCCACCTCGTTATGGTACGCTTTCAAAAGCACTACATGCAAATACTTGGTGATATTTCATCTTTTCAATAAAGCAAGGTTGATGGTCTCAAATTTGCGTAATAAGGACATTTTAAAAGACAAAAGCGTCTTCTTTATGACGTCTGGTAGCCTGCTTGCAGGCTGTCAACCTCGTCCCTAGGGCCTTCTCCTCGTTCAAAATGGCGGTTGGAGAAACCCCTGGTCAAGGCTGCCATGCCAAAGTGGCTCAAAAACTTCGTTAGAATTTCATCCCGCAAACACGATGAAATGCCTGTGTTTTGATTGAATGACGGTTTCCGTTTGCAGAAAACAAACAGGGCCACAAGACGCTGGAAACAACCTCTGGAAAAGTCATTTTATCATGTGTCACGTGACAAAATACTCCACGATTCGTGGAGTAATTCAGCAGCCTTGGCCAGGGGTTTCTCCGACCGCCATTTTTAACGAGGAGAGGGCCCTGGGAACGAGTTTGGCAGGCTGTTTGTGGGTGTTTTTATTGCCGGAAAATCCCGGAAAACGCGGAGTTCGGAGTTCTTGGACGAGCGCGAAAACCGGTCTGGGGCGAGTGACAAAGCGAGGGGAAGCCAAAACCCGTCTTCCGCCAATAGCAGATTTTGACTTCGTCAGCCAGCGGCCGAGGCATTTTGATTGGTCGATTTACTGTCAATCATCGTCAGTTTGGCGTCACGTAGAGAAGAAGCAGATCAGTGAGACAAAATAATCTCGGAGAAGCAATCGAGCGGGCGTTAGATTTTTTAAAACGTTGTTTTGAAGCCTAAGCAAAGGCAAGCTGTGAGCAGTCTACAAAAAGGTGGAGATGTCCTGGCTATTCTGCCTACTGGCTTTAGGAAAAGCATGATTTTTACGGTTTTTACGATCTTCGGAATTGCAAAGAGGGAGAGCGGCCGTTCATCGTGTGTGTTGTTAATTTGCCCGTTGAAAAGCATAGTTTCGGACCAGATAGCGAAACTGGAAGGTCTCTGTACCGCAGAAGAACTCACTGCTGAGAACGTTAGCAGAGTACTGGAGGACCACCTAGTTCATTTACAGTTCCGCCGAACAAGTGTTGGAAAAAAATGTGTGAATAGGCTTTTTCAAATTACACAAGCAAGTTGTTTTGAAGTTATGCAAATTTGTGATGTGAAGTCAATTTGTGAAGTCCATCGGTTTAAGTTAACTAAAGGTTAAATATAACACTTGTTTTATAACAACTCGATCGGTTTACCCAAACGCGCACTTAAGTTGAAATATATCGCTTGCTAAAAGAAACTTCCAATACACATTGTCTGTTTAGAACTGAAAGCGATGTGTCGCTACTAATGTCGCGGGGATTTAACGAAAACTTCAAACACAATCTCAATCAACTTGTTTATGGCGATCGAACTAACGGGTAAATGTGTTGCATGTGAACTGCAAAACACGGCCAATTGATTTTCATGTTTTACTGACAATAAAGGCAAAGAAATTTGGTATAACACGTCACGACTGCAAACGAATTGAAAAACTACGGTCGATTGCGTTGTAAGTAGACTTGCCCACAAGTCGAGCTCAGAATTTTTTTCAGCTTTGCAGTTGTCTACAGGCGTTGAATAATAGACCGTGAACACAGAGCAATCAAAAGGATACAAGTGGAATGTAGAATACACTGGAAATAATAGACTCAAAGCGGTGTTAAAATATCCAGCCTATTCACTATTTCGCCGATATGAAAAATCTGACAAGCGCGCTACACGTGAGTTTGTAGTTTGTTTTGAATTACAGCTTACAGAACATGATTGATGGACTGTCACAGGCCAATGATTTTATTGGCTGATTAGAACGCGTGACAAGTGACACTGGAAGCGATATGGCGGTAGGGCGGCGACTCACAAGAGACAGGTTCTCGGGCAGGCGGTTTTTCTCTCACTCCCCCCGCCCCGTACCCATCGCTTTGTCACTCCCGCCAGACCGATTTTTGTGCGCGACCAAGATGGCGCCAGCGATCGCGAACTCCTCGTTTTCCGGGATTTTCCCGCGATAAAACACCCACAAACCATCTGCAAGCAGGCTAGACGTCTGGTAGCGAATATTTCCTGTCAGTCGCTCTATGGAATTGACTGGGGAATGTGGATTGGGAACTGGATTTTGGTCTGCTTACTGTGAAGTGTGAATTGTAAACTGTTGTCTTCTGACTGTAAATGTCGGACTGTGGAGTGGAGTGTAGAATGGACTGTACACTTTCTATAGTGAACTGCTGAGTTCAGACTGTAAAATGAAACCTGTGGACTGCAAACTGGAATGTGCACCTTGGAGTACGGGATCTTAACTGTTGAATTGTAGACTGTTAGACTAAGGCGCCGTTTACATGAGTTATTTCATCCCGGGATGAGTTTCACCCCGGGATGACCTTCATCTCATCCCGGGATGACTTTCATCTCGGTGTCTGGTCATTTACCTGTAAGCGTTTACATGATTTGGAGCAAAAATGGATTCGCCCCGGGATGCTTTCATCCCGGTGCTGAAGACTGGGATGAAATCATCCCGGGGCGAACACATTTTTGCTCCAAATCATGTAAACGCTTACAGGTAAATGACCAGACACCGAGATGAAAACCATCCCGGGATGAGATGAAGGTCATCCCGGGGTGAAATAACTCATGTAAACGGCGCCTAAGGCTAATTCACATCTCGAGTCAAGCTAAAAAAGCTTATTCAGCAGTTACACCTGAGAGGACTGGACCCAAACGTTCCAGATGCGAAACCCCCAGGGTTACTTGTCGCTTTTCGCGTACCTTGTTTCAAATAAACGCGTCGATTAACCCCATGCATATACTGTAACGCCTACTGTTTTTAGCTTCATCGGAATATCCAACATCAGTCGGAAAATAAAAGACCGTCAGAACCTACTTTTTTCTTATCTGATCAGCATGGCTTTAAATGCTATGGTACGTGTCCTATTATAATTTAGAGCGTAGGGGTGGGAGTGGCTTGTTAGAATATAGCAGGCACAGACAGAAGAGATGGGATGGTGGTGTAAAACGGAGTAATCATGAATTTTTTTCCGAGAAGAAATATTTAACTGAAAGGATACTTTTGATTAACTAGTGGTACCAGTAAACATGTTCCCATTAGTATGTAAATCTATCTTTCAAATAATGAAAAGTTTAAGTTTTCATTTTGCCCCAAGACCTTTTCTTGTTTTTTTTTTCAGATCATGGCTAAGTTAAAATGTCAATTTTGTCCCGAAACGTTTACAAGACCAGACAACTTAAAAAGACATCACCAAAGGAAACATCCAAATACGGAGTTTACTCAATCATCACCAAGCACGTTTACCTGTTCAAATTGCACAAAATCATTTCACCGTGAGGGAAATTTATTGAAGCATGAAAAAACGCACCAGTCACCCCCATCCGCATCACAAGTACCACCATCACAGCCTCTAACGCCGGCTATCTCGTTGCGTGGTGCAGAGAAACTTGAGGGATTACAAGAACAGAGAACAGAGCATGGTGGCAATCAGACTTCCACGTTATCCGGTCCTCCTACAACCAACCAGGAGCCTTCATTTGACACATTTGACAGTGAACCGCTGACGTGCCCACCGGAACTGAAAGACAAGGTTTCACCAGAAGAGTTTCAATGTATCCAGCAAAATTGGCGACTCGTACGTTCGCAAGTTGTTCGCGGAAAATTTAGGGACCTTTATAACTACTGGCTAGGAAAAAATTCTTTGGATGAGATAATGAAGGAAATTTTCCGAAAGCAGTCCAATGCCTTTAAAGTGAACATCGCATTCGGCTTTATTTTGAAAAATAATGAGACAGGCGATTTTCGTTATTACTATCCTTCCCAAAATGGGTACATCTTCGACTCGCCGGTTCTCATCCAAAATGAAGAGGGTCTTTTAGCATTCTTGGAAAGGTTAGGTAATAAAGATTGGCAAGAGTACATTCGTCAACAGAAGCCGAACAGCAAATGGACCATATCGCTCATCACAAATGTCGCCTTCTATGTGTATAAGCTGCCAGACTACCCCATTGGCCGCGGCCAGCAACTCCCTTCCTTTATCATCGAGAATCGTGGTTTAGATGCCCTTGAAGTAAACAAGGCAACCAAGGGCCTCTACGAAGACAACTTGTGCTATTTTCGTTGCCTAGCTCGGTATCAAGGTTTCAGTCTTGCTGGATTAGAAAGACCAACAAAGAAGTTAGCGGCTAAGTACTTTGCGTCCATGGACAAGCCAGAGACTTTTCAAGGAGTGAAACTGTCAGACCTCCCTCAACTCGACAAGCTGTTTAACATCCACACGTTGGTCTACTCGATAGAGCGCGAAACAAAGCCGAATGGATCACACAAAGATATGGTAAAATTAATACATCGTCCAGCGAAGATTCTAACGAAACAGGAAACAAATAAAGCCCTGAAAGTAAACCTGTATCAAGGGCACTTTTCCTTTATCAAGGACATGAAAAAGTATGCCAAATCATTCCAGTGTACAAAGTGCGACAAGCTGTTCAAGAAGCTTTGGGAACTTAATCGACACGAAAGCAAATGCGAGGCCCAGGTAAGATGTACTTACCCTGGTGGCGTTTACGTACCATCCAAAAACGTCTTCGACAAGATTGAAGAGGAAGGGATTCAGGTGCCTGACAACTTACGCTACAGCCAATATAGGGCGACATTTGACATCGAGGTATTTTATCCAAAATGGGATAATCCACCTGAACCCAAGAAAGCCAAACGTGCACTAACCAAGTCAACCTGGATGGCTGAGCATAAACTATTAAGCGTCAGCGTGGCAAGCAATGTGCCGAAATACGAAGAGCCCAAGTGCTTTGTGGTCTCCGGGGCCGAAGATTTGGATGCCCAACAAGTCGTAAGTGACTTTATTTCGTACTTGAATGAGATAAGTGATACAGCCAAAACCCTAGAGGAGACACGCTACACCGTGCTCAAAACGACCATTTGCGAAACACTGAAACCCGATCCCACGCCAGACCCGCATGCTCGTCAGTCAGAAGGCGGAGGCGGAGAAAAGGGAGAGGAAGAAGAAGAAGAAGAAGAAGAAGAAGAAGAAGAAGAAGAAGAAGACGAAGACGAAGACGAAGACGAAGGCGAAGAAGAAGAAGAAGAAGAAGAAGAACAACAACAACAACAACAAGTAGAAGAAGAAGAAGAAGAAGAAGAACAACAACAACAACAAGGAGGAGGAGGAGAAGGGGGAGAGCACCGTACCAAGGAGCCTAGCAAAAAGAAGACAAAGGCGCAGAAACTCATCGACGAGTTAGACGAACGTCTTCGAGAGCTGACAGTAATAGGGTTTCACAGTGGACGATACGATCTTAATGTCCTGAAACGCTTCCTGATTCCTTATTTAGTCAAAAATGGCGGGATAAATTTCACCATCAAAAAGCACAATTCCTACCTCTCGCTGAAGTCGGGCAAGTTGAAGTTTATTGATATCTCCAATTTCCTTGCTGCTGACTCGAATTATGCAGGATTTCTCGAAGCCTATGGATGCAAACAGTCAAAGGGACGTTTTCCTTACGAATGGGTCGACTCTCTCGAGAAACTAAATTACCCTCGACTACCCGAATACAGTGCCTTCTATTCGTGGTTAAAAAAATCTAACATCTCCGAAGAAGAGTATGCCACTTGCCAAGAGGCATGGGAGAAGGAAGGTATGCAGACCATGCGCGACTTCCTTATATATTACAACAACCTGGATGTAGTACCATTTCTTGAAGCGCTGAGCAAGATGGGGGATTTTTGGAGCGAAAAGAAGATTGACATGTTTAAGGACGCGGTGTCTCTTCCTGGCATTGCTATGCAGTTTGAGCTTGGATTCTTAAAAGAGCAAGGCATCCATCTTTCTGCCTTCCATAATAAGCAGCTGTACGAAATGTTTCGCAAGAATATTGTGGGTGGACCTGCTATCATCTTCAAGAGATATGCTGAGGCTGAAAAGTCTTGCCTTCGCAAAGACCCAGAGCGAGTTTGTAGGAGAGTGATCGGGTATGACGCAAATGGTCTTTACTTGTGGGCGCTCTGCGAGCCTATGCCTGTTGGGTTATATACCCACTGGCAACGGAAAGACGACAAGATGGTCTCATCCGTTCCGTGGAGAGAAGCAGACGAGTGGCTAGCCTGGGAAGGACACAACCGTCGCACCACGCTCGTAACCCGCCTTGACGGGGGCGAGAAAAGACTAGGGGACAGGCAGTTAACCGTTGATGGATTTGACCCATCCACCAATACCTACTTTGAATTTTTGGGTTGCTACTGGCATGGATGCCCGCGCTGCTTTACACCAGATGATCCACATCCCAAACGGGGGAAAACCTTCCACTACTGGTACGAGAAAACCCAGGCAAAACTGAAGTACCTGAAGGAAATAGGATATCGAGCTGTCGAGGTATGGGAATGTGACTGGCGAAACGAAGCAAGGCAACAGTCCGTTCAAAACTTTTTAGACTCGCATTTTCCCGGACGCAACCAACGCCCGAAAACAGAATCACAGCTCCTGGAACAAGTCAAGGGAGGCGAGTTCTTCGGCGTGTTGGAAGTCGATCTGCACGTCCCCGATGAGCTAAGGGCTAAATTTGAGGAGATGACGCCCATTTTTAAAAATACCGAAATCTCCCCAGAGGACATCGGGCCACACATGAAGGAGTTCGCCGACACCCACAAATGCATGCCTAAACCCCACCGTAGTTTGATTGGCAGCTACCGCGCCAATAAGATCTTGTTGACTACCCCTCTTATCAAATTCTACCTTGGCGAGGGCTTAATCATCACAAAAGTGCATCAAGCGATACAGTGGACATCAAAGGCCTGTTTTGGTCCTTTTGGTGAGTTCGTGTCCAAGGCCCGGCGTCAGGCGGATGAGCCTGGTGGTTCCAAGATTTTAGGCGAGACGGCCAAGACCGTGGGGAACGCAGGATACGGTCGCTTTTTGATGGATGTCTCGCGTCACGAGGACGTGTCGTATGAAGAAGACGAAGACAAAGTTGCCCGTGCCATCAACTCTTGCTTCTTTAAAGAAATGGATGAGCTTGACGAGGGTGTGTATGAACTAAAATCGGGCAAGAAGAGAGTCAAATTGGACTTGCCGATTCAGGTTGGATTCTTCGTGTATAACTACGCCAAGCTGAAGATGTTAGAATTTTATTATCACTTTATCGACCGCTATCTTGATCGAGCCAATTTCGAGTACCTTGAAATGGACACAGACAGCGCATACATTGCTCTTGCTGGCAGTTCCATCGACGAGCTTGTCAAACCAGCGCTTCGAAAAGAGTACACCGCCAACAAACACAAATGGTTTCCTCGCAGTGACACCGAAGAACACGCTGCTTACGACAAGAGGACCCCTGGCCTCTTTAAAGTGGAATGGAGTGGCGATGGGTTCGTGGGGCTCAACAGAAAGACGTACTGCTGTTGGGGCAGCGAAGGCGACAAGACTTCCTGTAAGGGCATTTCGAAGAAGCATAATGATATCAAGAAAGAAGTATACCTACGGGTACTGAAGAGTGGAAAAAGTGAGGAAGCAGAGAATCGAGGATTTCGATTATCCGGTAATCGCATGATGACTTACAGTCAGTTTAAAACGGGATTTTCGTACTTTTACACGAAACGGAAAGTAGAGGAGGATGGAGTAAGCACCAAACCCCTAGACATTTGATTTTGTTGTTGCATAAATGAAGGTTTTGCAAGCATTGAAAGGTGACTCAACCGCATTGAAATAGTGGTGCTTCGTGGAAATTGTCATGTGATGAAAAAGTTGGTTTGATGAATACGAACTAGTTTGACGTTTTCGGACTACATCTCAAGTTGGAACTGAAGTCAGCGTTCCGCAATATTTCCAATTTTACATAGTCAGTTTTCTGACATGGCATGATTATGTATATCTATCTTAGAGCATTTAACATTAGAACATTTATCCTAAACTGGATTTTTATCAGTAATCGCCTATCGGCATTCTTAATTAGATCCACAACCAGAAGATATTACCTCTATCGAACTATAGATGAAAAATTTGTCTCGATTCCTTAAAAACGTGAGCAATAGACTTTAGAGACTATAAAACCAGGCCATGTGTTGGATTTTAGGAAACAACAAAATGCTAACAGGCTAGGCGATGTAGATTAGGAATACTTTATCTTTCAAATCATAGGCGTTTGCTACGTTTTGAGATGATTCGATCGCGAAACTAGGGGGCGGGTCCAGGGGTTACGGACCCCCTTAACCCTTCTTCAAACTTGTACTTAATCACATCCGTTCAATCTAGAAAAGAAAAAAAAAACAAGAAAAAAGCGTAAGCCAGTCGACCGAAGTTACTAGAAAATGCTATCGATTGATATCACTTCGTTGAAGCTGTGTTATCATTTTTTGGCTCTTGAAGTGTAAAGTACAAGCAGTTATTTGGATGCCTTCCAAAAAACTTCCTGGATCCGACCCTGTGATCTTTAAAACAGATTATAACGTGCAGCTAAAAGAAGACCAAAGGGAAGAATATCTTGTGAAGTGCTCTAGCTTGCATAAGAGACACTCGAGTGACTCCACTGCCTGATTTTCTTCTAAATTGCACTCGACTGCTAGCTAAAGGACATTTTCAATACTCAGCCTCAGGACTACCCTGCCGTCTCAGAGAGCACACTTCTTCAGTCGTTTTTAAAAAATCTGCGTATCCTTGTCTTTAAGTCCCTATTAAAAGTGAGTATATTTGTAGTTTATAGTTTAACATTCGGTGATATGTATTTTCTATTTTTACGAACTTTTTAACCGCATATATCTGCAATATTTACGAACGTTTTATATCTTAAAAATCATTTTAACGCAAACTAATATTCCATGAATAAGTATATATTTAATTGGTTTGTACCAGTTGTAATGTTGTAATTTCAACTGATCTATGGCTTTTATTGTGATGATAATTTTTTGGTAAGCCAATTTCTAGCTCAAAAAGATTAATGAGGGAACGTTTTTCAAAGACGTTAATGTTAACTCAGAGGTATTTGTCAATAAAATAGCAATCATTGATGTTTTTAACCCGTGTAGTGCTTGGATATAGGTGTTAACTCTCGATTCATTTAGATTTTGGTTAAACTATGCAAATCTACATACTTTCGTGACTCACCGCGCGAGAAGTTATCCTCACTGATCAAGAATTAGCCTAATCCATGTATCTGGACAAGTGTCGAACAAGGAACTGATTCTAAAACGAGTGCTCGTGACACGAATTTATTGTGCATACGTGCGTTCGAGCACGAATGTAAACATTAATTCTCCTGGACCAGATTGAGTTCCTTGAGTTCTCAATATTAGGTAGACTTGCATCCAGTCCCCGACACAATCCAACACCCTCCGACTGCTAATAATTGTCTGATAGCAGTCAACCACAAACTGCAACAAGCCCACTGCACCAGCTCCGCGGTACGGCTGGCCTTCAGGCGCCTCGGCAGTAAAGGGCACCTGAAGACAGTTTCGAGTCATAAAGGGGCCTGATGGTTATGCCATGCTGAGGAGTCCTAACGAGGGCAAAAGAATTGTACATGGCTACCACTACCTGAGTCATATGGCTCTGCACTTGCGTAGGATACTAGCCATACCACGAAACTGTTGTCGTGTACCTTTTGCAGCTTATGGTTTTCCTTTAGTGTTGGTCATAGGACCATGAACCAACATAAACCAAAATAAACACTAAGGCAGACGATACCACCAAGCCTGTATTGTTCCCCGTCAGTCAGCGATACCTGCTGGTAAGCACTTAA
>OZ034976.1:5202800-5260300 GCA_964030785.1 Siderastrea siderea
CTTTTTCCAGTGCCATTTATACGCAATTAACACACCACCCCTACTAGTAAAGGGGGCAAATTTTGTAGACGTATTCTGGTTAGCTGAAGACTTGAACTGTAAACAATGACTATAGCCTTGCCGGGACTGGTTATTCACAATCTGTTAAATGTCGAGCAACCAATCAATCTCTGCCACGTCAATATAACAACAAAAATTTTCAATTGCAGGTTCAATTGTATAAACAGCCTTTCCACTGCCCAAACTCTATTGTTTTTTCGAGGTGGAGGGGATTAAGAGTGTCTTACGTTAGTCAAGGACAGTACAAAACATAAAACACAATAGAGGAGGGGGAGGAGCAGCAGCCGAAGAAGAAGAAGAAGAAGAAGAAGAAGAAGAAGAAGAAGAAGAAGAAGAAGAAGAAGAACAACAACAACAACAACAACAACAAGAACAAGAACAAGAACAAGAACAAGAACAAGAACAAGAAGAAGAAGACCAAGAAGAAGAAGAAGAAGAAGGAAGAGGAGGAGAAAAGATGACGACGGCAGCCGTGACAGCATGTACAAAATGAAGGAAAGCACTTGTGTTTGAAGACAGAATAACGGAGTTTGGCAAAAACCACATCGTGCAGAGCCACATGCTCCACATGCAGTGTCAACAGAAGAGTTTTTCCCCCACCATTACCACAAAATTCATTTTAGCAATGGTGGAAGAAACAAAGAAAAGACTGGCTACCACATCGCCGCACAAGTACAAAAGGCACGAGGAGCCAAACGGAGGAGGTTTGCATCACAAAATGGAGTTCACGGAACTTCTAAGGCTCCACGTTACTGTGTGACTGTTATTTTTGATGTTAAAACAAATGACATAATTACAACGTTTCCAACGGTGTAATGGTGAAAGATATTAATAAAAGCGTACAAATTATAATAGGTTGTAATGTTATTTACTACTAACTCAGGGTCTGGGTGCAAGTCTTGTTTGCATTAGCCGCGCGGGGATTGTTTCCACTTTCCAAACGAGACTCACACCCAGACCCAACGCAGTCTGTCATGAAAACGAGGTAAGGCCTTACCTCGTTTTCATGTCAGACTGCGTTGGGTCTGGGTGTGAGTCTCGTTTGGAAAGTGGAAACAATCCCCGCGCGGCTAATGCAAACAAGACTTGCACCCAGACCCTGAGTTAGTATTAAATAACGTTACAACCTATCATAATTTGTACGCTTTTATTGATATCTTTCACCATTACACCGTTGGAAACGCTGTAATTATTTCATTTGTTTTAACATTAAAAATAACAGTCACACAGTAACATGGAGCCTTAGAAGTTCCGTGAACTCCAATTTGCGAAGCAAATCTCCTCCGTTTGACCCCTCTGTCCCTTTTGTAGTTGTGCGGTGACGTAGTATCCGGTCTTTTCATTGTTCTTTCCACTATTGCTGAGACGTAACTTCTGTTGTTGGAGAGGAAATAACTTTTCCCTTGACACTGCGTGGGCAGCATGTGATTCTGCACAATGTGATTTATACCGCGCTCCATTGTTCTGTTCTCAGTCAAAAATTCTTTCCTTCCGTTTGGAGATACTGTTACTGCTGACGTCATTAATATTTCACGGCTTCTTCTTTCTTTGTTGATCTCTCTCTTATCTTTTTCCCTTGACAAATGTAAGGCATCCATAACACCGTCCATCTTGAAAAACAGTGGAGTATTAGCTGTCTGAGAGTCGCTTATATAATCTAAGATGTGTGACGTCATTTTGACGTGGCAGAGATTGATTGGTTAATTGACATTAAGTAGACTGTGATTGGTTCGTTCCTACCAAGATATAGTCATGACGAAGGTCAGGGTCCAACTTTTCGGCCAATCAGAAGCGGCCGGAGGAATTAATTAAAATCCAACTATTTGGCCAATCAGAGGCGGCCGGAGGGAATATCTACCGGAGGAATTAATTAAAATACCCCCTAATTCAGCACATACTATACTACTGCAACTCTTGTGTTGTCTTTTGTACCCTTATGTTTTCCTCAGTGCTTTAACATGTTCCCTTTTATGACATTGTAACGTAACTTGTTCCTTTGGTGTCCATATATGTCTCCTGTTTAGTCCTTACACATTTTTTTTGTGCTCTGACATGAATAGCAAAGGTAGTCACTACAGTCCCCAACCAATCAAAGAACTGGATAGGATAATGGGCCCCAAATGGAGAAATCAGAATGCAGGAGTTTCTCATTTCATTCCAGCGTCATTTTAATGACTGAGTGGCGGTTTGTTCCCGAGGGAACGTTCTCTCAGAGGGTGAAGGGTAAGGTGTAAGTGGCCTAAAGTGTGCCTAAGCTGCGTCCAAACTGCGCCCAGAATGCGTTTAAACTGTGTCTAGACTGCGTCCAAATTGCGTCTAGGTTGCGTCCAGATTGCGCCTACACTGCGTCCAGATGGCGTTTTGACTGCGTCCAGGTTGCGTCTAGACTGCGTCCAGATTGCGTCTAGGCTGCGTTCAAAGTCCCTTTCAAGATGCATTTATAAATTGTACGTGTGCTCTCATTGGTGCTACGAGCCGGATATCTTGTTTTCTAAAGGAGAGCAAGACAGAAACGAGACAAGGAGACTACGTTTGTTAATGAGACGCAGGTGCGCTATGGTACATGTTAGAATTTCGACGACTAAGTCGTGATGGTTGACCTATCATTTCCAGTGATGCTTACATCATTCTCTGACGCAGTTGTAAGTGTGGATCGTTTTGGTGAGCGGTTGATCAAACTGGAGAGCCCGTTCGGTATCGCATCGGACGAAAGTTTTTTTACGCCAACTTCAAGATGGCGGACATTTGCGTTTTTCGTTATCTTGAACAACATATTACTTTTTTAAGTTCACAGAGGGTCTAACGTTTAAAATTAAGCACTGATTTACTGTTTGACTTCAGCAATGGGTCGCAATTTAAACGATCAAGTATTTGGTTGATTATTATTTGAAAACGACCAGTGTTCGCATATACGCAGGATGTCACGATAAACATGATAAATAAGGCAAGTTCGAAAACTAACATTTTGATAGTGCAAATTTAGAGAAGCAGCAAAGAATTGTTTGAATCCAACCAATTTTTGACTTGTTTAAACAGTTGTTTTCTTTTTTCTGCTAAAAACGTTTATCGGCCGCCACCTTGAAGTGGGCGTGAAAAAAAAATATTCGCTTGTATCGGAACGTGAGAATCATTTCTATGTCCACTAAAGATGCAAACACTTTGCAAGGATAGTCGCTTTCCCTTTGGTGAAAATTAGAATGGGTCAGAACTACATCTTATTAGGTGTTCGTTCTTCTTCATACAGTTCGTCAACGATGCCCTGCAATGTGGCATCCAAAGTAATACCTCGCATTTGGTTTTCGCACTCCATAAATGAGGACGTCCATGGCTGCTTTGAGAATGAAAACAACTTGAGTTGAATTGTTATAACCACCGGAATATCAAGGTTTCCGTGTCTACGAGTGCCAAATATTGTTCCAAAAGACGACTGACAAGGTGTGTGTTATAGACACCAAGTTTACATTAAATAACGGGACTCTGTAAACTGGACAAGTTATAAGAAGCACGTTCTCAAATGAATTTGCTAAATCATCCCAAGCATACTTTTTCAAGAGTGTTGAAACAGTTTTTTTTCTATTTCGTCCACAAATCGCTTTTGCAAAATGTCTCTTTCTTGTTTAGCGTACTCTTTTGAACCTTTTGCTGATTTGAGTCCGACCATTCGGTTTATGTTATTCGTGTGTTCTCTTCCCTGTTTTCATGACAAATTCTGAGTGATGACGTACTTTAAGCTGTTTTATTTCTTGTTGATGTTTTTCGTCTGTGTCTTTTTAATAAGTCTTTTCGGACATGGTTGTTCAAGCATGTAGAACTTCATTAACTCAGGGTTCTTGTTTTAACGTTTCATTTTTGCTAGCAAAGTTGTCATTTCTGGCAACTGTTCAGCATTTTGGTGAGGAATGCTTTCACAATTTTCTTTCTATTCAACTTGAAAAGTTATTTATATATTAGATTTTAATGCGTAAACATTGCTTATCAAATTATTAGCAAAACAATAAGCATAATATACAAAGGCCTACCAAAGAGACGAATCAAAATTTCACTGCCTTATACCTGAGAACTGAATATCGACTCTTTAATGCACATATCAATGTGTGGGGGTACGGGCAAAGGTGCGGCATTTGAACACCGCTGCTGTCCCCCCCCCCCCCCCCAAATTTTGCCCCACACTGCCGACATTTGAATTTGACCGTGCAGAGTACTGGGTCCTAGACTCCTGCTAGAAGAGACGCCATCTTGGAACTAAAATCTTCAGAAAATTAGCTTGCGCACGTAGCTAAACCAAACGTGGTATTTTCCATGCGCGCCGTTTCGAAGACGTTGTCAACTTCTACTTGTTGAATACCAAGATTTTCTGGATTCCTTTTCTGGAACTACACGTTGTTGTTGTTATTGCCCTGTAAAGTATGCATTGAGAAGGACTGTTTTTCAAGTTTCAGTTACTAGTATGCATGGTATGAGGTGATGTTTGTCAGAGTACACAGAGGTCCGTGTAACCTTTGCTCATTCAACTACATGTGACAATTTCGTAGTATTTCACTATGTAGTCTTTCTGGAAAGGTACAATAAAAATGTTCCTGTTTAATTAATTCGGTGTGGTTCCAATATTTAATACAGTTCAGATCACTTAGTTCCAGCACAGATAATTGAAGCTCAATTCATAAATAATGAATGCAATATCCTCTCAACACCTTGTCCGCTAATGGGAGACAATCTACAACTCTCGGGGGACAGTTTTTTTCCTTGACTTTATTCAACTTCAATCTTTTTCAATCTACCTTCGATATTAAAACACGAGTTAAAATTACTTCATTACCTTTTATACATGTCATTACACGGTTTTGTTATCCCCAGGTGTGGATATTTTATCAAATTTGAACCATTTTTCAGTCCCAAGGGTAGGGAATTTGGCCAAAAAATTGCAAACAAATTCAAATGCCGCACCTTTGCCCGTACCCCCCCCCCCCCCCCCCTCTCTGTCTAAACATTGATACGTGCATAAAGTCGGCTTAATTTGTATTTACCATTCACTTTGTATTCAAAGTGATGACAATTTCTACTTTAAAGTGTTGCTGAAACTCTCCTTCAGACCGGTATTTTTTGGTCCTTTGAAGTGAGATATACAAACAGTAACCTTTACTTGGCGAAAATATGTCCAGTTATATGTCTGCGGACACCATCTGTTCGGAGAAGTGAATAGTTTATTTGTATCAGTTTTGGTTCGGCTTATTTTGTCACTCGACAAAGTTTAACCTCCTTCACAGGTTATTACACGCTGACATTTGGCGATGCTACTGTATCACTTCCTGATTACTCCATAGAGGTACTAGTTGATGCTACGTCATCATTACGCGATTACTCAAGACTAATTTATCGTAACCCGATATTATAGAGTGTACCTCACTGATAATTCAAAGAAGAGAAACTGTCGAACAAAGAAAACACGTGATGGAACTGGTGAGCTCTTTTTTTTTTTTTCAATATTTTTATTCTCGAGGCATTCACACAGTTAAAGTACCCGTATGTCGTACAGCCTTAAAACAAATGTCTTGAGCAAACTCTAGGCATTTGATTATTTATTGCTTTTTTCTTTTTAATTGTGTTATTTCGTCGAGTTCGTATTACTTATTACACAGGCTGGGCAACAGTCACCTCGTTGTTATTAAGACTGAGAACTTCAACCACAGGACGGTGACGAATAACATCTAACTTTAGTTAAGGATTATAACCTGGAGGTAAAAACCTGGTATCATTGATTTCATACCCATAACAACTTAAAACAGCGAGAATAGCCTCTCCCGACAACTTTCGGGAGAGAAATAACTGATTTCTTGTGAAACACTGGGCAATACGGAGAGAAAGATCGTTTCTCTTTCGTCAATATTTTTCAAAAAGGATACGATCCTTAGAATTTGCTTTGACGTCAAAATAGTTGAGCTTTAGGTTTTCTGCCAGTCTCTTAGCCAAAACGCGCAGCTTCTAAACATTAACCGTGAAAAAGAAAATAACAATGCGGAAATAAGCTCTTGTAGACAAGTAATCGCTGCCTAGTCTCTATCTGGTAAGCTCAGACCAAACAACAGGCCGGTTTCAAGGAGGATGGAACTTCGCACAAGGGTAAATTACAAAGTATTTTTCCCCCGTTGAGTGAGAATTAAATAACGGGACTCTGTAAACTGGACGAGGATTTTGCAAGGAGCGACTCCTTTGTTTTCGGTGAAATGTGTTCTGAACACCAGCCTCCCCACCCCATCCCCTCGAACACACTCCCTTGCGCCTTCCTCCGAACAAGAGATAAAACAAACCTTATCATTTTTGGAATAAGAAGTGATCTTTTGTTCAGTTACGTGAAAGCCGTTGAAGACAACGTAATAATACATCTCGCCAGCACCTAGCGAAGGAAAGAATAAAAAATAAGAAACGATGGTGAACGCAATGAAATACGTCAATTGTAATACTGTTCGTGTTGTGATTGGTTGTCGCCCAGGCAACATACGCACAGTACGTTCGTGGCGTGATTTGGACGCGCGTTATGGTTAGTTGTAACGTCATGAAAACTTGCAAACTTTAAAAGACGCCATCAGTTTTGTTGGGAGCACAACAACCGTGCACAATCTTCTGTTCTACGTTTATGCACTATGGCTTAGTAATTTAACGGAAACGTTTCCTGAACAATGAAGTTTCATTAATACAAAGAGAAGCAAAACTAACGACAAAAAAATGACATTTCTGTGTTTTATGACACAATTATCAAGTAGTCGAACGTTGGTATTCTGACGTTTTTCGAAGGTTAATTTAGATGTAACTTGGTAATGGTGCCATGACGACACCGAACGTCGTATTTTATCCTTACTTTTTCTTGTCTTTGGAAGCCTTCCCAATAACCATTTGCTCGGACACAACTCAAAACACAGGTCAAGGCCAAAAACACCAACAAAATAACGTAACAGTTGTTATTATTACACCACTGTGTAAATTTACGACGTTTACTATTCAAGGGGCAATGAAGTGGAAAAATTAACACGCAGAACTTTTACTCATTCATCGCGTTTTCCTCGCTTATGTGGCCAGTGAGGCTCCCAAAAAATATCCGCACTGCCACATATTACCAGTAAAACCATCTAATAAGATGTTCATTAAATTCTGAAGCTCAGTTAGTAAATTTCTAGCTTTCTCATTAGTTCACATACACAGGTTATTAGCGACGAGCCTATTTTGTGCCTTATATTGTAAAGGAAATTGGAAGCAATGTCCAGTGACACGGCGTTCAAAAGTTTTGTTTCGAAGCAGACGTTTTATCTAGTAGTAGATATTTTCGCTCTGCCTGCCTAGATAAGCTTTTGCTATTTGCGGATAGAGCATTATGTATGTAAATTTCGTTAAATATTGTTGAATAAACTCGTGTAAACTTATCCAAAACAAGCCGAATTGGTTATAATTAACTTTTATCCAACAAGCACCAGCGGAATGATTTAAGTTCCAAATAGAGCCTGAATCTTCTTTAGACTCTATTTGCTGCAATGATCTCTTTCATTTTACGAGTCTTTATGAGTCTTCCGGGGGGCACTCCCTCTACTGGGCTATCCGGGGGGGGGGTGGTCGCCTGAATGGGGAGTTAACTCGAGTTAAATGTCTTTTTTTTAAAATGAAAGTTATCTTTATTTACCGTTACACAACAAGACGTACACTAATTACAATACAGTATTCATCTACCTTCTTATACTATATACAGATGTTACTTATAAATTACAATTACAATTACATACAATTACAATTATTTATACAATTTACAGTCAAGTTAATCTTACATTTCATTGAACCATACTAGTCATAACGTCGACAGATACGCATGGACAGGGTTAGTACACAAACAAAAAGAAAGAAACAATACAACAAAATAATTACAGCAGAGGGGACCACGTTTCCATGAATTTATCTATTTTATTATTTTTGGTAGCGATAGCATGAAGTGTAGAAATTTTATCTTTGAGGCGAAAGAGGAAGTTTTCGAAGTCTAAAATGCCGCCGCGTACACTTGTGGAGAATATGTGATATTTCGCGATTATTAGAGAGTAGTTGAGGGCTATCCAGATGTTAGAGCCACGTTCCTGGTGCCAGCCGTAAAGAATAATAGTTTCTGTTAAAGTTATGTGATGGCCAAAGGTTTTTTGCCACCAGCGTGTGAAGAGATTCCACAAAGACGAGGACACAGTGCATGAGAACAGCATGTGAGACAGCGTCTGTCTTTCAAGGTTGCACAAAGGACATACATCATTTCTGCTAAATTTGACCGAAATAAACTGGCTTGCGTAGGTAAGATGTTATGGATAATTTTGTATTGAAATATGATGAGCTTTGCTTCTTTTAAAATTCGGAAGGGCAGCAAATAGACATTGCAGACGTTTTCCTTGGTGAAGCCGTGGTTTATAATTCTTTGTTCAGCTGTAGGAGCTAAGTAACTTTTACTAAGTAATTTTAAATACGCTGATTTTGTTGAGAAGGTTATTTGTGTTGAATTACCGGTATGGGGTTCGTTCTGCAAGGCCGCTTTCCATTCTTTTGGAATGGCTTTTAAGAGGCCGTAATATACGGTAAACGGAGGATTGATTTGAAATTTTTCTTTTAAACCTGCTAGAGAGTGAAAGTTTGAGTTCTCATCAAGCAGGTCGCTGATGTAGACGATACCCTTATTAAACCAGTTTCTAAAGAATATTGACTTTCCATCCACCGCGATGTTTTGATTATTCCAGATGATTTGATTTTTAACAGACTTCACTTTATTATCAATTAGTAATTTAGATTCGTGCCAGTAGCTGAGCACCTTGTGGTAGAACTCCGGAAGATATTCTAGATTGAGCGACTTTATGTTATAATCGCATTTAACAAGAAATTGGAGACCGCCATATTGGCAAGTAGCGTAATTTGGGATAACCTTCCACGCGACGTCTTCGTTGTCTATGATGCGGTTTAACCCAAGCTATTTTTAGAGAGCGCTCCATGATTTCGAAGTCGATCATTTTTAAGCCACCGTACTTCTTTTCGGCGATGATAGTCTTTCTTTTGATTTTAGGCGTCTTGCCATCCCAAATAAAGTCAAAGATTATTTTGTTGATACTGTCTATTAGGTGCTTTGGGATCGGCAGAAGGGAGGTGCTGTAAATCAGTTTGGCAAGACCCAATGTTTTTACAATGTTTATTTTGCCAATAAGTGTGAGATTTCGTCTTTTCCAGGTTTGAAGGGTTTGCTCCAATATTCGTATTTTGTCTGTAAAATTGCGCTTAATAGCTTTCTCGGAATCATACGAAAAGTGTACGCCGAGAGCGTTAATTGGGTCCAGTGGCCACTTGAAACCAAAAGGCGTTTCTTTGCAATTTCTCCACGACCCTAGCCACACATCGCTTCAGTTTTATGTTTATTGATTTCCAAACCGCTTATATCTTTGAACCCACTTAAGAGCTTAAGTAGCTGGGAGACGGAGTCAAGATCACGTACAAAGACTGTTGTGTCATCAGCATATTGTGTGCTTTTTAATTCTTTGTGTCCCACCTGAATACCTCTAATTGTGGTATCTTTTTGTAAAGCACGGGCGAGGAGCTCGATTCCAAGAACGAAAAGTAGACCTGATAGAGGGCAACCTTGTCGCACACCTTTTTCTAGCAGAAAGAACTCGGATGCGTGTCCGTTATGTAGCACGCAACTTGAGGCTTCATTGTAGATGATGTCAAACCACTTTTGCATGTCAGGGCCAAAGCTAAACATTTGAAGCGCTTTTTTAAGATAACACCATTCTATCGTGTCAAAAGCTTTACGAAAGTCTAAGAAAATAGCAATGCCTGGTTTGTCTGTTTGTTTAGTGTGGTACATGATGTCTTGAATCAATCGCACATTTTCACCTATGAAACGACCTTTGATGTAACCCGTTTGATTTGGGTTTATGACCCTTGGGAGCACTTTTTCCAGTCTTTTCGCGATAGCTTTGGTCAAAATTTTGTAATCAATGTTAAGTAAAGAAATGGGCCTTAGATTTTCGAGCAGGCATTTGTCTTTGTTTTTTTTGGGAATTAGAGATACGATGCCACGCTTTTGGCTAATAGAGAGCGTTCCAGCCTGAATGCATAATTGAAACTAGCACACATATCAGATCCCAGCTCGGCCCAAAAGAGCTTGTAAAATTCTGCCGGCAAGCCATCCGTGCCTGGCGATTTACCGTTTTTAAATTCCCGCAGGGCGGTTAAGCATTCATTTTCAGTGACTAAACCTTCGCAGGATAATTTCTCATCGTCTGATAAGGTGGTGATGTTATTAGCATCAAAAAAAGTTGACGTAGCTTGGTTGCAGGTTCCAGATTTTTGAGATTTGTAGAGGTCTTCGTATTACGATTTTTCTTTCTGTAAAATCTCAGACTGGTTACAGGTGTACTCATTGTCATTTATCTTAAGTTAAATGTCGGCTGTGCGGGACACATGCTCCCCGTGTATGACTACATTATACAGAAAATTATTCTTTAGATATATATTGTTTAGACATAAGTGCATTTTTTAACAATTTGTAATATTATTATTATTGAAATTATTAATATATGAAACTCATATATTTGAACTGCGGAATGAAGAAATAAGTGTAAAGAAGATCCTCGCAGTTATTAACGCAACTTATGCAGTTGCGAAAAGAAAGCCTGAAAAAATCAGGCTTGCCGGGATTCGAACCCTGACCTCTGCGATGCCGGTGCAACGCTCTAACCAATTGAGCTAACAAGCCAACTGGGAGCTGGTCTTAAATTGGTTCGTAATATACCCGGGAAAGATGAAGATGAAATTATTAATATATGAAACTCATATATTTGAACTGCGGAATGAAGAAATAAGTGTAAAGAAGATCCTCGCAGTTATTAACGCAACTTATGCAGTTGCGAAAAGAAAGCCTGAAAAAATCAGGCTTGCCGGGATTCGAACCCTGACCTCTGCGATGCCGGTGCAGCGCTCTAACCAATTGAGCTAACAAGCCAACTGGGAGCTGGTCTTAAATTGGTTCGTAATATACCCGGGAAAGATGAAGATGAAATTATTAATATATGAAACTCATATATTTGAACTGCGGAATGAAGAAATAAGTGTAAAGAAGATCCTCGCAGTTATTAACGCAACTTATGCAGTTGCGAAAAGAAAGCCTGAAGAAATCAGGCTTGCCGGGATTCGAACCCTGACCTCTGCGATGCCGGTGCAGCGCTCTAACCAATTGAGCTAACAAGCCAACTGGGAGCTGGTCTTAAATTGGTTCGTAATATACCCGGGAAGTTGCGTTAATAACTGCGAGGATCTTCTTTACACTTATTTCTTCATTCCGCAGTTCAAATATATGAGTTTCATATATTAATAATTTCATCTTCATCTTTCCCGGGTATATTACGAACCAATTTAAGACCAGCTCCCAGTTGGCTTGTTAGCTCAATTGGTTAGAGCGCTGCACCGGCATCGCAGAGGTCAGGGTTCGAATCCCGGCAAGCCTGATTTTTTCAGGCTTTCTTTTCGCAACTGCATAAGTTGCGTTAATAACTGCGAGGATCTTCTTTACACTTATTTCTTCATTCCGCAGTTCAAATATATGAGTTTCATATATTAATAATTTCATCTTCATCTTTCCCGGGTATATTACGAACCAATTTAAGACCAGCTCCCAGTTGGCTTGTTAGCTCAATTGGTTAGAGCGCTGCACCGGCATCGCAGAGGTCAGGGTTCGAATCCCGGCAAGCCTGATTTTTTCAGGCTTTCTTTTCGCAACTGCATAAGTTGCGTTAATAACTGCGAGGATCTTCTTTACACTTATTTCTTCATTCCGCAGTTCAAATATATGAGTTTCATATATTAATAATTTCATCTTCATCTTTCCCGGGTATATTACGAACCAATTTAAGACCAGCTCCCAGTTGGCTTGTTAGCTCAATTGGTTAGAGCGCTGCACCGGCATCGCAGAAGTCAGGGTTCGAATCCCGGCAAGCCTGATTTTTTCAGGCTTTCTTTTCGCAACTGCATAAGTTGCGTTAATAACTGCGAGGATCTTCTTTACACTTATTATTATTATTATTATTATTTAGTGTGTCCCCAATTAGCACCCTGTCTTTACAGGGAGCTAGATCAATTTTGACACGTAAATAAAGTTATTATTATTATTAATATTATTATACATCTCTCCTAGAGAAAAACTTGTTATCATTATACAACATAGAATTGACAGCGATTAATAAAATCAACCCTTACCGTGTTTTTGTCCCTTCAGTCTGATGTAAACATTGTGGAAATTACCAGTCTCCACAGAATGCTGGTTGATCACACACATATACTCGGTTAGATCCCCGTCCAGTACGCATGTGCGGTGTCCACGGTTTTCCCAAGCCATGAAAGCTGACACAACACCAGTCAAGATAATGAATAACATGTATTGCTGAGGAGGGGAGGGACAGGAGAAACTTAGTGCGACCGACAATAGTTGTCATAGTTTTCAAAAGTATCATAGACCTGTGTTTTCTATGTATTAAATGGTTAAAATGATCTTGACAAGGTCATCTCCAAGTTGGCGTTAATTGCTCAGTGTAGTACAAATGACGTTCACAATGACGTTACGTTACAGCCAGCAGTCGACAGCAGTCTGAACTTCTTGTTTTGTGTGGTAGCTTTTCACAGCGGTGGAACGTTCAGAGCATGCGCAAAATCAAAGCAATTTCTGATGTTTGTGCTCTTAGATATGGCAAACATTTGCTGGATGTATGTCGGAGAAGATAGAGGGGTGACAAGGCATAAACGAAAATTTCCATAATCAAGGTTTTTAAAATCAAGTGGGAACAGTAAGAGGCGCAGACCTGTAACAATTCTACTCTTAACTTAATAGGAACATTAACCAAAGAGAAAATTGACGTCCCAGACCTCAAGGGCGGTTACCAGAAATATTCAAACTTATCTTTTGGTGCATTTTGACGACATCAACTCAATCCACAGAAGTCAAAACAAGTGACGAGCCAATAAAGAGAACACAGGACCGGACACGATAATTCACTATGTGTCTTTAAAACAAAGACGTTTCTAAGGTATAAAACTTTACTATACGCTAAAAACATTTCTTATCTTAAAGACATGTTAAAATGACAGCTTTGTAAAATGAGTATATCATATCTTTACAAATGGCTTTTCGGGGCTTTCGAGAAACGGGCCCCAGGTCAACGCATTCGTTTCGTTTAGGAAAGGGAGTGTGCTTTGAAGTGTGCGGGTTCACTCTCACAAAAGGTTAATTTTTGCCACTACTCAGCTCATTTAGTTTTTACTATTGTGTGCAGTATTCTTGCCTATTTAAGTTAATCTCTTTTCATGCTCTTCATGTACTTTATATCTGTGGCAAAATAAAATGTTGGTTGGTTGGTTACTAGTTCTGGACAACTTCACAAGGGAGTGTGAAATAAACAACTAATAAATATATACTTACGCTAGCCTCGTGCACAATTCCCCACGTAATAAGTATTACTGTGGAAACCACACACACGAAAATTCCAATGTAAAATCGTCGCCGACTCAGAGTAAGAACAAACTCTGCAATTCAATGTGCAAACTCAATGATATCAACCGTCCATCTTTTCGGAGTGCACAAAAAAAAAACGACTGAAACACCCGCATATAGTAGAGGAACTGCTTGTGATAGTTTCATTTGATTGTTTTTGAGACTATAATCTATTATAAGACGCAAGTGAACATACATTTGCCCCAATTTATTCGTCGCATTGTAGTCTTGTCCAATAGAATTTAAGTGCTAAAGAATCTTGCTAAAATCACAGTAAACTATCCCAACAATCACAAAAACAACTCCCCTGTCAAATTCAAGTATATTACTGGTTTTGTCGCTGTTGTTGTCGGTTTTTTATTTCTTTGTTTTTTGCCCTTTTTCTGTTTGTTGTTGTTGCCTTTGTTTTTTTGAGAGGCGCTTGCCGGAATTCTATTGGACACTACTAAAAATCGTTGTTGCTTCGCATCTGTCTCCCAATTTAGAAACATGCCGAAAAACGTTTTCCTACTGATGATTCCTTCAAATACCCAGGACCTTTCTAAGATTTACAGGTTTACGTCCTCATATTATAGTCATACTTACTGTTTCTTCCAACCCTTTCAAATGGATGGAAGGGATTAGAGTTAAGCCGCCTGTTGAAAATAGCTTCTGGTTTTTCAAGGATTTCAAGCGTTTTGAGCGCCTTCTTCAAACCCATTTTACTTTACCTCTGTTCATGAAAGCGACATGGTGTCATAACAACCTCTGTGACGTCTGACCTTGCGGACTCGCGCGCGCTACGACCTACGTACGTGGGACTCGGCAAAACTCAACGGAAATGAGAGCGAGTTTGAATTAAGTTTGGAAATGCCAGCTTCGGCGCGTAAACTTACGTTGGGTAGCTAAAAGGACTCGCAAGTTAAAAGCAAGTTGCTTAAAAGCCATTTCAATTCCACTTTGCACGCGCGGCAAACAAAGCAGTGGAAGTCACCGGATGTGCACGCACCAAACGGAATCGCAAATTAACACAAGTTAGCAAATTAGCCGGGTGAAGGTTTTATTTTACACAGACATTTCTGATACGATTTTGCAGCGATATAAAAGTTAAATTTCACGCGATTTGATCGCAGTTTTAAGTGATGTTCAGCGACACGAGAAGGGAGATTGAGTTGCTAACAGAAAACACGTCAAACCGTCTGTAAACGTTTTCAGTACATACGTTCAGCGTGAAAAAAAGATGGGATCAGAACATGTTGAAAGATTGTGTCCGACGTTTCGAGCTTTTATTTCAGCTCTTCTTCAGGGACAGTTGCAATAAGCAAACATACATTCATTAATTTCGGCACATTAGTCCATTAATGTATCGGGTAGTGGGGGGGGGGGGGGGGGATCACGAATGGCTGATTGCAGCTGCTACATGCGCCTGATTCCCGATCTCACCCTTCACTTCTAAAGCGCATGTAAACAAAGGCAACAAGAGAAATGTGCAAGAGAAATTTTGTTACCATTAGTATAATGCTACGTGTATTAATACTTAATTTATTAGTAATCTGTCTCGATTAACCTTTGCTACTTGCGGGTTGTATAACTTACTGTGTCCAAATAAAAGTGTGAAGTTACTTGCAGGGGATGACTATTTAAAGTGGGATGTTTTCTTCCTGAATTAATGTTTTTGATGATATGTCTTTGCTTTGGAGCGTGATATGCATGGGCTTTAATCGATTGTCCATATTCCACATTGGAGCTCATTTCAGTTCAGATTTGTGGCTCAGTCCTGAGAAATTGATCTGTGTTTTAGATCCATAGACATATGCCTGCCACTTAAAGAGCGTGAGAGTTAGCAAGTAAAATGTGATGCTCGTCAAGTCCTTGATAAAACATGAAAGAGTTTGAGTAGTCACGGTTAAGCCACCTCCAGAATGTTAGCCTGTTGCAGGCTCTCATATAGTAGGGACGGCAAATAAGAAAGAGAACGCGAAAATAACATGCGCGGGAACTGGAGAAAAGGGGGCGGGAAATTGAAAAAAAATAGTTGCCTGAGATGTCTAAGAACGTTTTCAGGAATATCGTATTGTACTTGACTTGACTTAATCCTCGTCGCCCCTTACATAGATCCTTGCGGCACATACACCTTCTCAGATTTGTTAGGAGTTACCCCACCAAACAAATTGATCTTGTCGTGAGACTGGCGTTCAGCGATACCTTCGAATATTTTCGCATCGTATTAGCTAATCTTCAGGCTTCTTCGGGGTTGGTCGAATATCCTTTGCAAATCTTCGATTCCTCTTCGGCAGGCTTCAGATAAGACAAATTAGCACCGAGCTGGGCGGGTAATCATCCGAAATCTTTGCATCACATTCGGCAATCTTCGGACATCTTTGTACATGGCCAGGTCATCTTCGAAAATCTTCGTAGATCCAAGCTTTCCAAGCCGGGATAAAAAACTCACGAATTTGTCTCGCAACAATTTGACAGCTATACATCACCAAAAGGCCAAACCTCAGTTAACCACCTTCACTCACAGTCTGAGAATGCAGACGAAATTTTGCGGCTCCACTTCAGACTGAGCTAGTCATGATAAGTGGACAACTCAAGGTACTCCATTTGAATGTTTTGCACTGTAACAACTTCTTTTTTTCAATCTCTCAATGCCAAAGTGTGTTTCATCCATCTGAGGCCATGGAACCTGCAGAGATAAAAGAATGAAGTTGTAAGACACTCAAAGAGCACAAAAACCCGGCTGTGAATGCGTCCCTAGTATTTTCCAACATCCCACATCCTTCCACAACTTCAGGGAACACTTATGCAGTTTTGGTGACAGAGTAAGGCCTATCAATATTCTCGAACTAACCATCCTTGCTCAGATGGCTGTAAAAGGTTAGCCATACAAAGCTAGTCTTCTTAATTTGGACAATTATGGACCAATTAGAAATGAGGTGCTATGTCATAAGCTACAAATATATTGTTATGAGAACCTACATATTTAAAAGTTCAACTGTGTTTCTAAATTCTAAATTATGCAATCCCAAAAATTGCCAATTCACAAAATGAAATGCCTGCAAAAATTTCATGCCATATGGTATTTACCACTATGCGTTTTTCTGTCTTCAAGGAGTTTTTCATATTCCTCTTTTGTTAGGAGTCCATCCAGGATGTTCTCAGTCAGTTTTGGAAGAGCAACTGCAAGGTAACCTTCTGTTTCTGGCTGCAAATAAAATACAAACTGGAATTTTACTTCTTAACCCTTTCACTCACAGAGTCAGCTGTGGAGACATTTCAGATGATTCTAACTTTTGAGTCAGTGGACGAAATCCTATGATGTGACCATTCAAATGAAACCTCTTCAGCAGTACCTTCACATGGTGCTATTTATATTTTAGTATTTTACAAAATTAAATTTGGGATTTGACTTGAAATTTTCATTTTAGGCACACTTAGGAGTAAAAGGGTTGAGACAATTCAACCAAGAATTAAGAACAAGAAACATCTGATAATACAGGTAAGAATTTTAAAATGACAAACCTTTTCCAACAAGAGATTTGGATTGGAGACCAGCTCTTTATTCACTTCAACTAGCTTTCCCTTAACACAGCTGTTGTAAAAATATAAACATGTGAAAAGGTAGGCAAAGGTAAAGTCACACTCAGGCCACAGGCAGTTTGTACTGTTTGAAGAAACTAAGCTTTTGTACTTTCAAAAAGTATTTATTGCGAGAGAACCAAAACTTACACGGCCATGTTGATAACAACAAGATGAAAACATATGGCAGAGCTAACTCTGATTGGCTGACAAAATCAGGCAGGTGACGTCTGACATGTGATGTATTGTTACACACTGTTGAAGTTTTAAACCAGTATCTGTAGCATAAATTGACTAGGAATATTACTACCTCCCACCCCCCCCCCCCCCCCCCGAATTAAAATATGCTAATTCATCATAGGGTTACCCTCACCACTGTTAGGTTTTTCTTATGTTTTGCTGAGTCTGAAGGTGGGTAGAGGTAGAAAATGTGGAGGAAATAAAAAAGGAGATTGTGCCTAGGATGCTTCTTTAAGGAAAGAAGGGAGTCAGTACTTTATGGCACAAGATAAAGCAGAAAATTACAGTAGTTGAACCACTCCTTTCAGACACTTCTACAATATGGACAGCTCCTTTTTAGTAATCTCCCGGTCAGATTGAAGCTTCAACATCCCCCCCCCCCAATGGGCCTTCCCCCAGGCATTTGATTGTGCATCATGCCTGGGGAGGGGGGAATTTGAACGTTGCCTTGGAAGGGTGGGGAATTTGAACCAGATTTACCTCTTGTTTAAGCATTATTTGCCCGTGAGTTTTTTCGGGTTTTGCAGGGTTTGAGGGATTCCCAAGATAGAATTTCCCTTGAGGAGAGCTATTTCAGTACTAATTGGTGGGCATTTCAACAGTTTTTTTGCCCCAAGGGGAGGGAATTTGAACAAGCCGGTCTTCAAAAGTTCAAATGCCCGGGGGGTTACCCGGGGGGTGGATGCTGAAGCTTCAATTTGTCTGCCACATAACAGACAGTTTGCTTGGTCCAAAAGAGACCAGAATTCACATTAAAGTTGATTTCCAGTCTGTACTGCGCAGGCTCAGCTCCGATTGTTTGTGAGCCTCACATGATGGAATGTAAGGAAAAACATAGATAATTTATGAAATAGAGTGCATGTTTGGAGCTGTACGAAAATTTTTCCACATGGGAAAAATAAAGTAGACTTAAATACCTCGTCATTTTCGGAAGAATCTTCCTGCAACACACACCGTGTGTTCGTGCACAAGCTTGCTGTTTCTTGTGCTCGATGGCAACTGCTGGGCATTACGACACGGGCAGGCATTTCTTCCCGTTTCCCGTAAACAAAGCCTAGTACATGTACACACCGAGATGTTGTCTTGTCCTGGCCGCACGGCCACCTCTTGAAATGTCTCTTTCTTCAATTTCATCGAGAGTAAAGTTCACATCCATGATGGTGGGAGACAAAAATTGTATTTTTCACTTTATGTAAGACGTCACAAATTGGTTCATTTTATAAAGTCATACCTGACGTAAGTAGTTTTTCAAAACAAAAAACCAAAACAAACCATTGAGCCTGCCCAGTACGGACTGGAAATCAACTTAAACTCTACTACAGTAATACAGCCATTCATCCTTATCCCTTCAGTGTCCATATTAGAGAGGTTTGACTGTACTGTATTTCTTACCTATATAGAGTATATTTGGTGCCACTGGTGCAAGTGACCTCACAGATTGCAGACTCTGGTAGTAGATACTGTGCTCCTTTTTTTCCTTTCCCTGATACTTTGTTATCCAGTCGATTTACCTTGGCACTCACTTGAAAATTCACATTTGATATTTGCTTACACTTAAGAAGTGGATGACTGGGTGCAACGGTAATCACACATATCCTGCAAATTGAAATAACAAGGGCAAGGTGTAACTAACTGGAGCACTTGAGGAAAATAAACATTTGTCTAAGATAGCAGGGGATAAATAAATCACTTTTTATTTAAGTGCCGCCACGCACGGCATCCCTAGACACTGTAAATGAGAGAAAGTAAGACAATTTGCGTTTATAATGTTTAACATTATTACATACCCCAACTCGGGAGGATCACAGTTGGCTATTTACAGGCCGGGCCGAGGAACTGAACACATAATGATGATCCATGGATAAGGTCCGTTTCATCCAGTTATTCTTACATAAAAACACAAAATGTACACAACTTGAGCTTACTTGTTTGAATGCTGCAATACGCATTGATCTTCACATGGTTTGCCCTTAATATCTGCAGTGAAAAAGAACAATATAACCACAACAAGGTGACATACCTTCCTCTACATAAACGAAGAAAATAGCAGATATATTTTCGCTAGTAACTTAATCTCACCTGTCTTATAAATACGCGTGAAATATCTATCTACAACCGTCTTCCTTTCTTCAATTCCATCCGCCATCTTGTTTTCTGAGGTTCCAGGCCTTTTAACTTAGTAGCCAGGCCTAAATCAAAATGGAATCTGTGAGAAGAAGTCGTTCGTCTAATATTCTCGAAAAACCGCTAAGCAAAGGAAGAAATGAGGTGATTGATTGTTTAAAATGATGCTGTGATTTTTTAAAATCAATTCTCAGTATTTATGGTCTGGTAATTTGCTTTTTGTGTAGATTAATGTCAGCACTTTCGGTTTGCTGTTTTCTGAGATGGTGCAGTACTGTCAAAACAGAGTGCACACGGTCCCAGAACTTCAAACCAAGTGAGTTGATTTTATGTAACCGTTTGTAAAACCGATTATTTCGTAACCTGGTAAAAATGCTTTATAGATCGCTCCTTATGTTTTGGCCAGTGGCCTCAGAAAAGGTGTTAGATTTCTGCCACTTTGGCCTGAAAAGGGGGAAGGATTTCATTAGTTAAGCCTCGAGGCTTACCAGTGAAGATGGTTATCTGATTTAGTCTGGTTATGGTTTGGATCTGAGGGCAGCACACCCTACTTGAAGTTCTTCGGGTATACCCCCTCCCCCATTCCATCTAGAGGGAGTAGTACTTTAAAGTTGAGGGGACAGGGGGGTTTAAACCTCCCGCTTTCCAAACCCTTTAACCTGGTTCCCGCCATGTATTTGTTGGCTTCCACCTCTTTACATTTTTTTGATTCCAAAATATTTTGCAATGTTGGATAATTTTCCCCTTTTTCTCCCGCTTCTCCCGCTTCTCCCGCTTCTCCCGCTTCTCCCGCCTCCCGTACACCTCCCGCCCCCTTTTCTCTCAGTCTCCTGTGCCCCTGCCCCCCTCCACTTTAAAGTGATGGAGATGCTCATCATAAATTGCAAAAGGAATCTGTACAAGGTACCAAACAGGGTCCCAAAGGGGGGGGGGGGGTTCTTTGGAGCACTGGAGCCCTAAAATGTTTGTCTTGGAGCCAGGAGCCCAAAGCCTCTCTCAACTTGGAGCCTGAACAAAAATGCTGTTTTGGCTAAATGTAGCCCTGGAGTGAAGGACTGGAGCCCTAGAGTCCTAAATTTTCCGTCTTGGCGCCCTGGAGCCCTGCATTTTTTAGGCCGGAGCTCTGGAGCCCTAAACCCCTTTGGGACCCTGACCAAAATCTCATTTCCATTTTAGGTCAAATTCACTGTTTGGTATCAAATCTGTCAAATAATGCTGTTTATGATCAAAATCTTGCTGGCCTCTACCCTAAAAGGAGTTTAGATTTTAACACTCAAAGTGGTATTAACCACAAATTTGATCTCCTACAAGGAATGTTGGGTGAGCACCCCACAACTAGGAATTTGTTAGGAGATAACAGCTGTAAGTGCTGAGCTGATGAACCACATGATAGCTTCACAGACCAGACTGAAATCTAGGCATAGTCCCCCCACCCCCCCCCCCCCTCCAAAAAAAAACAAAAAAACTTGTGGCTGTTTTCCAAGCTATTGAACACCAAGACTGGCATTGAGAGTGTTGGTTGTTGGGAGGTTCACATTTTTTTTCAGACTATGGACTTGAGAGTTTGTTGGTTTTTTTTCCCAGGGGAAAAAACAAAAATCCAACCAATTTTTACAAAACATTGAAAACCAGTGGATTTCCAACTCTGAAATCAGGTTGATTGATGCTTCTTCACACTGTTTGAACAGGTTATCTGAACTAGGTCAACAGGTCGGCTCAAGAGTGCTTGATGTCTTGGTTTTGCGAGAGAAAGGAATGAAGCGGGAAGTGAGAGTATTGAATATTCTTCTTTTCATCAAGTCAGTTTTGTGGAAGGTAAGACTGTTCAGATGTATTATTTTGTATTCTTGGGATAGACCACAATAATAATTATTGGACTCAATTGACTGTACTTGTCTTCATTATCATTGAGGTTGTGCTTTTGTGTTTAGCATAGTAAAAGATCAGTACTGTTATATTCTTTGTTTGCATGTGTTGTAGTTAAATTTTGTCCTTGGTTCAGTTTTTATTTTCTTTTGTTTCATATTCGTTATCATATTATATTAACATAAAAAAGAACAAACTAAGGAAAATAAGAATTGAACCCAGGATAAAGTTGAACTACAACACATGTAATCTGTGTCTAGCTTTAATACTGTTTTTTGGAAATTTGTTTCTTTTTAGTCATTGTTTGGCAAAGAAGCAGACAAACTGGAACAAGCAAATGATGATGACAAAACATGTATCCTTTAACTGCTAACTAGTGTATAATCCAATATGGAGGTGTGGTAGTGCAATGGTGGGGGTGTCGTGCTTTCAATCGGAAAATGAAGGGACAGAAGGTCAGTGATTCAAGGTTTGATTCTCTGCATAGTGTCACGTTGTTGCCATTGGGCTGGACACAGTTTGGTTAATTAAGCTCAAACTGGTGTGTTGTGAAACAAGCAAAATGTTCAAGAGGTTTCTTAGAAATACACTGGTTCACAATAACAGTATTTTTGTTAAGGCCTTGACACTGCTTTTAGATTATATTATTGAAAAAGAGCCCTTGGTTAACAAGTTTATATCAGTTCCAAAAGATAAAGGTAATTCTTGGAAATATTTCCTTTCCTTATACACAGACAGTGTGTTTAGTACTCGCACTTCCTGTATCATTCTTTTCTCCAAAAATCTTATCTTCTAATCTTGTGGTTTCTCTACAGGAAGTCTGAACTGTGCATCTTTTGTTGCTGGGATAGTAGAAGCTGTGTTGTATGGATGCAACTTTGTAAGTTTTTCCAAGTGTTCAGGCTTTTTAAGATTAAAGGGGCATAGTCATGTCACTTTAGTTCACTTTGAAAATCAAAAATATGTCCTCACATCAATGAATGCCCACAAATAATGGTCTAGTTTTGTTACCAAAGACTATATTACTTCACTGAAACTATTTTCTGTCATCTGTTGCTACGGATTGCACGGATGGAAATGGATTGCAACTCGAAAACATTAGGCTAAACTTTTCAAATTCTTTCAGTGTGTTGACATAAAATCAATATTAAATGGTCATAGTTTGTTTTCTCTTAATGAAATTCAGTTAATATGTTCCTTTAAATGTTCAAACACAATGTTGGGCATGGAGAAAGTTAGCTACCAATAATTTTAGCACAGTTTTGACAAAAAATCTGTGAAATCCTCATAACTATGTCCCTTTAAACTTCTATAAACATTTTGGTTCATAAAAACGGATGGTTTGTTTTGAAATACTCCATTGTAACACTTGTGTTTGTCAGTGAGCTTTTGGTGCCCTCGCGTACCATCTTGATTACACAGCATATGGATTGCTTTACCTTCTAACAGAACCTAGAGTTTGAGCTTTCTACTTCTTGGTAGGGAAGGGGTAGCTACTGCCAGAATTTATAAGCAACCTTCAGAATTTTTTGTCACTTTTGAGGGCATACCACCTTGGGATCATATTTGACGTTTCTGCCCCTGTGCCAAATTCCTCCATTTCAAGGGGCTGTATTTTATTTTAACAATTTCTGTTTTGGTTATAGCCAGCTAAAGTTACTGCACACTGGCACAAAGGGACAACTCTGATGATAAAGTTTGAAGAGTCAGTGATTGTAAGAGATAAATCAATGGATGGAAGATGAAAAAATAGCATTTGTCAATAAGTTATAATTGTAACATTATTGTGCAAAAATTTGAGAACATATTGTAGTAAATCGTTGCCTCCAGTAATAAGGTCTGTTATAAGCATAATAGCGTCAACTATATTATATTTTTGTAAAGCATTACAATGCTTTTGGAATGGTAGGTGAATTATTTTACAGCGGCAGTGAATTTGTTGAGAAATATTATCATTTCTATTTTGCTCTCATAAAGGCTGCCCAATTTCTTTCACTACGTGGAGCTGAGCTTATGTAAATATTACACTCAAACAAAGAAAACCGTGAACGCTGAAAATATTCCTGGAATGTGTGTTTTGACCAATCGCGCGCGAGACCTTGTAACCGCAGAAAACGAACAGGTTTCTCAGTCACGGAATCGAGTTGGTTCTCGAATTGTTTTGAAAGGCCTCAAGATTTAATCTTCATCTTTATCTTACAGGAATTAAAATTACTATTCCTTTCTATCTGAGAGCCACATGCACTACGCAAGCAAAAATATGTTTGAGGGTTTTGGAGAATAAAATTTTTCGACATGGCGGCCCAACGATTAGCGGTTCTGGCATTTCAAATAAAAGCAACTCAAGCGGCAGTTATTTAACCTTGATGTAAAAGTTGCAATGTCCTCCCTTAAAATTCCCAAAGCTGCTATTTTTCTGATAGCACAGCTGACTCGATTTATTTAGGCCGAAATCGTTAAATCTTGAGGTCTTTTGAAACAAATTGAGAACCAAATCCTTTCTGTGACTGAGCAACCCATTCGTTTTCTGCGGTTACAAGGTATCGCACGTGATTGGTCAAAACACAATGAACATTCCAGAAATATTTTCAGTGTTCACGGTTTTCTTCGTTTGGGTGTAAGAACTACAGACCAGCAATAACTGTACTTTTCAGATTTATTCATTTGATAACAATATTTACACTTTTCCTGTAAATCTACCAAACCGATGGAGAATGAATAAAGTGAAACAACTATACAAAATAGTTTTGTGGCATTATTTGGTAATTTAAAATTTTAAAATTGTTGTCAAACCCAGAAAGTTAAAGGGCTCAAGGCAAAGACACCCTAAGTGACTTTTCAGGCCAAAAAATAATTTTGAAATGCACAATTTTTGTGCTAACTGCTCCCTTTTACAATCACATCAAACCAATGGCCTATCAATTTTTTCAACAATATTTTTGATACTAGACCTAACCTATGAAACAAATGGCTAACAATTAGTGTCTAATAGTGAAAGTTGAACAGAAGAAAACAATCAAATTAGTGTGTAATAGTGTATAAATTATGTTCTTAATTGCTGTTTCATCAAGTAGCATTTGTGACTAGCAAGACAATGATTTTACAAACTATAACTTGTTTCCTATTTTAAAAGCATTTACAAAGCAAATTTAACAGCTGCATAATATTTACACTGTGTTCTCATGATATAGAGACTGCTATATATTTTTTATTTACATGTCAGTCAATTTTAATGTTAATATTTACAGAAGATCTTTAACATCTGTTTTCAAATAATGAGTAAACAAGGTGAACTTTTAGGTTTAAACAAGCATGAGGCTCTTAGCAAGAAATTGTAAAATGCCCCCCCTTTCAATAACACATGAACTCTAACATCAAGCCCTAACCACTAACCACTCCCAAACATAATCATTACCTTGACAGCCAACAGATCTTCGAGAATAGAAACTGACCAAGTGGATCGAAGTCCACCAATCACAGTGAACACGAACTTTGACCATCGTGATTAACACTTTAAGCCCCAATATCAACATCCATATTCTCCTCACTATTCCCCTTATATTTCTCATCTTATTAGGTTGGGAGAATTTGATCAAAAAATCAAAACATGTGATCATTGGTGATCATTTTCTTTATTCTCATGACCTGTATGGCTGATCAAGTAGCAATTAGATGCTTGTCACTATTGGGGCTTAAAGAGTTAAGGGCAGGAAAAATTCAACTTCAGAGTTTACCTTAATTGAAAGAGGCAGCCAATCTCTGCCAAAAATACCCTCTGGTTGCCATGAATACAAACCTCCCAGTCTACCCCTGAAATAATTTCGTAATTAAAATTATCCATTGACTAAAATTTAAAATATCATCTTTGCTATTGTGTTCGAGGAAGCTAGCGAATACCACGATGTACTAATGAACTACTTGTTGGATTTGGTTTGGACTTCTTCTTGACTGGATCAACAGCAAAACACTTCCAAAGTCTCAATGTCTCATCTGCCGCTGCTGACACAACTGTCTGTCCATCCGGGCTCATGGCCATGTGAAGTACTCGGCAGGAGTGTCCTGTCAGTTCTGTCACTTTTACCATTGATGGGTATTTCCAGACGGTCAGTTGGTTTTGTGCGTAGCCATGGCTGGACACTAGTTCCTTGTATTCTTTTGACCACAAAATGGAACAGACCTGGTGGTGCAATGAGAGAGGAGTTAACCATTTCATCCTCAAAACCAGCCAAGATCAAAACAAGTAAACTTACCAACATTTGGACAATCCTTTACTTGGCCAGCTTTGTTTTTTAATCAAACCAATTGCAGTTGCACCATCCACAGTTTCCAGGATTTGGAAATTACAAAGCTTTTTAACTAAATAGGCACTATGTCACCCATTTTAAGTGTTACTTCAAAAAGAGGATTGCAACTTGAAAAACTTGGGCCAGTTTCTCAAACTGTTCCAATGTTTCTTGAAAAAATTGCTAAAAGCTGATTATGGTTTCAGTAAAAATTGCTTGATATCTTCCTGTTAGTGTTTTAGGAGCATTTTGTGCACCAGAAAAGGTACTTTTTGGGACATGTTTGACTCAGAAACCTCCATGACATACCCCAATCCAAAAAAATTCAACTTTCATCACAGCAGCAGATATGCTTTGAGATTTTTGAGACCACTCTCTTTCAACAGACTGAGAAATCAGAACAGATCACCCTGCTTTGTCAAGAGAAATAATGTCAAGATTGTTGACTTGCCCTGGATGGGATACCATATCTCATATTAGAACTAGAGCAGCTGTTTTCTTAAACAGGCATGGGCAAGGGATTTTGTTTAATTTTTGACTTATAAACTTGTGAATACCTGGGAATGAGTGTCTATACTGTTTAGACAGGTGCCTGCACCAACATTCCAAAACCTGATATGACGATCAGCTGTTCCGCCTCCACTAGCCAGTACATTGCGCTGAAGTGGACACCAGTCTAGTGCCTAGAAATTTGTAAAAGTAAACTGAACCACTTCAAAATTACAACCAAATGTTTTGAGAGGACTGGTTATAAGTATTGGAGTATTCATATAATATTAATTAATATGGAGACTAAAAGTATCAGTTAAACTTGAAAAAGATACAGACTGGAATCTCAAGAACTTGATCTCCCAACAACTCAAATTTTTTGCTAACTTTTGCTTTGCTCCTACAACTAGATTTTACAATTTCTTGCACAGTTTCTTTTTATTCTTTTTATTTTTGTTTCCCTTAACTGTTCAAGTCATTAGAACTCTACTGTGAAATCAAAGGTAGCACAGGGTACCGACCTTGACAGCAGCTTGATGCTGGTTAAAGGTGTACAGAGGACTACTGCTGTTACTGATTGTATTGACACTGGCATCCCAGATCAACAGTAGATTATCATTTCCACCGCTAGCGAGGTATTTCCCATCAGGTGACCATTTCAGTCCACACACTTCCTGCTGGTGTCTTGCAAGAGTAGCAACATGGTGATCTGCCACTCGAACATCGTGATGATGAATTGCACCACTTCTGGATCCGCTAGTTAAAAAACAAATTAATTTTATAACTAATTTTATAATTAATTTCAATGTAATGTTACAATCAAAATCATGATTTGAACTGGTGCTGCCTTGACACTATTTAAGGCACACCTATATAGCTTGTATGTGGGAGAATGCCCCCCTACCGCGCCAGGTGTGTCGAATTGTGATGAACAAATTGCAACCGAAAGTCATTCCACTCAAGCATAAAAGTTGCCTTTTTATGTCCTTACACAGTTATACAGTCAGTCGAATATCAGTTATCTTCGTGTGGTCCTGATTTGTTGTAAGCATTTACAAGCAATGTTTCTAGTAACTTTGAGCAGAAAAAGTGTGAAACAGGAATCTTTCCTGGTGAAAACTGAATGAAAAAGTGATGTTAAGCAAGCGGCCACTCAAAGCATCTGTGAATAACTTCCTCTGAAAACAACTGCCATGATTGCTTGCTAAAATCTTGTTTAATGATTATCTGAAGAAAACGTTCATGCCTCTTGATTACACAGACATGCAACTTATTATCTGGACTTTTTTTTCCATAACTGTTCTCACATTTTTTATTGAAAGAATACTGCAGAATAATGTTAGTTTTAAAAAGAAGGTGGCATAAGATTATTGATGTGTCCTACCTTGAAAGTATATAGGAATTCCACGAAAGGGAACCAACGCGAGCAGAATGCCCTGACATGCTCCGTAAACGCTTCTGAGCCTCTACGTCCCACAACTGTTGATTTCAATAGAGTCTCAACTTAGTTCTTATGCATTAATTTTATATCCAGGACATCATGTCTTTTGACCAGATATATTCCCACTGAGAGGTTTACAATATTCAGCAATATTTACCAAAATTATAACTGCTTGGGGCCACTTTAGCAACAAACCTTTCAGAGCAGATGCTAATCACAAAAAATTTACTAACTTGACAAAAAATATGTGTTGTCATAACTCAGTCATGAAGCATGATTGTTTGGGTCACATTGGGCATTAATATTAAATTATTATTATTATTATTATTTTTACCATTATTATTAATTTTTCTTTATTCTAGCAGGGCCTGGATAAAAATTGCTCTGTGTAATTCTAGTTTACCTTGTCTAAATAAAGTGTTGTTGTTGGGTGAATGTAGTCCTGAGAAGGACTGTTTATGTTGACACTGATTTGTAACAACTTGAACGGACTTGACTTTGATGAGGGCTTCCACTCAAAATAAAGTCAGTCAACGTCACCACAAACAGTCCTTCTCAGGACTACACTCATCCAGATGACCATACTTCACTGACTTATGATATGTCTCTTGGGTTCAAACCATTTCAAAAATAATCATTTTTATATACTCATATCTGATACAGCCATTTGTGAAAGCAAAGATTGAAGATTATCTGACAAATGGTTACAATAACAATAATAATAATAATAATAATAATTATTATTATTATTATTAACAATGATAATGATGATGATAACAAAGACATACACAGGAGAGCATGACCAACCTGTACGACTCCATTACTGTCTCCTAATGCAACAAAATTTCCTTCCTTGATCCAAGCCACAGACCCAATATAGCAGTCAGGTGTTGTAGTTTGACAGAGTTGTAAGATATCGCCTGTTGCAGCATTCCACAGATACACAAAACCACCCAATGCGACTGCTAGGTGATTGTGACAGCTCCAATCCAACAGATTTAGATCTGAAGAAAACAGGTTTTTCACTGACAACTCTAATGAGTGGTTAAGTGCGGGGACCTTTGCTATCTTGAAAGAGAAGTACCTTCTTTGCAATAGAATTTTAGATCAAGTTTGTTTGACAAATTTTGAGACATGGCTTCCCAGAAAAGCAGATTAACATTTTTCCAGTCTTCTGTCCGCGCGACTTTGACCTGGGCTAGTTGACCTTGGCCTTGGGAGAAAACGAATTGGCCTTGCACTGGAATGGTTTACCTAGTACTGGCTAGTAGTTCTTTGCACCTTTGTTCCATAAAAAAAATCGACCGAAAAAGAGATTACTAAGTCTAATTATATTTCTGTTGTAAACTCACAGTAATCGTCAATAAGATCAGGAGCATCGAGAATCCTTTCTGGAACTTGAGGAATATGCCTGGCGTTTTTCTTTGTCGAAGTTGCCGGAGTCTTGTTCTGGCTGTAGAGCACTCGAAGGTCATTCAGGTGGCCTGAAATAAAATCAATTGATTAGGCCAAATTGACGTCACTGAAATGAACCACAGAGCTTTTAAGAACATATTTTATATTTAGAATCACGCATGTTGAGTGAAGAATTGACGGGTAAGAAAGCTTATCGTTTTATTGAGTTGAAACGAACAATAACAGAGCTTTAACAAATTTACAATGAAAGTCACGAGCGTGCATAAATTTGCAGCAGATCGCATGCGACATGAATTTGTAAATATTTGAATCAATTTCACAGTTACCTTCTCTAGGTGTCGGTGCTTTATTCTTGAACGCAAGAATCCTGGCATTCGCTTCATTTCCATTCAAGTTTTCTGCCATATTCTTCTTGAACTCAGCTTTGGAAGGACTGGCGCATTCGTTTTCTTCATTCTCTCGATCAGCTGATATCATCTTGTAATAGTTCGCTTCGAAGTTCATGGCACTTCGGTTGGGAATAAATCTATCCTCGGAAGGCGTCTTGGCTTTTCCTGGCGTTTTTTTCCCCGATTTTGGCGTCTTCGACGGTGTCTTACTGCAGTTCAGCTTCGAAGAATTGCGGAGCGGCGTGGACGAAGCGGCACTTGAACATCGGCGCTCAGTTGATTTTCTCTGCCATCGAGGAGCCGGTCCTCTGTTCATAGGTCCGTCAAGTCTCAGGAGATCATTCACTTCACTTTCAAAGTTAAAATGCGACATCTTGTAATGAAAAACTTGGAATAAATTCTCCTCATAAAGAGCTCGTGCGAATAAATTTCGCTTTTCTCGAAACTCGTGCAGATCGTGTAGATTGAAAGGAACCGCAAATTTCTCTACTTGTTTCTGATTGGTCAATTACCATAACACTGGCTGTGATTGGCCATCACCTTGACAGCTGAAAACAGCTGATCGCTTACCGCTTAGACGTTGTCGTGGCAACGTCATACTGGGTCCTAGTCCCCTCGCAAAAAGGACAATCGTGACTGGGAAATTTCCACGAAATGGAGTTCTGGCATTTCGCAGTGGTTCTGTTCATTGGTTTGAGTGCAAATGTCATTGAATGCACGGATTTCCACTCTTTAACTGTTAAAGATTTTCAAGGGAATGTCGTTCCGATGAGTGTGTTTAAAGGAAAGGTGAGTTTCTTAGTTGTTGTTATCACTGTATGCATGTGTTGCGTGACCTCTACACATGCAGCATGTAGTCTCGCTCTCACTTCATGAGTTGAAAACAGTTTGTTACATCGATCGTGTGATCTATTAGATAAGGCACCATATATTTCTAGTTTGTACCTTGTCACCAAATTGTAAATGGAACCTCCCTCGAACCTCCCTGATGTCATCAAAACGTTTTCCTTCATCGGTTTCCATTTTCTCGAGATTTTTATAACAATTTTAAAAAGACAGTTCTTATGATTGTAAAACCTGATTAACCTAGGAGAGTCGTCTTGGCTGCCTTAAATTATCGAAGGAAAAATTAGAAAAGAGATTTTGAAAAAACATGTGTAGGGTAAATTCTATCAATGACCCATTTGTTTAGCAGCCAGTTTATATAAACGTGTAAAATAACATGACATGCAGACAAAACAAAGGAATCCTGTTAATCTGAACAATGAGTTACTTCAAATATGCCATTAATGTTTGACAGTCGTTTTACACAAAGGAGCAATTGTATTTACTCTTCATATGATAGGAAATAAATAGTGAGCCCTATTACTTACTGTTGGTTTCTTTCATAACATGAGCACAAATTTGTGACAAAATTGATAAAATGATATTTGAATGAGCCATTTAGTAACTGGGGCAAATATGAAGAGAACACACTAAATATTGAACAAGATATATATTTCCTTTTAAAAAATGTCCAATTTACAGACATTTGCATAGGACATTCACAGACATATTGCCCTGCACCCATGTAATTTTGTAACTTTGATTGCATTGTGTGACGCGAAAATAAATGTTACCTTTCAAATGTGACAAAATATAATCTAAATGCACGGATATTTTTCAATGATGAATTCGTTTTTACACAGGTTAATTTCTGAGTGTAATGCTGGGCTATGTCACAGGGCTGTGATTAAGTTTTGAATCACCTGTTGCCTTGATCTTTATACCTATAACAAACTTGTTGCTTTGTGAGTAAATTGAACCAACCAGAGGCCAAGTTCACCTATAACACTGAGGTCCCAACAAGCATAAACAGCCGTAACAGGTGTTACAGGTTACGGCCCTTAATGATAGCCCTGTATGAGCAGTCCCCATAGTCCAACAAGAAGAACATGCAAACAAGTGAGAAAGTACGCTGCCATGTGGAAATGTACTTCAGCATGCCCTTGCTCATTCTTCTTGTTCTCCTATTGCTAAGAAGAAGGAGGGGCTGCATGTAGTCTAATACAACATAAACAAATACACCTCAACAAAGAACACCTTATATTTACATGTTGTTGATTTTGATACCTGCAGATCTTGTTAATTGTGAATGTTGCCAGTGAATGTGGCTATACAGATCAGCATTATAGAGAGTTGGTTGAACTCCAGTCTAAACTCTACAACCAAGAATTCAGCGTGCTAGCATTCCCTTGTAACCAGTTTGGTAATCAGGAGCCCATGAGAAACAGTGGAATTGCGCGATTTGTCAAAAACAAGTACAACGTGAATTTCCCAGTCTTCTCGAAAATCAAAGTAACTGGTGAAGGTGCTCACCCACTTTACAAGTATCTTTATCAAAGTGCAAAAGTAACACCACAGTGGAACTTTGGCAAGTATCTTGTTAGTAAGGCTGGCCGAGTGATTCAGTATTGGAGCCATCGAGATTCTCCAATGAGTGTTATCGAGTTTATTAAGAAGCATCTTAACATGGCAATTACGGATCAATATGAGGTTTACAGTGTTAAGGAGCTTTGATGGAATGAAGAGACCCGTCAATGACCAGAGGGGGACGAGGGGGCGTGAATACTCTGGCATGGATCACATATATAAGAACTCAAATTATGACTTCCTTAAAAGAGGATAGACTTTTTAGAGTGGAAAAATTGTTTGATGAGATTCTGGCAGTGTTTCACCTTTTGTTATATCAAAGATTTATGGAGAGAGTACAGAATACTCTAAATTACAAATAAAAGAAAATAGCATGCAGCCAGTGCAAGGCAAAGATGATAAGAAATAGTTATAACAAATTGTTCTAAAATAATTATAGTGTTTTATATCAGGACAAAATGATAACTCATCAGATTCAAAATATATTTTTGTATTTTTTAAAAACATAAAACATAATATAATGTACACATTTTTACAAGTAGGAAGGTATTAAATTCAAAAAGTGTTATTCTAAAAAGTGGCTGTTTCTTTCCTTTTACTGTCATTCCATACCTACTCTATTAATTCTGAGATTTGTTTGATAGATGATGTATTGCTAATGTGAGAAGAAAATGAGTGACAATCATTTGGGTAATAAACCTATGTGCATTACTTGCCTGATATTTTCAACTGAGCTATGTAGCAATAATTACATGGGATGTATAAAATCCATAAGAATTTTGGTCAAGCAAGAAGTCTTTCCTAATGCAACTGAACTTTCCTGTGACAAGCCGTGGGAATACATATTAACTAATTAGCATTGCCATGTTATCATCAGTCCACTTGGTTTGACATCTGGTACTCAAGCAGCTAAACCTTCATTTATAAGCTGTTCCAGTTGAAGTAGACTTGGAACAAGGCACTCAGAGATCACCACGACCACCCTGTGGGTATTGACAATGAAAACATCAGGGACTGAAACAAAGTGGTGCTTGAAGTACTGGGTGGGGTAGGGGAAGTTTCATCAGAATCTTAAAAATTTTTGGCCCTCTTGGCCCTTCTGTTGTCGAAAAATGGGGCGAGGGGCTTCCCTAGATGAGCCACTGAAATCTGTTTCTCTTGGGCACTGTTGCAGTGTTGTAGCTTGGCCTGAATAACAGGGAAGATTTATACCAAGTCAATTTTCTGAGCACCCTTAAACACTGGTTCACTTGGAATAGGCAGTACTGCGGGGTTTTTTGCAAATGTGTTTGGGCGAGTTACTCGGATATAGTCTCTTACACAGTCGTTTTTTGGCTCCTCATGCAATGGTCGTCGCGCAATGGTCCTCCCCACAATCACAGTAAGTTACAGTTTTATGTGGGGAGGAGCGTTGCGTGACGACCTGAAAAACGGCAGCAGTTGAGACTAACTCGAAACTGCATTCTTTTAGGAACTAATATTTTACGTATTCTCTTATCCCTAAACCGGTGGATTAATACCCTTAAAGAATCCACCCTCAATAGGCAACGATAATCAGTTGCCTATATTGCCTTGTAGTTACTTGTAGCGTCACTTGTAGCAATAACGAATAGGCCTTGTTTTCTAGACTACAACTAAAACATTTTTTGAAGAAAACAGATGATTTCTCGGACGTTCCGGAGGGATTTCCATTCGTACCTTGTGTTCTGCAACTGAGTGAGATGGGAAGACAAGACGGCTGCTAATCCTGTCACCCCCTCCTTGCTTAACAGAACACGTTTCTCCTCCAAGACGCGCATCACTGCTTGTGAAACATCTGCATTGCTAGTGGCAAGAATGAGAATAGTTAGGCCCCCAAATGACAATTACGATAGTTAAGGAAAAAAAGAAAAGCGATTGCCTCGCTGACTAAATAAGCTTGAGTTTATAGGACTGTCACCGCAAAACATAACCAAAAAAGGGTCGTTCTTATCGCGAAAGAAAAGCACCGCATTGCGTTTAGAAAAGCAGAAACATTATTCGGTTCGCAGTGTTTTCTTTTTTCTCTCTCTTCTTTTCTCTTCCTTTCCTTTTCTTTCCTTTCCTTTCTTTTTCTTTCTGTCTTTTTTTTTCCTATTTATTTTTACAGGTCCGCGCCCAAATTTCCCTTTCATGTAAATGTGGAGGGGGCCCCACAAATGTGCCTCTCATCTTTGTGGGAGCAGTCACCACATTAGGCACGATATTTCATTTATTTTTCACACTAGAACACTGACTGGAACATAGAAAATGGCTATTCCCGTATTAAGACCAAGGAGTGCTTGTCCAAAACAAAATTCTTCGTACATGTACTGAATTACAGTCTTTATGAATTGACTGATGAGACATCAAGAAAAATTCGCCTAGTCAGTTAAGTCGCATTGAAACTAACCTCACCCGTAGCACAGTATCTGATTTGTTGCTCATGTCCGGGAAACTGGAAACTAAAATAATTATCTGTCGTTAGTGTTTTAGGCTATGTCCACACGCATTCGGATTTCAAACGTTTAATTTGAGAACGAAGAGTTTTTTTATCCGGTTGCATCTCCCGCCCACAGTATACAAAAGAAATCGATCGGAAAACGCGCCGAAAACTGACTTTTTAAAAAATGTTGCATAAACCGGAGACTTTAGAAACGGAGATTTATTGTTTACGCGTGAACGCCAAAAATAGATAAATACAAAGATTTCTTAACGGTTAGGCCTTCCGTCCACACATGTGTTATCGAAAAACGAGATTTTCCGAAGTCAAAAAAGGGGAGGTTATAAGACTGGGCAAGTCACTACAACGTAGCGTTTTCAATCGCATGCGTGCGACGGGGGGTGACAACTCTAAGAAGGGCTGTTTCGGGAGAAAAGCAAAATTCTTCCGGGAATCTGGAGATTTTGCCGGGAATCGGGAGACTCGAGAAATTTTCTAGGAGAGACGAAAATATTCCGGGACATTGCAGGAAAAAACCGGGACATGGAACACAATTTTTATTTTGTTAGGTAAATTAATCTCAAATCATGGTTTGAAAACTGCCAGCCCCTTCAACTAAGCTATCAAGCATAAGTGGCCTATGTGGTGTTGGACGGGCTTGTTTTGTCGCTGTTGGCAGTAACCTGCGGTTGTACACGCCAACTACAGAATTCCAACATTGGATGGAGATTCTGCGAAAATGCATTACGATGCACCTCAAGGATTGGAGCTCTGGAACAAAGAAAGGGCTATTTTGGAAATTGGCAAAATGAAGTCGCCGATAGGCTACCAGGAAATAAGACTGCGAGCATGAGAAAGTTCGGAACGCCTGCTCCCACGACCATGGAAAACACAAGGCTATCCCCAGAAGGCAAGAGAGGTATAGAGAGTTTTCTAAAAGAACGTGGTCTTTAGAGCATACTGATTAAAGGGGCATAGTCACGCTATTTTAGTTCACTTTAAAAAGTAAAAAATATGTCTTCACATCAATGAACGCCCACAAATAATAGTCTAGTTTTGTTACCAAAGACAATATTACTTCACTGAAACTATTTTCTGTCGTCTGTTTCTAGGGATGGAAATGGATTGCAATTTGAAAAAATTAGGCTAAACTTTTCAATTCTTTCAGCGTGTTGACGTTAGATCGATATTAAATGGTCATGGTTTGTTTTCTCTTAATGAAATTAAGTTAATATGTTCCTTTAAATGTTCAAACACAATGTTGGGCATGGATAAAGTTAGCTACCGATAATTTTAGCACAGTTTGGACCAAAAATCTGCGAAACCCTTGTGACTATGCCCTTTAAGTTTCAGTTCACGTCTGTGACAAATCTGCGTACCGAAGGCATGTTTGAAGTCTACAACCGAGACCAGGTGGTTCCTTCTGCTCTTGAACTCAAGTATCTCTCCTCGTGAAGTGCACTGGAATGTGCAACGAAATCCGCAATGGGGCTTGGTTTTAAGAGCAAGAGAGAAACACGCTATGAACACAAAGACGACTGCCAAATTCTGTTAACCTACACAAAGGACAGTTCACGGATGAAGCAAGAGGCCGCGAAAAACCGTGACTTTTGTCAAATGTCTGGGAAGGGCGTACAACTTGGTGGGGTACGACAGATTCACAAAACGAGGCCTGGGTCACTGCCATTGTACCGTCGAAAGCCAAAAACCACAGTTCCGCTACAAGACAAAGAAAGTGCCCCTTTGTTACAATGGTTGAATTCAGTTACAGAAGATAGTGCACACAAGAGAGTAGAGAGGGCTAAAGACCAAGCAGCAAGTTTGAGAATGCCACCTGCAAGGTCATCACTAGTCAGTCTGGAAAGCAGTGTGGTGGTTGTAGACCATCAGATGACCCAAGACGGCTTGGAATACTTGGTGAAGGGTGCACGACACCCTGATATTTCAGGAATATGGACACCAAGAGAAAACGTGGGCTCCTCTCTTGTGAAAGCTTACATGAGACGACAGAGGGCTTCTCGCTGCAAAACGTCAACCCAAATTCCGGGGAGTACTTCCCGAAGATTTGGGTGGGGGTGTGCGGCACGCTACTGGAAATTCTTACCCTCTTTCAGACCAAAATATGTGATTTTTGCTACCCTATTTCAGACCTGACCCAAAATTTGATACCCTATTTGAGACCAGTCCATAACCCTATTTCGTTTGCCACGTAAACATTTGAGAAGGGCTTCAAATTCCCAACGTTAATTAAACCTCAGTTCTTTGGAGGAGAAAGTTAATAAAAAGATAGCTTCTTGTAAGAACCATACCAGATCCCATATCAGAGTGCACAAACCTCACCCTATTTCAGACCAAAATGGTCAAAATCTATGTCCTGTTTCGGACCAAAAAGGCTCAAAAACCATACCCTTTGAAGCCACACATACCTATATAGCTTATATAAGGGAGTACCCCCAGGATCCAAATGCACTTCCTACTTTCAAGGGACACGCTCGTAGAAAACTATCTGGTTGAAGGCATCACGTGAGAAATTTTCTTTAGAAAATTGTCATTATTTGGTGCAAGTTGTAGGATTTCTAAAGATTTAGTTTCTGCTTTTTGAAAAAATGACTTCAAGCAAATATGGTGTTAGTGTAGCATCAACAGATCTGATGAAAGAAACCGATATACTGCTGACAATGATGCTTTTCCTTACTTCAGTTTATCATCGATATATTGCCTTTTTCTGCGGGTTAAATTTAACTAATATTTGTAGCAAATTTGTTACGTTGCCAATAGTCGGTGCATTCAATATATTAATTTTACAAAGAAGCGAAATTTTACGGTGTATATTAGTTCGATCAGTTTTAAGATGGTACGTTATATGTCACGTATATTGCCATGTACGACACTGTCAAATAAATTGTTACATGTTATTCTTGGTTACGAAAGTTCTTGATAAACATGCAAGTAACTCGTGAATAGGAACGGATACACGAGTAAAAAGCACTAAAACTCTAAATACACTTTCTTCAACAAGGTTAAATCTCGTGAAGTTTGAAATTTTTGCGGGACCGTCTCTGAAAATGTCGGGAGGATACTACGAAATTTCGGGAGGACTTTCATTTACACGTGCTATTGCTCAAAGAGCCCTTCTTAGAGTTGTCACCTCCCGTCGTGCGTGAACAGTGAGAACGAATCAGACGAATAAAAACGTACACTTATGGACAGAGAACTTTTAAAAACGCGTAGTCTAAACTCTCCGTTATCGAATAAAATGATTGAAGACCTGAGCCTGGGAGGCCGTGGAATGCATGCGTTGTGCGCTCTGCGTGAGCAGTGTGCTCAGTAAAACAATTGTTTATGATCCGAAGCCTAAGCTTCTGCTATGATAAGGACGGAAATTTGAGTTACAATGGATCCCCTCCTTGCCATTTTGTTATTACGACCGGCATTTTTGTGCCAAGCAGAACAGAAATCACGTAGTTGTTTTCATTGCCTGAAAATCGCCACACCAAATTTAATTAATTAGTAAATTTTTACTGATAGAATATGGGCTTTTAGCAGGCTTTGGCACGGAACCACTCAGATCACACGATTGCCTATATCTAGGGTTTGACCATACAAGAAATAAATATCAGTATCTTACCTCGTGTAATTTCTTTGTTCTGGGCGTGAACTCCCTGGTGAATCAAAATATGCTGATAAACGTTGGGCGCGAACCCATGCACTATTTGAAAGGTTTTCTTCAGTTTGTTTTACAAATCGTTTTAACAGAGTTGAAGGAATTTGGCTGTGATAGAAATTAGCTTTTGAAAAGATGAGAAGAAAACGGTTTAAAGGACTTATCATGTTCATAAGCAATTTTATTTGGAGAACACGGTTTTATGCTTTAAACGAGTAGACCTTTACAAGACCATTTTGGCAGTAAATTCATAAAAAAATGCACACCAAATATATATTTAGTTGTGTCGTTATGTGACATGTCATCGGAAACTTCTAGGAGCGAAGGCTTCAGTTAAATAAACGTTTGGCAGACTTACTATGATCTGGACACGAGGATAAACGCTCTTTACAGAACACCTTAGTGCTTTCAGGAGGTTCTCATCTTTGCCAGGGGCAAGGATAGCTTCAAAGTTACATCCGCATTGTTCGAGGATCTCTAAACCCAGGGTACCCAGGCCGGCTTGCATGGTAGGGCTGTGGTCACTATAAAAATCAAACAGGTTGGAAATCTTTACTCAACAACAGAATATCCTGTGAAGATGACATCTTGTGCGTACGAAAGCAAATGTCCTTAGGTCCGGGAATGAAAAGAAGGACGGAATGTGAACGCCTTTGGTTCGTTTTCTTAGCCTTTCATGCACTGTCTCATTTTCTTTACGCATGATAAGAACCTTCAAAACTACGATCTTGCGCACAAGAAAATCGTGGGACAGTGAAAATGAAGTCCTAATTAGTTGGGGATCACCGTACAGCGACAACACACCCGAAATAAACACCGAAATACGGAAATAAGAGAAAATCTACCTTTCAAAATGTAAAAATGTTAAACGTTAATTACCTGTCTATAAATTCAAGTCTAACTCCCTTAGCAAACTCTCCCGCATATCTCTTTGCCTGAAATAAAGAAATATTTTGAGGTTGTCCTTTAAGGTTACATACCATTCAAACATCGTCATACAGCGAGTATTGCGAACTTATTCGGTCAAGTTACCTCTTTCATGTCGTTGCCACAGCTGACTGTGATCCGCCCAGGCTGACTCCTCATTTCCCTCTGAATCTCACTTCCAAGTGGAACCACCAGGGTCACTGGTATGCCAAGTTTCGGACCATAATGGAAAAGGGCTCGGATGAAGGGTCTGTTTTCCGAAGCTGTGATGACGCCACGCCGTCGCTGATCCTATGAGTGCGAATGTGCACTTTAATATACGTCATAGAGATGTCGGCATTTAGGCCTAGACACCCCACTGACTGTCAGTCAAATTGCAACGACTAAACAGAATCGTGTTCTAGCTACCTTTCGGCGTTGCTTGCAACACTATAAGAGACTTAAAAGTTCAAAGGTTCAAATGAGGCCTAACACTACTGTAAAAATTAAATCTAAAATCCAAGCTTTCGCCGATCAACGGCATCATCAGGGATAAGAAAAATATTCCGCGTAGGCCTATATATAAATGTACAGTAAGATGTGAAAAAGCGTAAGAATGTGGCAAGTATGTAAAACTTATAAAATAACAGGTACAAATATGAAAAGGAAACGAATAAAGTGGTCTTAATGAGCGAGTGTCATTAGACCACAGAGAAAAGTTCAGGGGAATGAATTCAGCTAGGCACACATAAGAAATAGAGCGGTTTTGAACTGAGTGTTGTAACTCGCATTTGCTCTGTTAATTGGTATGTTTTGCGGCGTGTTAACGAGAAAATATAACAGTGCATTTTCTCTAATTAGTTAAATCAAGTTGCATGAACTGTTTAAGCCAATAAGCTCTCCAGGGAAAATAGTTGAGGCTGTTGCAACCCCAGTCCCTAAAAAAAGTTCAGTATGCAGGAAATTCGTTATGTTACAATATAATTTACAATTTAGAAAGTTTTCAGAGGAGGGGTGGCTATAAAAAACGCTCAAATTTATAAAATTCTGGATCCACTTCTGCTATTGACGGCAAGCTCAAAGCAAAATATTAAGTACAGTAGTACGTATTCCTACCTCTTCTAAGACCAGAAGAGAATTTAGAACTGCCCTGTCAAAGTAACTGTAAATACAAACAGAAAAATTATTACTGCAAACAAAACTTGACTTGGTATTATGACTAAAAATCTGAATATTGAAAGTACCTGCCCGTTGGTGAAAAGTTTTCCTCCTTAAGGACGAGTTCAATTCCAAAATGAACACCAAAGGAGGTTTTCTATCACAAAATAAAAGAAAATGATAATAATAAGTGATGAATGTCTGTTGTTTTAGTTTAATCCCAAGAATAAAATTCAAACAGTTGACTCGGTTGCGCAAAGCAGGGTCAAACTAATCTAGGATTAGCGCCGTCAATTTAGCATTGTACATCCAGTTTTATAGATTAGTGACCCGGACTTCTGTAAATTTGTTTCCTAGCTCTTACATTATAGCCGGGGTTTACACTCACTGAGGTAGAAGTGACTTACCCACGTTAAATTCAATAGACCTTACTAATCGCCGCGTTCGATTAAAGTCCAGAAGAAAAAGAACTGAGTAACTAGTTACCTTTGTTTCAGCCAAGATATTTGCTCAATGAAATTTGTACTGAAGTCAGTTGAGGAAAATACACGACTTACACGACGTAAAACGTGATGCCATACTGCACAGAAAAGTTTTCGGTTCAAATTAATAAAATCGTGCAGTGGCACGATTTCCTTTCTGATTAAAAAGCGTGCTGTCGCTAACTAACGCCTCCTTCTGATTAGCTATTTTACCTTGGGATTGCAAAACTCCGAAGTAAACACATCAGTATTTATTTATCTATTTATTATCTATTTATTAACTGTCATGGAGGTAGCCAGGCATTGATGTAACCAGAAAAACAAAACGAATTAGGATCTCAAAGTAACTGAGGTTAAAAAGTTGACGGCGATTAGTTGAATAATAATTAATGATTAAAAATGTGCTACTTACCGTACATGGCGTTGTCTGAAAGAAATTTTTAATTCTCACTTTGGCCCTGTATATTTCAGGTAAAGACACTTCTTGTTTTATTTCCGCCATGTTAACAGGCATCTTGGCTAAAAAAAATATAGGTTTGGTAATAAAAGATTACCCTAAAGCCTCATGCTTTGTTATCGTTAGTTTTGCGTATTGTTATTGCATGAACACTTAGCGAGACTAAACCCCACGAAAATTAATCGACAAAAGAGAATGTTGAGATATTGCGCTTACTAAAAAATAGCGCCCTTGATTTTTATCAAAAATATGAATAATTTGCTAACAGATGCTGATGAAGTCGAGGCCAAGATTGGGTCAAAGTACAATGAATCATTGTGTAGGCGCCATAGCACAATTTGGTGAAAAGATAAAGCGACAAACTTGCTTTACTCACGCGACTTTTTCTGGTTGTGAGTTTTGAACTGAATTCTGATTGGTTCATTGCACAACCAACTTTCGCTGTGATTGGTTCTCTGTTCTGTGCTCACTTAGATTTGAGTTTTGCCAGAAGTCATCTTTACAAGTCATTAGAAAAATTATCTGGTAAGTAAGCAACAAACAAATCAACAAGCGCGAGAAAAATTTGTCATAACAACATCACGTCACAGTGGTAAGAGAGAAGGATTGCAGCACGCGCAATCGATGCTAAAACGTAGTCATAGCAACATGCCTTCACTATGACAAGAGAAAAGAAGCATAAAAGTTCGCGAAATAAGAGACTACAACAAGTTCTACTTCTCAACAAGGGTTTCAAACTTTGCCGACGTTTTGCTAACTGTTCCTGCAAGGTTGACACACGTCAATTTGCATTCTGACTCCAACACGAGTTTCCGACCGTTTGAACGCGTCTTAAATTTTCAGAGCTTGTAACCTGGTGAATATGTTTTTGGCTACGGGGCTGCAGGGCACTCCTGCATTCGTAGCATCAAAATGGCAATCAAATTTGAACCTTTCTTCCAATTAAGAGGCGACTTCCGTTTTTCCCATATCAAATTTTCCGCGATTTTACATTAACCACAAAAACACGAACATTTAGTGTCGCGAAAATGTTCTGTAATTAAACAAAAGGACCTCCTTACCTCCTTGTTTCTCTTGTGATGTCATTCTGGAACCAATGATCACTCTTCCCATTTCATCAACACATACAGCAGACATGTCGACAGAGTTCTTTTGGCGTTTAGAATGCTTGTCCACTAGCTCTCCTATTATTCGACCTTATTCCTCCAGTGCTCGATTGGAATTTAGAAAATGATTCGAAATTGAAGTTCCTGCCAGTATGTCGAACTTATAGAAAACTTAGCACTTCCTTTATGACGCAAATAAACACAACAAAAGCAATGCCTCACGTGCGTCAGCCATAGACTCAAACTTCATCACCCCAAATCTTCGACAAAAGCCATTCTTTTTAAACCTTCGGCAACTTTAAACTGTTTCATTTTATTTTTGCTTCCTTGAGAGGTTTAAAATTCGCTAATCAGAAGAATTCACAAGTACGCATTTGGAAAGTGAGACAAAAAGTGAACTCACTGAGGAAGCCTAAGAACAAAGACTACTGAAAAATCACTCAGGCTTGAATCAGTTCACGTTGCTGTTAACCACGCATCCGATGAACACAGAAATGATCTTTCTAGATCCTGTTCACTGGAAGAAAGTGGGTTGCTGAAAGTTTTACTCATGTGGTCTCCATTGGCACTAACACAGTGAGCGAACTTGAACTCGGGGACAACTTGTAGTTCAACAGAGTTACTTGCAGTCGTGCGCCAATTGTACAAAGAAAAGCATCAAAAAGCTAAAATTACGATTTGTTCTTTATCCTGGTTGCCTGGAAAGCAGCATATTTGTATCTTCCAGGTTGTGCCAAGATTGCTTACGTTCAACCACCCCCCCCCCCCCCCCCGCCTCCCCCCAAAAAAGATACAAACTTCATTTGTATGAGAATAATAAAAAATTAACAGCACCATAGGAAAGTACTGCTCAGTAGCTTTCGTTTGAATGGTCACACTTTCGGATTCCACCCACAAACTCAAAAGCTAGAACCACCTTGTACAGCATAATAAACAGCACCACAGGAAAGTACTGCTCAGTAGCTTTCATTTGAATGGTCACACTTTAGGATTTCATCCACAGACTCAAAAGTTAGAACCACCTTGTACAGCATAATAAACAGCACCACAGGAAAGTACTGCTCAGTAGCTTTCATTTGAATGGTCACACTTTAGGATTCCACCCACAAACTCAAAAGTTAGAACCACCTTGTACAACATAATAAACAGCACCACAGGAAAGTACTGCTTAGTAGCTTTCATTTGAATGGTCACACTCATCGATTTCATCCACATACTGAATCGTATATCTGCGAAGGAAAAGTGTTTTCATGCATTTTAAATTTCTCAGGATTTCCAATCATTATAAACCCGTTAATCAAACATCAATGGGTAAAATTGTCCGCGGTTGCATTAGATAACGTCGAAGTAAGCTTTCCGGATGATGTACAAATAGTGTATCTACCCTCCTTTTATTCTCGACTTCCGCTGCAAGTGTGTAATGAGACGTTAATAAAATCAGTGCAAGGCTCATTCTTGTTTAAACATTCAAGGTATAAGGATTGAATGGATAATCACTATAAGAGAACTTGACCAAAAAAAATAAATGTTGAAGCTAGGGTATTCTTCATAACCAAGTTTTGCAAAAAGCACACAAGAAATTAGTACGCGTCAGTCACGTTGGATACAATTTAATTTATGTAAATGGAGAGTATAATCTTGTCTTAATAACTCTCGAAATAGACCTTCCGATACCTTAAATAACTTTTGTTGTGCAAGTATCGGAATTGTGCTTCAGTGAGTTTCTGGTGACGAATAAACATGCCCTCTGGCATTCATTCTAAACTCTTCTTCGCCCAGATTGAAACAGTCGTGTAATGTGGTCTAACGTTGAGGGTTGTCCAGTACGCCCAGTCTTACCCAATTTGTCTAAGGTAGCTGACGAATCGACTCTCCGGAAGTTAGTTCGTGATGATCTTGGTGGGAATCGAGACGACCCGTCTTTCTTGATGTAGACCGCCCGTCTTGCCGGAGGTCAATTTGCAACACACCTAGACTAGTAATAGTTGTCACTACAGCTGCCCCCGCTTTTCTGTCATTTTATTAATAATGGCAAGGTAAAATAAGCACAAACAAATAACAACATATATTGCTGTCAAGACTTGCACAACTGAAACGGTTTTTTAAAATGTTTATAAAAACGCAACAAGGAGTTTGCCCAGGGAATGTCAACTACACTGGGCTTGACTATTTGTGTTTCACGCTTTGTATTTAGTGTATCCATTGCTCGTTCACTTCCCTTCAGTTTAAGAAATACAAATACAAATAATATAATAAAGGACATGCACAGCTAGCTGAAAATGTATTTTTAAAACGTACAGAAACGCAACAATTAATTTTAAAGCCATTGACTCGCGAGTTTCCCATAAAATAAATTTTGTCTACTCAATTGAATTTAAAATATCCTGATAAAGAAAACTATGGTTACGTATAAAGTATTAGGCAGAAAACAGCCATGAAAATGAAAACTGCTGAAATTTCGGCTTTCGTTACTTTTAGGGGACTCTCGCTACATAGGAAAAAAACCAGTGAAAAACTGTTTGAATGCACGCGCAAAAATGACGAGTGACAAATTTAATGACGAGCGTTTATTAGCGAGAAAAACAAATGAAAACAAAATGAAAAACGGTTAAACACTCATCTACAGTATTTAGGGTTAAGCACTGATCGATAGTGATTAGGCCTAAGAACTCATCTATACTTCTGTTTAGGGTTAAGCACTGATTCTACGACGGTTAGCTTTGTTATTGTTGAGTTTAGTTATTTCTAAACTTTGTACAATTAATTGAATTCGTCATTTTTGCGAGTGAATTAAATTCGTCATTTTTGCGCGTGCATTCAGACAATGTTTTCTCTATATAGCGCGAGTCCCCTAAAAGTAACGAAAGCCGAAATTTCCCATTCCCACAGTCAAATTTCAACTCGTTTATGCAAATTAGACCGTGTTTACAAAACGTTGCGTTGCTTCTTAAATCCCACCATCACTTATGTAAAATGGACAGAATAATCGACAAAAAAGGTTTTCCAGCCAAGAATTTTATTCAAATAAGCAATACATTTGCTTTTAGTAGCGAAAAACTCTAGATTTTCTTGTGTGCATGGACACACGCATGTAACTCTTGCAGACATGACTGCAAAAATCATAGAAATCTGGATCAAACGATCAGTTAAACAATTTTTGAAAGGCAAATCAGCATTTAAAACAACATTTACCGTACCGTACCGTTTACCCAGGTCTTGTAAAATCTATTTGACGCCCGCAGTTCGCTTCGTTTAGCTTGTGTAAATATTGCAGTTTCCCAACAGTACCTTGCGCGCCTCGCCTTTGTTCAAGTCGAGATTTCATCTGGTAAACAACAATTTCCCATGATTACGCGGGGAGTTCAAGTTTTGCCAAAACCCTGCGGGGGCAAAAGCAATAGAGCGAGAAGGCAAACAGGGAGGGTAGAAGCCTGTGTAGCAAGGGTTTCCGTAGGCTATTCCGCACGTTTGAAACATTTTTCGCTTTTCGCCCCAATCTTCGCGCAACCAAAATGCGAAAACTTCTTCAAAGGTGCGGAATAGCCTACGGAAACGCTTGAAACGCAGGCTAGGAGGATAGAAACTGTGGACGAATCAACAGTCTTAAGGTTTAGACATAAGGCGCAGCATAACACAAAATTTCTTTATTGCGCAGTGTGTCCACTCCCTGGAAGTGTTACCCTTAGCAGTTACGCCAAAGAACTAAAACTGGTATTTTTTAAAAAATTGCAAAGATGGAGAGCTTTTTACCAATCAATTGAGACGCACGAAAGTTGGCGCACAAAACGTACGTAAATTCAGACACACCAAACGGTTGAAAATCGAGCCTAATGAGCAGTAAAATCAAGTTCAATCATGACCGAGTTAACGCGCGATTCACCCTACCTTCCCTTTGTGCATCGTACTCTAGCAAAATAGGAATAATTACCAACTGTGCTCAATAAAAAGCTGATTTTTATTTCACATTGATTAGGAGTTTTGAGTTTATTTCCGTTCAGTGTTTATCCCAGGATGAATGAAATTTACAATAGCTCGATTCTTCATGCAAGCAAAAGCCTTACCAGCGCTGTAAAATTTGGATCCTGAACGCTTAATTACATGATTGTTCTCTCCTTAAGACATCATTATATTGGTAACCACGGAAGCGTCTTCGAAATTGAAATGTTTCCACCGATTATTCGGCTGTCACATGATTTTCAAGTGGGTAGGGTGGGTAAGAAGCAGGGGTCATGATTGTCCCGCGCCCCCGTACACTTTGTTCCGGATTAAAACGTAGACCTCGCCTCTTCTCAAGACTGCACTTTTCCTGATATAAACTGTTACGCAGTGCAGCGCATTTTGTCCCATTTCTCCTGTTCCTCCATTTCACAAAAGTCGTTTTCACCTGCTTCCTGCCCTCCTGTCTCCATTGTTTCTCGCCCTCCGTCAGGCCCCCGCCCAACCCCCTCCCCAGCCCCCGAACGATCATTATATATAGAAACCAGGCTTACAATCGGCAACTCTTCGAATGGCCAGTGATTTCACAAAGATTACAAATCGGTGATTGTTCCTCCACTTTGTGTATGCAAAAGAAAATCAACTCATATCTTGATTTACTCAGTGCACGTGCAGTTGCTTGATGAGGCTGAAGCAAATTGATGGCAAAATAGTTTTCAGCTGGTCCAGCGCCACTTCTTCCAACCATGGAGTGCTTGCTTGCGTGCGTGATTGAAATTGAATCATCTTTCTCTTTTTATCTTTGAAAGCAGAGCCTACCCCAGATAATAGTCTTGCCAGTTAAGTGTTCCTTCATATTTTCCTGTTTCCATGGCAACGTGCCACCACATGCATTTACGACATTCCAGACTACAACAACGTCTTCCTAAAAGCTTTAATTCCAGCTTCTCTTCTTTCCTGACGGTCACATGTCGGCCATGTGCTAAACATGTGATCTTAATAAACGACGCGAGGCATTCATTTACGCAGAGGATGTGTTCTGCTGCTCTTTGTTGACAACTAAGTCTGCTTGCTCGATAATCTGAAATAGAAAAAAGGCTGCGATAGAAACCCTAGGTTAACCATCCACCAACGCCCCTTACTTAAAAATGTGGATATTATTGAACTATCGTGAATTCCGTACAGAGGAAATATTGTTCGAGTTTTTTGGGGGGATGGGGGGGGGGGGGGGGCTAAGTGCTTTTTTTTTAAGGTTTACTAATTTGCATGGCGAGTGACAAACACTAACAGTTGCAAATAGGAGTAAACAAATACCAGTTTTCATCATTTTTCAATCAAATTTCGCATGCTTCGTAAGTTTTTTACGTTCTGTCTAGACATATCTGTTAGTTTAGCTTCAAGATCTAAATAATGACATCAGCATAGATTTCCCAACTACGGCCTTGCAAATAAAAAAAAACAACACAAAACAAAAACAAACCAAAAAATACTGCCAACCGCAAATTTTTCAACTTCCACCACTCTCAAGGTTCCTAAGTTAAGGACGGTGCCTCCTTTTGTTACTGCGCATACGCTCTGCGCATCTCGAGATATTCAGGTTTCTTAAGGAATTTGTCCCCTAATACAACAATGATTTTGCGCGTTTTATGACTATGTGGAAAAAGCAGATCTTAGCAAGTGCTATCAGATCCAAAAAGAAAATTGGGGGTAACCAGGCATTTTTCAGAGATAATTGAGCTTAAATTTGGAATGAACTAGCCTTACATTCTTTGTATTTTAATGCTTTTTTTAGAATTATGGCTCCTTAATTATCTCTGAAAAATGCGCGGTTGCCCACATTTTTCTTTTTGGATTCCAATTACCCTCGCTAAGATCTACTTTTTCCCCATAGTCATAACCTTTGCAAAAATACATCTCTATTGGGAGGCACCGTCCTTAACACAGACTGGTCAGGTAATGTTGGTCATGTTACTGAGCAATATTTTTCTCAAGTTAGTCCGTCAACATGTTAACGTACCGGATCAAAGCCGACATTTGCGAAGAGCCCCTGAATAAACCTTCTGATGTGAAGCTTGAACTTGTACAAGCCCAGGATGTCTGACACTTCACAATACAAACAAAGGTCTTGGAAAAGATGAGGACATTTCTCTTTTAATCTGGAAAGAGGAAACCACATGTTTAACATTCCAAGCGGGGGCGTCAACAAAAGCAACGAATACAGTCAAACCCGATATAACTAAGTTCGAGAGGACTGGGAAATGACCGAATTTTTGGGAAAACGACCAAAATCTTCGTCATATCGGGGTTTGGGACATAGTTATTTTTGCCTTAAAATTAACCCTTTAAGCCCTAAGCCCTGATGAAAATGAAATTTCGCTTTACATGATCACTACTTGTTTGAATATTCAAGTGACAAAAATAAAGGAACTGATCACTGAGGATAGGATGTCTTGATATTTAGACACATTCTCCTTACTAGTTTCATAAGAAATGTATGGAAATCAGTAATGAGAATATGCATTTTTATATAAGGGCTTAAAGGGTTACACAGTGTCACGTTGCGCTTCTCAGCATTCGGTTCAATAGTGTAATTACTAGATCCAGATTTGAACGATTATATAAAATTCGTGATTTAGAGGACCCATGAATCTGTTGATCTGTTACGTATTTAACTTCAGTGATAACATTTATTCGTTGTATTAGGATGAATTTTAAGTTTAGGCTTCTGGAATGTCGTTATTGCCGGGGTTCTGTTTCAGACGTATTTGTTCCAGACGAATACCGTTCGCTATGGCGGGCATTTCGTTCTAAAGGAGTTCGCCATATCGGGGTTCAACCGCATAGCAACATCTTTTATTTTCCTTCCTAAATCGCGCATGATGTGAACAGAAACCAAAGGCCAAACTTGCCGGAATAAGGCAGAGAAGACGTTAACACCACAAAGTGCTTAAAGAATAGACTGACACCAGATTCCTATTTTCTCATGTGTTGACTGAGTACTACACACATAGGACACATTGCAAAGTGAGGGGAATAATACACATCTCAGTCTAATACGACTATATATTAGCTTTCACAAACCTGGCTTTCTCGTTTTATCATCCTGGACTCTTTTAGCCCTCCCCCCCCGGCCCCACTTCCCCAGACGATGTTGATAAGTTTAGCGATCATAATAATTCGGGTTGCACAAATATGTAATCGAGTAAATCGACGCCTGAAATCAACACTTTATGGTGGAAGGAATTGTTGTTAGATCGCTAAGTTGTTGAGCTGCGGGGAGGTAGTGAAGGAGAGCGGGAAAAATATTCTCCCTCCCTACCTCCGCAAACCCACGATATCCACACCACTCCCCGCCCCCTCCCCCTCTCCGGATTTCTTTCGTCGTGTAATTCAAAATGGCAGACTAGAGTAGAGATCAAACCCGGGCACCACACGGGAAAATGCAGGACCATGAACATTCTTCTGAAAGGGGAAAATACAGAAATACGTTTCAAGCTTGCATCTTGTTGCTGGAGAAAATAAACAGCTTGGCTCTGACTGGCGGAGAGGACAAACTACGTATCTCTGATTGGAGGAAAAGATAAACAGTTTGGCTCTCACTTGGTTCTGATTGGTGGAGAAATTAATAACAGTTTGGCTATGATTGGTGGAAAAGAAAAACAGATTGGCTATGATTGGTGGAGAAGGTAAACAGCTCGACTCTGATTGGTAGAGGGAAAAAACACCTTGGGTCTGATTGGTCAACAGACTTACTTTACAAGCTCTTCCTGATGAGACCTGGAGGCCACCACGCTGCTAAGTGATGCCACAAGTCTCAGAATCTCGTCACGAATCATCCGTTTTCCTTCAGGCGTGTGTTCGTCTAGTTTGTTTTTGTTCGTTGGTGTGTTGTTTGTTACACTCATGGAGGACTGAATCGTGGATGCCATCGAAGAGGATTCGCCAGCTGAATCTGTGTTTTCAAACTTGAATGAATGAATGAACAACTTTATTAGTGTGTCTAGTCTTATAACCGGCTATATGTAGCCCACTAATTGGGGACACCTAATAAAAGAAAGGAAGTTTAAACAGGAATAGACATTTCCTTTTACTATGGCAAAAAAGTACAGCGACGATTTCTTATGTTTCCAATTAAATAAAGCAATTTAACTGGTGCTTGATGGATATGAGGTGACAATAACCAACTCCGCTCTACGTACCTCATTGGTTACCGGTATTTAATACTTTATACAACGCACAATCGTGAAATATTTAAAGATATCTACCTTTGCTTCCAGTACAGGTGTTAGTCTGTTCCACTCGCCATCAATCACGTGATCTGAGGACTTGCTTCTGTCTCTCCCAGTCCCTACCCAGCCAAAGTACATGCAACCGAGGCAGCGTGACTTGTCGTGAATGGAAGAGTTTTCTCCTTCTTTGGTGTTGACGACATACGGCGGTAACAGAGTGGGAGTGGAAATGAAATGGTCTGGCCACGAGCCTTGGAACTCATATGGTTCTGTCTGTTGTAAACAAGCATTTGGCAATCAATCAACCAATCAATCATTCAATCAATCAATCAATCAATCAATCAATCAATCAATCAATCAATCAATCAATCAATCAATCAATCAATCAATCAATCAATCAATCAGACTCTTCAGTTAAGCACTAGACAAATTAAGGACTTAACAAGTGGATACCGTTAGACATTTGCATTTTTATCTTTGCTGAGGAAGGCAACAGTAGTGGCCGAAACGTTCATAACTATTTTTAGCCAGTATCAACTTTTTTAATTCTTTTTTACCAGTTTTTAACATGCCTGGCTACACACCGAACATTTTTAAGTGGATACCAAGTCCCCTCATACTCACCTGAAAGAGTGTGCTTAGATCCAAAGGAAGACTAAGACCAAGAAATTCATTTCCGGTGTTTTTGTTTGGGGGTGTGAACTGCCGGAAGTCAAATGCACTGGAAATGCTGGCCACACTATCACGCTTGTTAGAGGTTGAAAATTCCAAAGCGGACATCGAACGGGACATTACATAACTGATAGGGGAGAAAAACATAGAACAATGCATTAAGACACAGCCATTTTCAACAGAGTGTCGAAAGAAAATGCGTTTGGTTTTTGCTTAACTTCGCTTGGTGATCCGCTAAAAATACTTGCGCCACTTTCTGAGCCAGTTAGAAGTAAAATCAACACAAATAGTGACTTACATACATCCCCCACCCCCCTTGATGCCATTGCATGTATCTGCCGTGAGTTTTGATTGGTTGACGACGTTGTTTAAATGATAGTGCAGTTAAGTTAGGTCCACAGGGAACCCACACGCTCTACAGCTGAATAATAATCATGGGTAAGCAAAAAAAAAAAAAAAGTAAAGTCGCACACGAGCTAAGGGGGCCCACACGGCCAATCCCCCCTGGATGGGATGCTAGTCCATCGCAGGGCTACCCCAAGCAGTATGTCACCGGTACCCATTTATACACCTGGGTGGAGAGAGACAATCTGGGGTAAAGTTTCTTGTCTAAGGAAACAACACCATGGCAGGGACTGGACGTCGAATCACCGACCTTCAGATCTGACGTCCAACACGCTAACCACCACACTACCGTCCCCCTTCCCCCAAGGTATTTGCGTAAGCACGAAATGCGCTTCCTCTCGCCATTTCCCGATAACACGATTAGTCACTACAAAATTGGAAGTTAGGAACAAGAATGCTCGTTGTTCATGAAAATGGTTTCAGCGAGAACTAAAGGAGCGATAGTGGAATACTCGGCAACTTTTCTTTGCATCCGGTTTATACAACGTCTACACTATGCCAAATATTTCATAGCATTCAAAGTTCAATATAGAAATGATAAGCTTAAGTGCATCTACGCCAAGAATGTTTATTACTTTCCCTCAAAAGTCAGCTAAAAAGTCGTTACGAGCCTATATGTCACCGTGTTTTATAAACACGGCCAAACTTTGAGAACGAGGAATACACACATATTTCTACTTTCCGTACGAAACCGTACTAACAGCTTTCAGTTCCTCAATTTGACGGTCCCGTCGGCTACTCACTGACTGACGCAAAAACTGGCGGGGCTTTCTGCAACTTAGCCAAACTCAAAGCTGAAGCAAAATAAAGAGAAAATATCTCACCCTGTTCTTGACGTGCCGAATGCATTCACTTTAGCTTCCAAGTCTCGCTTGAAGCTTCTTTGCCGCCGTAGCGTGCTCAACGCCGTGTAACCAAACGCGTCACGCGAACTCGTATACGGGGCTTCGGGGCTCGCGCACGAATTCCGACGTGTGTCCCCTGACACCACGGTAAAGTTCTCATTTGAGCCGACCAGTGTGTTTCTATTTATAACCCTCCTCGACGACGACCCATCACACGAAGAATTCCCACTACTCGTGCTGCGCGTGCGCTTAGCACGCGACAAGTCCCCGGATTTAAGCCCCAGTTTTCTAGCAAAATCAGCCTTTTCAAAAGAACTGCCCCGACTTCGCGAGGTGCTCACGTCAGATTCCTCGCCGCTGACGTGGCTGCCGTTTACTAAAAGTCTGTCTCGCCTCAGTCCACTTGTGTTTGCGCTATCTACGCTTAAGGCTCTTGTTTTGGTGTCACCTCCAGCGCAGAACACAATTGTCTTGTCGCTCAAAATCTTAACCTCAGCTAAGCTTTTGGAGCTGCCGTGTAGATCATTCAAATTGTCCATCGGTGAAACATGATGCAAATCCACGTCAGTACTGGAGCGACTTTTGCTTGTGATCTTAGTAAAGTCTGTGCTCCCGCTAAAACTGGAGCTACGGGTCTCGGGTATTATCCCGAGGGATGGGCTCCCAATGCGACGTTTCTCCGTAAGGCTCGTACTTCTTTGTCGGGATTCAAGTTCGTTCTGAATTCGCTCCGCGCCCGGGAAAGGCTTGCGCTCCTCTTTGCCATTCCCCATAGGGCTTGTGCTGCGGGCGAAATCCCGCACGAGCGTGCTTGAGAAGTAACTGGGAGGCGACTCATAGGAGACACCACCCTGAAAGCTTTCTCCGGACGAGTTCAAACCGCGGTCTTTCTCGTCAACTGTCTTAGAAGTATCATCTGATGTGATACTCACTAAACTTTGATTTGTTGGGCTTCCCTGCTGTAAGTAGCCCCCAGTCTCACTCGTGCTGCTCGTGCGACTGCGTGACGAAATGTACATTTCTAAAAAGTCACCGCTGTCCATACTCGCGCTGCTCAAGTTACTTTCGGACCGGACATGCAAGGAGATCGGAGTGGACATGTCTGTTGCCTCGCTCTCGCTACGGCTTCGAACTTCCGCTTTAAGAGACGAATCTGTAGACGTCACAGAAACGGTGCGGCGGTTTGCGCTATCTTTATCAAACACACCGTCCATTTGAACGGCCTCCGATTTACTGGGAGCGCTAACAGTGTGTTTATGGGCAGGTGTCAGTCCGTGATCATTCGGTGAAAGTAAATCGCTGCTTGGATGTTCACCTACAGATTGTAGCGAAGAAGCGAGACGATCCACGTTTGATAATGCTCGCCGTTTGCCCTCAAACTTCTCGAATGGAGCCATTTTCTCACGAAAACTACTGCTAGTGAAATTCCCCTCGCTGAAATTCCTTTTATGCGCCAGTTTGGAATCCTTGTTAGCGAACATGGACATGTCACATCCAGCCTCTGCGTAAAGCCGCTCTAGAATACCCCCGGGAGCGGGGAGTTGGAAGCCATCACTCGGGGGTGGGACATCGGAGGGGGACTCCTCCCCTAAATACACCCCGCTTCTTTCATCATAATGCCCACGCTCTTTTGTCACTATCATCCTTCGCCTCTCAGCGTTTTTGTACCACTGAGACAAAATCCCACCTTCACTCGACTCCTCACGGGAATGCTTGCGACTTGGCCCCTTATCCTCGCCCAGATAAATCCCGCTCAACTTGTCATACGCTGTGGACTCCTCTGAGTCTTTTTTATCCTCCCCTAAGAATACCCCCCCTGAGCGTTCAGTTTCGGTCATCCCACTGAGGTAGTAGCTATGTGACGAGGAACCTGAGCCCGGGGTACTTAGCGATTCACATCGAAAATAGCCAAAGGGTATGACTTCTTCCTTGTTCTCGACCGACGTCTCCATGACGGGCCACGCATCCTCACCGATGTGCCGCACGCTTTCCCATCCTAAATCACGAAGGATATCGGCGCCTTCACGTGTCTTGGCTATCAAGCCAAGAACGTAATAGCATGTTCTGTCAAAAAAAGTTGGAGAAATAATTGAATAGTTAAATAAACAACAAAGCAAACACACAAATAAACAGAGAGTCAACCTGGCTGCCAGCCATTTAGTCGCTCATTCATGTCGGCCAGCCCACCAGTCAGTCCGTCAGTCAGTCAGTCAGTCAGTCAGTTTAGTCAGTCAATTAAGGCAGTCAATCAGCCGGTCAGACAGCCAGTGAGTCAGTCAGTCTTTCAGCAAGTAAGTGAGTCATTTAGGCAGTCAGTCAGTCAGCCATTCAGTCGGTCAGTCAGTCAGTCAGTCAGTCAGTAAGTCAGTCAGTCAGTCAGTCAGTCAGTCAGTCAGTCATCTCACTGAAATTTCAAATATACGTCACAGCAATAATAATAGCCACCAAGCTCTAAGAAACTAACTTAACATACCCTCGTATGGCAAAATTTCCGCATTCCTCGGCCAATTGAACAATCTCTGGGACAATAGCTTCCTCCACAAGAAAGTTTATTCCCCAGTTTGTGGAGCCGACATGCCCCTGAAAAGCAATTTACATGTAGTTTTAAAAATGGGACTTTAAACCAGGTGGATACATGATAAAATAAATAAAAGCTTTTCTCTGGTTGAAAAATAAATATAAATGAAAAAAATGTTCGAAAACCCGACATTTCGGCGAAGACTCTGACATCCCTTGAAGAAGGGGAGTCTAACCTAAACGTCCGGATTATAGAGCATTTACATTTTTAACCACAGTTACGTTTTCATTCATTTTATCAATTTACGTTTACGTCCTTAATGAGGCTATGTCGGTTATTTTCAGCTAAGACATATCGGAATCAAAGAAAACCCACAGTATCGGTTCAGTTTTTGTTTAAAACAACTTCACTAGTTTCCTGAAAGTACAAATAAGTGGGCCTGGCTGTCGATGGTTGGGATGGAAATGGATTGCAACTTGAAAACACGGGGCCAGATTTGTTCTTCTTAAGGACGGTGCCTCCTGTTGTTACTGCGCATACGTTCTGCGCATCTCGGTTTTGCCCCCTAATGCAACAATGTTTTTGCGCAGTTTATGACTACGTGGGAAAAGCAGATCTTAGCAAGGGTTATCAGAATCCAAAAAGAAAATTGGGGGTAACCAGGCATTTTTCAGAGATAATCGAGCTTAAATTTGGAAAGAATTGCCATACATTCTTTGTATTTTAACGCTTTTTTAGAATTATGGTTGCTTAATTATCTCTGAAAAATGCGTGGTTACCCACATTTTTCTTTTTGGATTCCAATAACCCTTGCTAAGATCTACTCTTTCCCCATAGTCATAACTTTTGCAAAAATACTTCTGTATTAGGAGGCACCGTCCTTAAGATACCCTGGGTGTCCTGGGAGTTCAAACACGCGCGAACTTTTACTAGTGTCTCACATACAGGAAATGTATATGGACAACAAATGACAATTTAAATTTTGATATTAGGGATTAAAGGGTTAATTTCAGCACAGTTTTGACCCAAGAACATAAAACTTCCTTTGACGTTGGAACAACAACAACAACAACATCAACAACAAGTTAACCAAAGAATATCAGTCAAAAGTTAGTTTCAACAAATTTCTTTGCATGTGAAAGGTAAAATTGCCCTACACTTAAGTACGAAGCCTATGTTGATGAGTGCCGTGACCTCATGCTTGGGTAACCTGTGCTCAAACCTACTCACCAGCGCCCACAGGGCAGCCTTAAGTTCAATGACGTCTTCTTTAGCTTTCGGCTCCAGTGTCCGTACTATGCTCGCGAAATGTTCCACATCGTCCTAAAGCGCAAATAAAGACACCTTAAAGCTGCGCCCAACAAAGAATCTTCAGATCTCTACTGAAATAGTTTTCTACTCGAGTATCTTAGTTCTAAATTTGAACATCGTAGCCCTGACATTCAGGATATTCCGAGAGTTCCAACACGAACAATTTTGTTTCATTGCCTCGCACCAAATTTCTCAAAAATACCTGTGCTTGAAGTTGAGCACTTGGTCAGCTAAGCTTCGACGTCTACATCCTGTTCTACGCCGAAGTGGTAGTTTTACCACTCAATTCAGCCACGAATAATAACAAGAATAAAGCCTTCATTATTATTATTTTTCTGTTCCACACACCGTTTTCTGCAGAAGTTTGAAGCCATTTTTCTTTTGAACCATTTGTCCGTACAAGTGAGGCGGTAGATAGGCATCTTTTAACACTGTTCTGTGACAGAAAAAAGCTATTTGAGTGAGAAGATAAAATTGTCCCACGCAAACGCCCGCAAAAAGATATGGTCTATTAGAACTGAACTACCCGTTAAGGCGATTTTATAAAAGAAAAAAACATGAAAACGACCTGTTCACACAATTCTTAGTTATTATTATTCACCTAAATAGGGTGCAATTTTTCGGTTTTGGGCCTTAAAAAGGGCATCAATTTTAAATTGACGGGAGTAACCCCTCCCCCCAGGGGGGTGTGAGGTGACAGAGGAGTATCATACACCTTTCAACTCTCACTATTTAGAAAATTATACAGAAAGAGGAAATCAGTGGAAAGTTTGAGATAACGAAAGTCTTGAACCAAGGGATTCTGACTACCTTAAGATGGAAGTGAGTAGATTTGAAACCCATTGTTAGTGTTTTTAATAATTATCATTCAAGTTGCAGCTGTTTAAACAACTAAAATTGTTTTGTCTCTTCGTTTACTTTGTGATAAAGCCTTTTAAAGGCATGTTAGCAAAGATTTTCAACTTGCAGCTTCTCGGCTTCACGAGGTTTTTGCGAGACACGTATCTCTAGTTAGTATTATTAACATCGCTTTAAGGAGATGCTTACAAAAGTAGGCTGTCATGTCTTTCTGAAAGTGTTTTCGTGCAGTAAGATGTCCACAGTTCAGTGGAAAGAGAAGTCAAGCTGACAACGCAACTTTCGTAAGCTGATCGTAACATTTCCGTATTATACAAAAATTCCCTGGATATACTAGTAAGACTATTACTACTCCCAAGTTTGAAAATAACAATAATTTCAGCAAACCTTTTGTTCGACCTCCGTATGAAAGTGTTCTCATCTTTTTGTTTTACGTATGACGTCAGCGACTCTGCCAGCAGTTCTTCTACCCAGCGGACATACTCATAATTGTAGAGCTTTAAAGTGAAAAAAAAAAAGCCTAAGAAATAAAGACGCTAATATGCCACATTTGTCAAATATCACTCTAAAAAAGATAAAGAAGTATTGGACTTTCCACAGCCTTAGTCCTGCAAATGTAAAAGTTGAGAATCTGCATTTATCAACTGAGTTGATAAGGTAAGTTGTCCACTCTAATGAATTCAAAAGCT
>OZ034976.1:5264000-5296000 GCA_964030785.1 Siderastrea siderea
ATTAACATCGGAGTTTCTACACGTATCCGTCCTCGTATGATAACAGTTAAATCAATGGTTGTTGACTTCAAGGTGGTCTTTACAAAAGCAAGGTCAAAGAGCTTACTTTGGTACGTTTTCAAAACACTGATCCTGACAAAGGACGCTAATATGAGATAAAATAAGTCACGTCTTATTTATCAAGAAGTCTACTGTTTGAGATGCAAACTGCTTGTTTAAATTGCTGATCACGTCTTTCCCGAGTAGCCGCACAGGGTTCTGAGCACTTAGTGTTTCATGTGAGCCACGCTCGTGTAATCGGTTGGTATCCCTGTGCCTTACTTACAGAGTCCCAACTTGTTTCCTCAGTCCTGCACACCCAGCACTTCACAGGATCACGACCAACTGCTACGGCTCTTTCCACAGTAATCGTTTTCATTTAAAAATGAAAAGTACCTTATCTGCAGGCTTTCCAAAACGCTTCTCAAAGTTGAGACTTTTAAAAACGGAGATCTTTCACACTACTGTACATGGGCGAAAATGGAGGTTTCCAAAAACGCTAACAGAATTCTACGTACATATTTGATGAAGAAACTGATCAATTTCAAGCAAACGCGTACTTTTTAGCCTTTCGTGCTTCAGAGGCTGGTGCGAGTAGATTACATGTAACCCAATGCATGCTGACCAGTGAAAAAGTCCGAGAAGAACCAAGGACCGAAAATACATCATATTCCATCTCCAAGTGTGGACAGTCAAAAACACTCATAAAAGGTTTGTTTGGGCGCAAAGGTAGTTTTATGCTTTCTAGAATATAAAAACAGGGACATTTGAAAATGCAATAATGTGGACGTGGCTTAAAGTGCTACTATGATCAAAAAATCACTTTTATTTTTTCTTCGGATTTCGAAACTATGTTTATTAAACACTCCCCAAGCGAAATTATAAGCCTTAATTTTGAGAAGAAGACCGTTAATTTAAACTGCAATTTTCCGTTTTAATGGTCCGCCATTATTACACCAGAAAGGATACAATGACGTCATACACTCAAGAGATGTAGAATGCAGTGTGTGTGAAAGTGCCTTATTTAGTATGCAGCACGGGAGTTTTGAGCTTTCACACTCTCAAACTCGTGTTTTGCATAATTTGTAAGCCGCGTTCACACACTACATTTTACAGCTCTTGAGTGTATGACGTCATTGTATCCTTTCTGGTGTAATAATGGCGGACCATTAAACCGGAAAATTGCAGTTTAAATTAACGGTCTTCTTCTCAAAATTAACGCTTATAATTTCGAAAAAATAAAAGTGATTTTTTGATCATAGTACCACTTTAAGTCTCCGACATTCAAAATATTTACTACAAGCGTTACTCACTATTGGTAGATCCCAGTCTTTTCGAGCAGCTTGGAGCCCATTTTGGTGCTGGCCAGCTTACCAAGAAACAAAAAGTAGTCTCTACTGAGCGTGCTCAGAACATTGTTTTTACTGAGGACTCCAGTTGTAATGCTCGGAGATAAGGCCTGGGAACAAGAGTTAAAAAAAGTAAAGGTAAGCAACCTGTAATTAAACAATATTTTTTTTTAGGGGGGAGGGGGGGGAAGCAATTTTTGTGAATTTTTCACCTTTCAAGTACATAATCTTTTCAATTTCAGTTACCCTCAAGCTGCCATCAGTGTTCTTATTAAGTTGAAGATAAACTGTAGTCAAGGATGAAGTCAAAAAAAAAAACTCTGCCCCAATAAATTTAAAAGGTAAGCTACATGATTTAACAGAGCTTAACTAACTTGGACTATAACAGTGCCTAAATACATTTTTCAACAAGCGAATTAACTTATATTATTTTAACAGTGTTAAAGCCAGTTATTTTATAGTACAATAAAAGTATCCATTCTACAATTATTTTACCTTAGAATGTTGAAGTAGCACCTACGAAAGAGCGCAAGATAAATTATAATGGAATCAATACATTATTCGTTGTTAAGTTTCCATGAGTTAACTTCAGCACAAAACAAACTTTTAAGCAAGAAACCCTTATAAGAAATGGTATATTGGAAAAGAACTCTTTTTCAATATCTGATCAGTTCCAAGTTGGTTTACAAGTAGTTTCCTTTGTAGAGGAGACATACATGTACTGTCAGGTAATCATGGCATTCTAATGAACATTAACATAGATGCTAGGCTTTGCACCTGGCTAAAAGAACTTCAGTCTGTGATTTCATACTTTTTTCCCTGCCACTCAAAATCCCAAACTAAAACCAACTCACAAGCTTTAAAAAGTGAGCTTCCTATATTGTATTAAGTTTTCTATTTGACGCCTGGGCAGAGATAGTTGAAAGTTTAACTTCCAACTGATAGGTTAATTAGATACAGTGTAAGGCTGTTCTTTTCCTTGACTCAAGTCAGGCTCAAATTTATGCCGTTGACTAAAACTTTATTTTTAAAACATCAGTCAGTAAATCTCAAAGTGTCAGAAACGTACATGAATTGTTTAGCCAAAGCCGCTGCTAGTAGAAAGTTGTAAGTTCTTCAGTGCAAGTTCTTCAGTGTGTACTTAGGTGTACAATGTGCATGTTCAATGCATAAGTTCTTCCTTGTTGACCTTGTAAGTTCTTCAATGTGTCACCAAATGACTTGTGATTATGAATATCTAACAAAACCTAAATATCTCATCAATTATGAAAATTCAACTCAACCCCAACATCCCAAACACCCGCTAACTCGAATCTAGTTTTTGTTTCTTTTGGCAGTTGGGGTTGGCGGGGTCTTACTGTAATTAGAAACTCTGTCATCGCAGATTACCTCTTGTAAGCATTCACCAATGTCCACCACTAGTTCTTGAAGGAGCAGTCCCTCTGTAACCTGTTTGGGAAATTAGGCAGCCAAATTATCGGTATATTAAATGGTAAAGTCTTGTAAATGATAAAGTTATAAGTTCTCCTTGAAAGCTTTATCTGTAAAAAGCTGAATATGAAATGCGCAATGATCATTAACCACGCACGTTCAGTGAAATTATCTATGGAAAGATGGACTGAAAGACTGTCTAAAAGACCCATCAACTAACTGACCAGCTGAAATGGGGGAGGCACTGACAGACAGAGAGACAGACAGGCTATAATTTACTGCACAACAAAGATCAGGAAGAGTAAGGCCTCAACAAAAAAACAAAATTTGTGTTGGATCATTATCAAACACTAATGACTTACATCTTCACCCTCAAGGAGGAAATCTATGAGCAGACATCCCACTTCAGAGAATGTTCTGGCCTGAGGGTCTGATATGTGAACAGTGCAGAACCGCTGGCTACTGGGTTTGTAGAAGTACAGAAGGTTACGGATAAACCTGAAAATTAACCAAGGACAGTGTATGGTAAGGTTAATTTGTAAAAAGCTGACTCAGGCCCCATTTATATGGTCTCGGGTACCCAAGACAACCCTTCCCCAAGTTACCCTGGGTGAGCTAACTTTTATCACCTGTTTCTTTGAAAAGTTCAACGAACCCGTTTACATGAGGATCACTAACTTGCCTCGAGGGGAGGCAAGACAAACAACTCGTCCCCCCCGCCTGAGTTGGCAGGTAGGGAAACCCTGGCAAGCGGGACAATTTTTTTTACATAATATAAGCAGTGCCAATCACAGATATCAAGCTTGAATGAACCATCATCCTCAAGATGGAAAGTCTGACAGACCCTAACCACTGGGCCATGTGCATTGTGCTTCCACTAAACAAATCTTATATTTTATAACCATCTGAAAGTTTGGTTAAAATACACTCTTTGCTAACTACATATCTCATATTTTGATATCATTGGGTGGTAACTTACTTCTGGTTGGATGTTTCTTCCAGTTTTCTCATGGTAATGGAAGGAGACTGAAAAAATACATTACAATATAAATGAAGAAATAAAGAAAAGAGAGCATAGCTATACGAATTTAGTATTGGTGAAAATAGAATACAGTGGATGTTAGCGTTGTCCTGAGTAGTAGGCATACCATATACGATGGTCTTGTTTGAGAAATTGAACACCATGACACATTCAAAACACAGTCAATACACTGGCCAATATAAGGAGGAAACATATCAAGCTCCAGAAACATGGAACATACAGTTACAGAGAGTGGCAAATCAACACAAAAAACAGTGTTGACTGAAACGAAACTTAGCCTTCTTGTACGTGTTGTTAACTGTGCAAGAAGCATGACAGAAAATCGTGTCTCAAAAACGAGTTGAAACCATGCCCTCTGCACACCAATAGGGTGATCTAACCACTGAGTTAGTTTAGAAAACTCGTGAATCTTTTTTCAGTTGAGGGTCAAAAGCAATGTTGCGTTTGCTTTGGTTTTGCTTTACTTTGGTTAAGAAAGCTCATGCCACTTTCTTAACCAGTCAGACTTAAAACCAAAACCAACTAGGTTTTTGTCACACGCGTTTTCCCTTGCTTGACGCTTGTAACATGCATTTGCGTCGAGTTCTGATTGGTTCGTTGTGTTGTTGGAGTCTGCTGTGATTGGTCAGAGTATACGCTGCTTCTTGCAGGGTGTTTGTCACACAGAGAACTACGATCAACGTTCCCGCTCATTTACAGTACTAAAGAGTCTAGTTCATTTAGCACTGTGTTCACTTAAGAGCAGTTTTCAAATGAGTTTCGTAAAACCAAAACCAAAGTAATTGCTCTAGCCAATCACAACAGGAACAAAACACAAAATGAACCAATCAGAAATCAAAGAAATACAGGTAATTAGCATTAAGTGCAGAAAAAGCATGCGAGCAAGTCACAATTAATTCTGGTTGTACGTCTGATTGGGTAAGAAAGTTGAGCGACCTTTCTTAACCTATCAGAGAGCACAGTTAAGCAAAACCAACACAAACACATAACTTTCGACTCACTCAACTGAAAACTGCTCTAATGTTGTTAATTACCTGAAGAGTTGAACCAATCAGATCCCAGTCCCAGTTCCTGAAATCTCTTTCCATCATCACCTGCAAATTTTGAATTAAAACTTCCCTAAATTTTTAATACAACTGCCTCAAGTAACATGCCCAAACCATACTTGCAAACCTCATTGTGTGTCAACAAAACTGAAATCTTTATCTTGGAACATTTGTTGAGAGTCAACATTTCCTCAAGGATGAAAATTTGAACATGTCACCCACATCCCCGTGCAACAATAATATTGGAAAACATGCACCATATGTGACATGATAATTATGTTATCTGCTCACACATGAACCTGTTGTGTACCCACTAGTTTCATGAAATAACTGCTAGGACCCCTGCCACCAAAAAAAAAAAAAGTTGGAAATAGAACTATGTACTCAGTTAATATTTTATTCATCATTCATCATTCATCACCTCACCTGTGTGTCCCGCAGAGCTGAGAATATAGGGTCATCAATCTCCTGCAAACAAATAAATAAAATCTTTAATCTTTGTAGTTTTAATTTGACTATTTTGGACTAAAGATTTACTCCAAGATTAGGCACTAAGGGCAGATTATTTAAACAAAGTCTAACTTAGACTGTGGATTAAGGCAACAAATAAATCTCTACATCTGTTTACAAGTGGGTTATTTATAAGAAATAAATTTTGTAGTAGTTTGTGTTACATGTCTGCTTGACATTTTAGTATGGTACATTTTTATTGTTATGCTTACATATTTGGGTATGCCATATTGAAATTGATTTAGACCGTGGTTTTGTTAAACCTTGTCTCAACTTTGTTTAAATTGTGGCCCTAAAAGTTTAGGCACATTTTCCATGATTGATTATGGTTTCCACAACTGGTCTTCCATGGGATGGGCAGATGATTTTTAGCCCATGAGCTTGATAAAAAGTGAACTCATTTCAATAAATCTATGAACAAAATACCTGATGAAGATTTTTATAACCTTTCTTTACGTAGAGATCATGACTTTGTTCCTTTCGACAACTAAATTTGTTCATTAACAAGTACATTTCTTTTGTGTGAATTCTGAAATGTGTTTGAGTCATTCAAAACACCTGTTTTATAGTGCGTAATGTCTTGCCATAGCCTGACAAGACAGAATTGCTAGTTTTAAAAGCGCTGCTTTCAACTCTACTTTGAAAATAAGGAAGATTTACTTTGTTTAGACAGGCTGTGAGTCTATCCCTGTGAAGTTTGTCTGGTTTGACTTTTGGCTCCAGTGTGTGGGCCTACGATCAAACAAAAATAAACAAATATATACTGTAAATCACCTTCATTAACAACTGAGACACCTATTCTATAGTCTTAGGGGTTAAAACTAACAAACTGTGTTTCCCACAATCAGGTAACATAAACAGTGTAAGTTAGAAGTGCTGGTCATATGATGAAAGGGAAACCAAAAACCCAGCACAGTCAACTCCTAGTTATTTTGGACAGGAGTTGAAGTCTTGTTGATACTATGATGATGATTTCTCCAAACATTACTGACTCTCTCAATTATGGACAAAGGAGTCCATTATAAAAGGAAGTGGACTTAATGTTATCTCACAGAGAAACCTTTGGAGCTAGGATGAGAACCAACAACAAACTCGACCCACATGACACAGAGTCTGGGATTTCAATCCAGACATTATTTGGTTGGAATAAACAATTGCAGAAGTGCTGACCAGCCAGATATTACCTTAGACGTGATTTGGGTGAGATAAAGGCTGCAAGGAACAAGACCTCTTTTCTTTGTCTGATGAAGGCGGTCCAAGCAGTTCACAGCTATACTGGCACGGCTGAAATTAAATGAACAAAAGGCAGCAATAAATTCATGTGAGCTTTCTGCTTAGCAAGACTCACAAAAAGTTCTTTAAAAATAATGACTTTCTGTTTTCACAGCACTAAATTTTTTGCTGCAGCAACATTTTGAACCTTCTCACAAAATCATGACCCAGAAATTGTTTGTTTGGTTTACTAAATCAAGCAATTCAGAGAATAATAACACCATATCACACTTAACCCTTTTACTCCCAAGGGTGCCTAAAGTCAAAATTCAAGACAAATCCCAAATTTCATTAAACTAAAAATATAAATAGTACCATGTGAAAGTACCGCTGAAGATGTTTGAATGGTCACACCATATAGGATTTCATTCACAGACTCAGTAGCTAGAATCGTGTTAATGTCTCCATAACTGACACTCTTTTCTCTCCCCTTCTTATTTTTAAGCCTTCAAATATATTTTACAATGTAGCCTCACATTTACAGCTGAATTTGATGATATATCTCTCCTCCCCCCCCCCCCCCCACAATACAATGTGGTTTCTACCACGCAAAAAAGTGTCCTGTCAAAAGAATGTTGATTTCGAGGGAATGGTAGTACTGCATAAGGCAATGTTAAGTGCAAACTATTGAAATTTTGCGAATTGGGTGAAAAAAAAAGACAAGTTTTATCAAGCTGTCCCAAAGACTCATGACAAAGATTGTGAGTTCCTAACTAATGTGATTGCATTCAACAAAGGAAAACGCAAGCCCTAATCTTGTGTTAGGTGGCCTGTGGCCTTTTTGGGTGTCCTGTGGCTAACAAAGCCAGGACGTTTTGACATTCCAGACATTCCTGTAAGGAAATCAAAATGGTGCCCCCACAAATTTTTACAGGGGCTTGTGTTAATTACGCATTCTCATCCTTTACAGCTTCGGCTTCGTGTATAAATGCATTGTAATACTAATAATATCCTCACTTTCTCTCCTCACTGGTAACTTCAAATAAAGATGCTGTATTAACCAACATTGGAACACAGTGGGTGTGGCTACTACACTCTGGAGGGAGGAGTGTGTTGGCCTGACAAAGGACAAACATAAAAATTAGTGACACTGTACTGTACATAAACCTTACAAACTAACCAAATCCTTGGATTGGGCTTTAAGTGTTACAAAGGGCATAAAAAAAGCTGTTCGGTAGCAAGTTGTAGCAGTAAGCGGTTATAGAAAACTTCACAAATGGCCCAAGAATGCAACAGCTTACACAAAATTACAAATTTGTAAACATCACTTAAGGTTACTCCGGAGCTTCGCGGGTGTCCTCGGGGAAAAAATTTGTATGAGCACCATTGTAAAAGGAAAACACGGCAAATTATAATTATATCGTTGGAAAGCTTAATAAAAATTAATGTAGATTTTGGAAAAAAAATATAAATTGCCGGTTTCTTCAATTCTGCGAAAGAAAATTGCAATCAACCGTGAAAATGACCACGTGTCTTTCAACTGAATTAATAGGGTATCAAATCCAAGTGCATTGGCAAAATAACTGCACAGTGTTAATCCCAAAGGATCAATCATCAAAAGTGTGTCAGCATTTTTCGATATTCTGACCGGTTATTTTTTAATTAATCTGTCAAGTTCGAGAAGCAAAGAATGTGCGATGGGCATTGCATTAAAGATCGCCACAGGTGAAATATCAAAAATTTCAAAAATCCCCGACACACTTTTGTTTCACAACATCTAAGGAACGTTTAGGCCAATTTTCACAGAAATCTGCGGAATTTTGGTACCCTATTAATTCATTTGTTTGCCAGAATGACGCATGGTCATTTTCGCGGTCATTTTTGCAATTTTCTTTTGTGAAATTAAAAAAACTGACAATTCATATTTTTTTTCCGAAATCTACATTTATTAAGCTTTCCAACGATATATAGTTTGCTGTGCTTTCCTTTAAAATGGCGTGCCTACGAATTTTTTGCTCGAGGAGATGGGAGGACACCCGCAAAGGTCCGGAGTAACCTTAAGCGTGTACGCTTTTTGAGTGTCATGTGACACGCTACTGTCTTCTTTACAAAAGCTCTTCCAGTCCGGTTTCTTTCTTCGTAAGTGTGTAGCCTTGCTCCAACTTCTTCATCCAAATGAATTTCTGTTCACATGCCTTTGTTGCTTTCCACAGATGCGTGTTTGAAAGCATACACCAAGCACCTAATAAGCAGTGTTTTTGTGAGGTGTTCCATGTAGCTGTTTTTTAATATTAATTTTCAATTATTAACACAAAGGTGTTATGAAGCTAACTAACCAAGTGCAGTAGTTCTCCCAAAAGAATGGTGGCTCGAACAGAAATGAATGGATCAGACGAGGTTATAACTTCTACAAGGCTCTGTCACAAGCAAAAATGAAAGATAGAGAACATTTGTTATAATCAAAGCACCAACTGCCAGCAACAATCAAAGCATCAGGTCAACTAGAAGAATTTGGTGGTACACAAGGACAGTGTCCTCCACAGCTGATGGTTTTTCCTATTCTCATCAACTGTTTGCTTGATGGTATGTTGTTATTGTAAAGAGTTATTAGATGTTGATCATTCTCAAGTAAATGATACTTACCTCAAGCAGTCCAGCATTTATGAAAGCCGCTAAAACCAGGGTCAGGTAGTTCTTTGCAAGGTTTGTTCTAAAACCAAAAGAAAACTAGGAGTTAGCCACATGTGAAGAACAAGAAATAATAGACTCTGAGTATGAAACCAGCCATGGATTGTAATAGATTCCAGGATGCATGGAAATGTCTGACATTCTCTGGATGCAGAACCGTTTTTCCACAACAGGGTTCATACTCTTTTCAAGGACCTTTTCCTTGACCTTTGAGTGATTTCCATGACCTAAATTTAAGCTTTTGTTTTCAAAAACTGTGAACTATTTGTAGATCCACTTTGTATCTTTTCTTGCTTTTTCATTCATGAAAAAACAAAAATAAAAATAAAACAACAAATGTTGAATACATATTGTACAACAAACTTCATTTTGCATGACTAAATGAAATTCTAAAATTTCACGACTTTCCCAGGAATTTCGTGACCCATACAAACCCTGTACAATATCAACACTCAATGTTTTTCAGTCTTTGTAGATAACAGCATCAGCTTAAGACTAGTTGGGTTACCTTCCAGTTGCTCTGTGAGGCAAGAGTGCTTTGCCTTCCTCTGCAACAAACCCTTCTGACAGTTTCCAGGATTCTTGCATCTGACAAGGGTCTGCAACCATCAGAATGTGGATTATTTAGCAAAACAAATCCTCATAACAAACAAAGTCTCATGATCCAGTAAGGACATTAGAGAGCAGTAATGTTGTCTCAAATGCAGGTTTGTGATTGGCTCACTAACTATAAATGGTGCTGTCGTTCATCATCTACAGATCAAAGTTTGAAATGTTTCTTCAGACAACTGGTGGTAAAGTTTGGCACAGGAGTGCCAAAGTTCACTGAGATTAGTAATCTATGAGGCACTTACTTAAGTGTTGCAAATAAATAAATAAATAAATAAATAAATATAAGATTGCTGAAAATGTTGGCAATGAAGCTTTAAAACTATGCACATTTTGTTGAAACAGTTTGTCTTTCAGTTTGCATTAAATTTGTGATGCAGATGCTGTACTGATTTATTATGTTTTAAAACAAGAATTAGCACAGAAACATTATGGTACATTGCAACTCTATAAATGTTGGGAGAAAATAAATTCTGTATATTTTCCTAACTAGGCATCCTTAGAAAGCCATAATGTCATCTCAAAATCGAGTAAAGTTAGTTTACAGTTAATGGCTGTAAAATCTGAATGCTTGGCTTCACTAGCACTTCGAGGGTAATTAAAGGACAACTCACTTCTATTTTTATCTTACCAACACTGAGAAGAGCAGCATGGAAATCATCTGTCCATTCAGGCTCCTTGAGTTGGAAAATCTCAAACAATATTTCCATGATTCCTTTCTATATATAAGGAGAATAAAAATTTTAAATATATTTCACTATAATTATGATGTCAGTGAGAAAAGTTAAATACTACCAGTAATTTAAATTTACTTACAATAGATAAGCGGCCCAACCAGGCCAAGATTTAACCAAATGCTAACAACTCTCCCCGTTTCACTGTTGATGACGGTGGGTTTCAATGAATCCCAAAATTTGCTCAATGTGATAATGGGGTTAGTGGCAGACATGGTGCAAATTTGAAAATGCGTAAAGTGGCATTGTGTTGTTCTAGAAAATATCCATACTCCCCCCATGGGGTTTTCTGGTTTGAGCCCCCCCCCTGGGAAATTCCAGTTTAGGCTCCTACTTTCCTTTAAAAAATTTTGGCCATTAAGAACCCCCCCTCCCCTTTGGAATTTCCAATGACTCTCTGTGTTGGGGGTATGGATATTTTCTGGAACTACATATTCCTAACTGAGAGTGTTCTGAGCCTTTTTGCAATTGCTTGTAGTTCCTAGCCAGTGAGGCAGACTTGTACCTGGGAACTACAGATTATACAGTAGGTCTGCACCTCCAAACAAATTTAATGGCCATGGCCCCTGTATTAAATGTGGAGGAAAAGGGCTGCAAAAATACTGACACATGTACAGAACCTTGTGTGGAGTCCACAACAACAATCTTTCTATGTAAGAGTTTTAAAATTAACATTCTTACCCTAACATCAGGGTTTGGCAAACAAAACACACCCAGTAAAGACTGAACTCCTTTGCCATCTGGACGACACAAGCTGACAATACCTGGATTTACAACAGAAAAAACTGAGTAGTGTTGCAATCTCAACCTCAACATTCTCCTCTCTGTCTTAATACTTTATCCCTACAGTGCACACTATTTCCAATCTTTAAGTGGGTACTATCATTGTGATTTTTATTTTGTTTTGTTTTGTTTTTGCTTTTTTTTTCTTGGGGAGGGGAGGGGAGGGGGTCAAAACTTTCCTAATTTGTTTCTAAGTACCTTACTCATGTTTCTTCTAGACCACAAATGGCATGATGTAATTAGAGGTCATACTCTGTGCTGGTTTATGCACAAAAAATTCAAGGAGTATTCAAGGAATATTCAAAGCAAGTTTACTTTGAATTTCATCCAGCATGCAACAGCGAAGGCTTCGCAAAACCTGTCCCCGATTTTGAAATCTGCACTCCATCCCTGAATTGCTTTGATGCAATCCTATATTTATTTATTTCCTACCTGAACAAAAAATGGAATAGGAGTTTTCACTATTTTCAAGCACTTTCAGCAAAAATTCTTCTTTTCAAGGGCTTTTCAAGTGCCCTTGAAATCTAAAATTAAACTCCAGGGCTTTTCAATGACTTCAAGGAGTAGCACGAACCCTGGAGGTGTGCCCAAAGGTAGAACAAGCCACTATCAATTTTTAACCCTTTAAGCCCTGGCATCATTATTCAAATTCTCCTTACTGGTCTCCATACAATGTCATTTCATTGACTACTGATTGGGAGAACTTGTTAAGACATCAATAAAATTCATCTTTGGTGATCATTTTTCCAATTCTCATGACCTGTTTGTGTTACAGTGCACTGATATGATGAGGAGAAATATGATGCTGATCACTATTGGGGCTTAAAGGCTTAACCAATGTTGCCTCAAGGGAAGAATGTGCAAAAGTCAGCCCAGCATTTTCCAGTTGTCCTTCCAGGCCATCTATAGCCCAACACACTTACAACAGTTTCTGAGCACTAGAATAGCCATTTTTTTTAAAACAAAACTGGACAAAATGTGTCTAATATTGTGTTTCAAAATGATACAAAAAAAAAACAGATGACACTTGTTACATTTCCTTTCTAGGTCTGCATGGGTAGGGTGGAGGTGTGGTATTGGTGGCTCAAAAGAAGAGGAAATTTTGTCTCCAAAATGTGGAGCCCTTCACGTACCTCCAGACTGAGGTATGTGTAGGAGTGGGGGGGGGGGAGGGGGAAGGGGGGTGAAGTGCTTCCTGTGTCTAAGATGTGTGGCCTTATCTTCAGAGATGTAGGTCCACAGGAAGAGGTAGGGGGAGGGGGGGTTGGGGAGTGAGGGCTTAGTATGAAAGGGTTTCTGTGTCTAAGATGCGTGTATCAGGGAGGGTGGGATCAAGGAGTGAGGGATTGCTAAATGAGGGTTTCAGCCAGAGGTGGGGAAGGGGGAGGAGGGTTGCATAAGATTATGGTTTGGTTTGTTTGTAGCATATTACCTGCCCAGGATCTGAAAATTGTAATTATAGCCATCTTGCTTGCTTTTATCCGGCTGGCTCTGTCCTCTCTAAAACCAAAAAATAGCTGTATTAACAATCTTCATTTGCAAGCAATACGAAACTCTTTATTATTTTAATTACAAAGAAAAACTTGTTTTATTGGTGGGGGGGGGGGGGGGTGGGGGTCACTCACGAAAAGGAAATTTAATTCATGGCCCCAGTTATTCAACGAGTGGATAGCTTTGTCTGCTGGATCCAGTGGATAAAATGTATCTGTTGGAATACATTTTATTTGCCGGATACCTTTTACCCAGTGGATAAAGTTATCTGACCTCTGATGTTGTTTCAGTTCGCACAACGTCAGTGTACAGTTTAGACACTATTTATTAGCTTTCAGTGCTTTTTGTTCCCATTTTCCCATCCTTTGGTGGGTAAAGAGGTTGCTGTTGTTTTGTCTTTTCTCCCTCTGCCTCCTTCTGTGCCAAAAAATTGTCTCTCAGTGTTTTTTATTACATTAATGTAATTAAATAAATGTATTTTCGATCTTGAGTGCCACTGGACAGTCATGAAACTAACAGGTATCTAATGTGTATTAGGTAAAACTCGTATATTTACTTTTATTTTTACAATCTTTTACCTTAAATGTGTTTCTGGCGTGTCGGCATTGTGTCTGTAGTGTAAATCAGTAAATGGAGCTAAAATGGACTACAAGTGAGACAAAAACAGTAATTCAGCAATGTGTGTATTTTTTACAAAGCATGACCGGGGAACCCAAAAGCTTTAAATAGGTGCATTTAAAATGACTGAACAGTGTTTAGATGTCAGTACACTTAAAGTTGAGTTTTACCCTAGGCATTGGTTACACAGGGTTCACACTACACTCCAACACTAAATTAATGCAAATTCAATTATGTGAATTTTATGTAATTTTATACTGCTTTTAGAATGTAGACTTTTGCTTTCTGGTTTGTTTCTTTTTGTGCCAGGTAGAATGCTATTTTATCAGGACATGTAAACATATTTACAATTTACAGTTCTCTCTTTCCTAAGAAATTCAAACACTAGCCCCCTCCACCAACATTCTATTGATGAGTAGGACAATTGACAAGGACAATGAGAAAATAACTTGCATCGAACAAATAACCAAAGATTGAAAATCTGAAACAAGCAAACATGACATCACAGATTCCAGTTATATACATTGGGATTCGCATATCTGTGAATCACTCACAGTAACATTATTGTAAACATGTACCTCTAGCCCGACATCTGAGCGGACATACTGTCTTGATTCAGGGCTATTCAACAGATATAGTAATGTGGCCATCAAAGATTCATTAAATCTTTGCATCTGTGAAGGAAAAAGTAGTTGTGTCATGCGCAGTGTGGTTTGGGCACGTTAATTACACTGTACAGGGTGGTCCTAACTTTGAATTTGTGGATCAAATCTTAGTGGTGCTGTTTATTTTGTTGTACAAGGTGGTTCTAACTTTTGAGTATGTCGGGTAAAGACCATTCAAATGAAGGCTACTTAGAAGAATTTTCCTGTGGTCCTTTTTATTATACTGTCCAAAATATAGTCTAACTTTAGTCTACTGTAAAAGGAAGACTTTTCTGTAAGTGAAATGCTTAAGTGTGCATGGCCATTCAAATGGAAGCTATAGAGCACTACTTTCTTGACAAGTTTTTATTAGCACTCTAAAGAGGAGACGGGAAAATAGTATGAACAAAGCAGCTTTATGTACCTGTGAATCAAGAACATTTCTTATAATGGTGTTGATCCCACCACAGTATGATGCAGTTGTTATGTTTTTTAAGGCTGTAAATGAAGAATCATTGATCAGATGTTTAGAGTAAAACCAGGACCTTCCATGACTGCAATAATTTTTACAAACATTATTACTACATATAAATACTGTTAGATATTTCATATAGCTTTTATAGGTCTTAGTCTTATTGTTATAATTAGTTACGTGTATTGTACTGCCCAAGTTTTTGATCATCTTATGTTAAAAAGCACATTAGAAGTCAAATTATTGTTCTTATTAATAAATAAACAAAATAATACTTCTAATTATTAACATGTCTGATCAAATTTAAAGTCTGGAAGGACACCTTTCCCTGTTGGGTAAGTGGTTGGGTAAGCTACTTTGCTGGAACTGGACCTGGATGACTGAATTTCTTACACAAGACAAAAACCATGCACTCAATCTCCTTTATACATGCATTAGACAACTGAAGAAATCAAAGTGTTGAGAAGACTACAATTTTATTATTTCCACGTCAGTTAATGGAATAATATAGACAAGAAATTACCAAGTTCACAGAGTGTGGCTACACAAGCTCTCCGCAGCCTGTCAGCATCGTCACCTTCATCATTGCCGATGGACACCAGAGTGGCTGCCACTGACATTGGACACAACTGAGGACTGACAGCTATCACCTTATAATAGAAAAGAAAACAGGATCATGAACTGACACAAACAATTTACACTTTGCCTGCATGGTTTTTATTTATTTACTTATTTATTCATTTCTTCTTTTGGAGAGAGACAAATCATTAAGTACCAACAGTAGGTGCCCTAGAATTACCAGATGCTCACCTTTCGAATGAACCTCAAGGCCTGAACACGCTCTACCTCAAAAGCATGAACCATATCCATTGACCTAAAACAGACAACAAAGTGCTCAGCAGCCCTGTCAAAATGGTTTGAAGTAGCAGGCAACATAACAGAAGAAGTAGGCAGCAAAGACTGGTCTTCCTGTCTACTAGGACTAAGGAGGTTTGGGTCATTACACGTTTCTGGGAAACTTCCCACCTACCCCTCCCCTAACTCGACCTTATTATCACTCAGAGCAAAATGTTGGGTTAAGGAAGGGGTAGGTGGGGAGTTCCCAGAAACATGTAATGATCCGGAGGTTCCTCGGGAACTCCAGTGTGAGACAAGCGGCAAATGATTGCCTGCACATGGCAAAATTGGTGGCTGCTGACACATTTTGACAGGGCTGGGCTAGCAAATTTGAGTCCTTGCTAACTACATGTAGGTCAATGTTTTCTGTAGATGGACATGTCTTAAGTGGACACTCAATCACAGTTCCAGCCAAACTCATACTGACAGATTGCATTTTTAATGGCCAACAAGCGGACACCTCCCTTAAGCATGCATGCATCCCTCCCTCCCTCCCTCCCTCCCCTCCTTCCTTCCTTCCTCCCTTCCTCCCTCACTCCCTTCCTTCCTCCCTCCCTTCCTCCCTACCTCCCTTCCTTCCTTCCTCCCTTCCTTCCTTTCTTCCTCCCTCCCTCCCTTCCTTCCTCCCTCCCTTCCTCCCTACCTCCCTTCCTTCCTTCCTCCCTTCCTTCCTTTCTTCCTCCCTCCCTCCCTCCCTCTCTCCCTCCCTTCCTCCCTTCCTTCCTTCCTCCTTCCCTTCCTCCCTCCCTCCCTCCCCTCCTTCCTTCCTTCATTTGTACGTATCTATGGTTCCAGCCACACCCAAACGCTACATGTTTAACCTCCCATAAGTGGACAACCTCTCTTATATATAAGCAGACACCCATTCATGGTTACAGCCACTCACAATTGCAAACACTACATTTTAATGTCCCAAAAGTGGACCAATCTCCACTTAATCGTGGTTTCAGTCACACACAAACAATTATTAATAAGTTTTTAACACATGATAAGTGGACAACTCAATCAAAGTTGAACCTAAACACAAACACTTCATTTTTTATGTCCCATGGGTAGACTCACACTTATTCATATTCTCCAGCCACACACAAACATAAAAGGTAAGGTTTATCATAATCAACTTGCCTATGAACAAAAAAACGAATTCTCCTTACTAGTTCCATACGAAATGTATGGAGAACAGTAAGGAGAATATGCATTTTTATATCAGGGCTTAAAGGGTTATAAGTACCTGACCACAAAGATGTCAATCCTGAAGTCCAGCATTTTAGAGAGGGTTTTCTCGTCAGAAAACAGATGACGAAAGGCTCGCAAGCCTGCAGCTCTCACTTCTTTTGCAGTTGAAACAAGTGGCAGTAGTAGGCTTTAACAGTGAAAAATAAACCAAAATTTAGGATGATGGTGAGAATGAACTGAATAGTTCTGAGATATCACTTTTGAGATAACATGTCAGAACTATTGTTGATGCATAAATCAAGCTCAAGCAATATTCCATATTACTGTAATATAATACTTATACATTAGATATTTTAGCAGCTCTAAACAGTGATTGTCATATGCATTATAATTGCAGAACAAGGCCTGATTCATATTATACAACAAAAGAACATATTTAACAAATAAATTTCCATTTGGCAGTGTGTGCAGGGCTCGAGACTAACGGTAGCCAACTAGTCACAGACTAGTAGAAATTCCGTTTTGGCTAGTAAGTTTTGCGCTTTCACTAGCCATTTTGGCTAGTGAAAATTTTAAAGCACTAAAGGATAGGATGGAAACCAAACTAAATATTGCTTCTGATGATCGGATCCCAAAAGCAAATTGAGTGAGCAGAAACTATTAAAACTTATTCCGTAGAAGGATATCATAATGTTCGTATGATACTTGTTTTGTCCTCTCAACGTTTTCCCTACTTATTCTTTTCTCGGATGGCAACGTTTTCTCCGTCATTTCTACGTTCAAACGAAATTAGCCGTCTTCAGAACGTTTCACCATACGTTTCCTTGAAAGGTCCATTAGTGCGTTCATATGATATTTGTCTACACGTTGGTAGGTTCACACAATTGTTTAGTCTTTTGTTATCGTCTTTTTCCATTAATCGCTACGTTCGTACAGTAGTTTCTCTTCCAGCGTTTCTCTCCACGTAACGTCTTCACAACGTTTCTCCGTACGTGAGTGGGTTGGTTGATTTTTTAGTCTAGCCTTCCCAACGTTTCTTTGTACGTTAGCATGTTCGCACGACATTGTTCTGCTCTCCCTAAGGTTTTTAGTGTGTTGGTACATTCGTACGAGAAGTCGACACTGCTTAGCGTTTCTCTGTACGTTAGTATGTTCATACGGTATTAGTCTTGTCTTCTCAACGTTTATCCGTACGTTAGTGCGATTTTAATTGTCTCATTGACGTTTCTCTGTAATTTATTGTCCCACTGTAATAGTTGTTTGTCAGTTCGGCGTTCTTCCGTACGTCACAAACGTTCTTACGGAATTAGTTTGTCTAATAACGTTTCTCCGTAAGTTAGTAGTGGCGCATTTTATTAGGCTCTGTATCTTGGTACGTTGGCGGCGTTTCTCCCCACCGTAGTGCATTTGCAACAACGTGTTTAATATCAGTGACTTCTCAACGTTTCTCTGTACGATGAAATTATGAATATACGAAATTCATATATTTGAACTGCGGAATGAAGAAATAAATGTAAAGTAGATCCTCGCAGTTATTAACGCAACTTACGCAGTTGCGAAAAGAAAGCCTGAAAAAATCAGGCTTGCCGGGATTCGAACCCTGACCTCTGCGATACCGGTGCAGCGCTCTAACCAATTGAGCTAACAAGCCAACTGGGAGCTGGTCATTAAATTGGTTCGTGATATACCCGGGAAAGATGAAGATGAAATTATGAATATACGAAATTCATATATTTGAACTGCGGAATGAAGAAATAAATGTAAGGTAGATCCTCGCAGTTATTAACGCAACTTACGCAGTTGCGAAAAGAAAGCCTGAAAAAATCAGGCTTGCCGGGATTCGAACCCTGACCTCTGCGATACCGGTGCAGCGCTCTAACCAATTGAGCTAACAAGCCAACTGGGAGCTGGTCATTAAATTGGTTCGTGATATACCCGGGAAAGATGAAGATGAAATTATGAATATACGAAATTCATATATTTGAACTGCGGAATGAAGAAATAAATGTAAAGTAGATCCTCGCAGTTATTAACGCAACTTACGCAGTTGCGAAAAGAAAGCCTGAAAAAATCAGGCTTGCCGGGATTCGAACCCTGACCTCTGCGATACCGGTGCAGCGCTCTAACCAATTGAGCTAACAAGCCAACTGGGAGCTGGTCATTAAATTGGTTCGTGATATACCCGGGAAAGATGAAGATGAAATTATGAATATACGAAATTCATATATTTGAACTGCGGAATGAAGAAATAAATGTAAAGTAGATCCTCGCAGTTATTAACGCAACTTACGCAGTTGCGAAAAGAAAGCCTGAAAAAATCAGGCTTGCCGGGATTCGAACCCTGACCTCTGCGATACCGGTGCAGCGCTCTAACCAATTGAGCTAACAAGCCAACTGGGAGCTGGTCATTAAATTGGTTCGTGATATACCCGGGAAAGATGAAGATGAAATTATGAATATACGAAATTCATATATTTGAACTGCGGAATGAAGAAATAAATGTAAAGTAGATCCTCGCAGTTATTAACGCAACTTACGCAGTTGCGAAAAGAAAGCCTGAAAAAATCAGGCTTGCCGGGGATTCGAACCCTGACCTCTGCGATACCGGTGCAGCGCTCTAACCAATTGAGCTAACAAGCCAACTGGGAGCTGGTCATTAAATTGGTTCGTGATATACCCGGGAAAGATGAAGATGAAATTATGAATATACGAAATTCATATATTTGAACTGCGGAATGAAGAAATAAATGTAAAGTAGATCCTCGCAGTTATTAACGCAACTTACGCAGTTGCGAAAAGAAAGCCTGAAAAAATCAGGCTTGCCGGGATTCGAACCCTGACCTCTGCGATACCGGTGCAGCGCTCTAACCAATTGAGCTAACAAGCCAACTGGGAGCTGGTCATTAAATTGGTTCGTGATATACCCGGGAAAGATGAAGATGAAATTATGAATATACGAAATTCATATATTTGAACTGCGGAATGAAGAAATAAATGTAAAGTAGATCCTCGCAGTTATTAACGCAACTTACGCAGTTGCGAAAAGAAAGCCTGAAAAAATCAGGCTTGCCGGGATTCGAACCCTGACCTCTGCGATACCGGTGCAGCGCTCTAACCAATTGAGCTAACAAGCCAACTGGGAGCTGGTCATTAAATTGGTTCGTGATATACCCGGGAAAGATGAAGATGAAATTATGAATATACGAAAATCATATATTTGAACTGCGGAATGAAGAAATAAATGTAAAGTAGATCCTCGCAGTTATTAACGCAACTTACGCAGTTGCGAAAAGAAAGCCTGAAAAAATCAGGCTTGCCGGGATTCGAACCCTGACCTCTGCGATACCGGTGCAGCGCTCTAACCAATTGAGCTAACAAGCCAACTGGAAGCTGGTCATTAAATTGGTTCGTGATATACCCGGGAAAGATGAAGATGAAATTATGAATATACGAAATTCATATATTTGAACTGCGGAATGAAGAAATAAATGTAAAGTAGATCCTCGCAGTTATTAATTGGTTAGAGCGCTGCACCGGTATCGCAGAGGTCAGGGTTCGAATCCCGGCAAGCCTGATTTTTTCAGGCTTTCTTTTCGCAACTGCGTAAGTTGCGTTAATAACTGCGAGGATCTACTTTACATTTATTTCTTCATTCCGCAGTTCAAATATATGAATTTCGTATATTCATAATTTCATCTTCATCTTTCCCGGGTATATCACGAACCAATTTAATGACCAGCTCCCAGTTGGCTTGTTAGCTCAATTGGTTAGAGCGCTGCACCGGTATCGCAGAGGTCAGGGTTCGAATCCCGGCAAGCCTGATTTTTTTCAGGCTTTCTTTTCGCAACTGCGTAAGTTGCGTTAATAACTGCGAGGATCTACTTTACATTTATTTCTTCATTCCGCAGTTCAAATATATGAATTTCGTATATTCATAATTTCATCTTCATCTTTCCCGGGTATATCACGAACCAATTTAATGACCAGCTCCCAGTTGGCTTGTTAGCTCAATTGGTTAGAGCGCTGCACCGGTATCGCAGAGGTCAGGGTTCGAATCCCGGCAAGCCTGATTTTTTCAGGCTTTCTTTTCGCAACTGCGTAAGTTGCGTTAATAACTGCGAGGATCTACTTTACATTTATTTCTTCATTCCGCAGTTCAAATATATGAATTTCGTATATTCATAATTTCATCTTCATCTTTCCCGGGTATATCACGAACCAATTTAATGACCAGCTCCCAGTTGGCTTGTTAGCTCAATTGGTTAGAGCGCTGCACCGGTATCGCAGAGGTCAGGGTTCGAATCCCGGCAAGCCTGATTTTTTCAGGCTTTCTTTTCGCAACTGCGTAAGTTGCGTTAATAACTGCGAGGATCTACTTTACATTTATTTCTTCATTCCGCAGTTCAAATATATGAATTTCGTATATTCATAATTTCATCTTCATCTTTCCCGGGTATATCACGAACCAATTTAATGACCAGCTCCCAGTTGGCTTGTTAGCTCAATTGGTTAGAGCGCTGCACCGGTATCGCAGAGGTCAGGGTTCGAATCCCGGCAAGCCTGATTTTTTCAGGCTTTCTTTTCGCAACTGCGTAAGTTGCGTTAATAACTGCGAGGATCTACTTTACATTTATTTCTTCATTCCGCAGTTCAAATATATGAATTTCGTATATTCATAATTTCATCTTCATCTTTCCCGGGTATATCACGAACCAATTTAATGACCAGCTCCCAGTTGGCTTGTTAGCTCAATTGGTTAGAGCGCTGCACCGGTATCGCAGAGGTCAGGGTTCGAATCCCGGCAAGCCTGATTTTTTCAGGCTTTCTTTTCGCAACTGCGTAAGTTGCGTTAATAACTGCGAGGATCTACTTTACATTTATTTCTTCATTCCGCAGTTCAAATATATGAATTTCGTATATTCATAATTTCATCTTCATCTTTCCCGGGTATATCACGAACCAATTTAATGACCAGCTCCCAGTTGGCTTGTTAGCTCAATTGGTTAGAGCGCTGCACCGGTATCGCAGAGGTCAGGGTTCGAATCCCGGCAAGCCTGATTTTTTCAGGCTTTCTTTTCGCAACTGCGTAAGTTGCGTTAATAACTGCGAGGATCTACTTTACATTTGTTTCTCTGTACCTTAGTAAGTTCGAACCTTATTAGTTTTTTCTGCTCAATGTTTCTCCACACTTAAATACGCGCTTATAATTTACTAGTCTTCTCTTGTAGACGTTTTTCTGTACGTGAGTTAAGTGCTGTATCATTCTTGTCTTTTTGACGTTTCTCCGTACCTTACAAAGTTCGTATAATGTTAGTCTTGTCTTCCCAACGTTTCTCCGTACGCTGACATGCTCACATAAGGTGAACTCTTCTAGTTATTCGTCCTGATCTGACTGGAACGGAAACCAGAGGCGTGAACTACATCGCGCCTAGGAATTTGCCCGAAGGCACATAGTACTTTGTATTCCGCGTGTGAGGATCTTTAACCGTTGGAAAGAATAGTCAACATTCAAGTTCTTCACTCTTGAGATTACATAGAGGCATGTTAATTTACAGTACTTAACTCGGCTGAAAGTTAGACATATTGAACACAGTATGAGATTATGCAAAAAAGTCTGGCTAGTGAAAATTTATTTTGGCTAGTGAAATCAAACCTCTCACTAGCCACTTGGCTACTAAGCCGAAAAGTTAGTCTCGAGCCCTGGTGTGTGTACTCCGATTATGCACAGATGACAACAAAATGTGGTAAGAACAAAGACGTACGCTACAAGCCGCAGGGGAGTAGCATGACTGATGCTCTTACCACGTTTTGACGTCATCTGTGCATTATCAGCGAGAGTCCACATGCACCACCAAATGTAATCTATTTCTTTTATACGCGTACATTGTTTTGATATGAGTTATCCACACAAAAATAGATTTATTGAAATGTTTGTTAATGTAGTGATGATTTCTGTGGACAGAACTTTGCGGCTGTATGTGTACTGTTATCACAAACAACGCCAGACCAAAGACAAAATGCGTGTTTTAGTCTGCAAATATACGTTGATGGCATATCCAGACATTAAGGGTTAAAAAGTACAATTTATTTTTTTTGAACAGTTGTCACATACCATTTTATGATGTCTTCCAGTGAATATCCAAAGTTAGTATTCTCACCCACACTTTGAATTAGCTGTAGAGAACAAATGAAAAAACACCTTTCCATGATGTCATTATCACTTTAATTTGCAATAATTTATTTTAAGTTAATATTTAGTATGACCCTTTATTTGTTGAACACAAAATTGAGACATGGCAAAAGTTCATTTGATACTGTATAACTACCTTTCATTTGACTTAACAAATAAAAAAGCCAAAACCATGCTTTGTTCTGTGATAAAGCACGCAAGAAAGTGACGAGAGCACGAAAGAAGTGCAGGGTAAACACCAGCCGCAGTCGAGTGCTTCTCCCTACTTCTTGAGTGCTCTTCCTTGCGTGCTTTATCACAGAACAAAGCACGGTTTTGGCTTTTTTATTTGTTTTATGATATAGCTTTGCCAACATTTGTAAAGAAATTGGCTTTAATTTGCAAGAAAACAAGTTTTCTTCATAGCTTGCAAGTGCACACAAGAAAGGTTTTCAGCTTGCCAGCATGCCCAGAATGGCATCACGGGTTACTTCGTGCATCTGTACAGTGTACTCTCATAAAGCATGCTGTTTCAACCAATCAGAGCATGCGTTATGTCAAAACTTTATTATAAATACAGTATATTAGTCACCCTCAGGCCAATATTGCCTTTTCTGGTGTTCATCCCAAGCACAAGTGCAGATGAACTTTCTTTTTTAGGAAGGTACAATCTGTGAGGATATAAAAGAATTTTAATTGCAAGTTGAAATTCTTTCACCTTAATTTTGCAGCTCATAAAATATCTGCATTTATTATATAGACAAGAGTGTTTTAGTGGAATAAAGACCACTCGTAAATTTCATACGAAACTACATCCGGTACTCGAGTGGCGTATTTTCCATATCCTCACTTGTGAGGATATCGATGACATCATTTCCAGCTTTTACACTGTTGTTTGTACAAAAATACTCTTGTCTATATAATAAAAAGAAAATTACACGGCGGCTTGAAGATATAAATTTTAGTTTTGAGTGGTAAAAAACAATATTTTACACACTTGCTGCGCTCATTCATAAAATATTGCTTTTCACCACTCAAAAATAAAATTTATACCTTCGCGCCGCCATGTAATATCCTCTATGTATTAACTACCAAAACACCGAAATTAGGTGTATTTATTGTGGATTATCTTGTTATACCTTTGTAAAGTTGTTAACATAGCCCATTCGCTTGGATGTTGACATTTCTTTGTTGGTGATTTGACTCAAGAGATCTTTCATGTTATCAGCAGGGTCTGTGGGTAAAAACAATCCATATAATTAATAAGTACAAATTTCTTGGATAGAAAAATAAAGACAGTTACCTGAGTTTCACACACAAGCGATCATCAGACTGTGCCATTAGAAGTTACTGAGATAAAACTTAAACAGGGTGGTTGGAGAAATCTTGTTTCTGATTGGCTGCATAGAATTTATTCCCGTGCCGGCATTTGGTGATTAGTTCGGATCTCTTGTTGAGAAGAGCAGATCTGTCAGTAGTTAAGATGTAGAGCTTCTCTGACAAACACAATTGCAGAGAGAGGGGTACCATTTGTATGAATTTGCTCGTTTCTTGTATGCCATTCTGCTCCAAAGACAACAAAGGAAGAATCTGAGCTGCAGGCTTGCATTCTATCTGTCATTCATCATCATTGGGGATGTCCATCTAAAAGCTGACAATTCTCGATATTTCTACACCTAATTGCCGTCTCTGAAAATTCCTGACAGAAAAGGGTTACTGAGATAGTGTTTATTGCACAACTCAATGATGCATTTAAAATTTATGGAGCAGGATCTTTTTGTGACCTTGAGAGTTGAAGTTTGTAAACTAAGTGGAGTTTCAAAGGAAAAGAAACTTCTTTAGAGGAGACCTGGTGGGAATATATTAATTTAATATATCTTTTCACTGTTTGACTGCAATGAAAAAAAAATCTGGAAAAAATACTAGACATTTACTCTATTGGTGTGGACTCCTGAAAATGTATTTGTTGTGCTACAGGCAAGAATGTGCAACAAGGGACAGCGCACTCCAAACCACTATCAGACGGTATTATCTCTCATGTTTATTTTTATGACAGCTTAGTATGATTATGTCATCATCATAACATTATGTAACAGAGATAAGTTGGAATTCTTCCTAACAAAAATAGCTTAGTGAATTAAAAACAGTGTGCAGCGATATTTTATCTTCTTGCGACGCTAATTTTGAAAGATTACAATTCGTACATCTTTTCCCATTTGTGCAAATATTGGAATCTGAGGCAAGGGATTTTTTTATTGTCAACAATCATTTCACGGATTATTCCAGCCGGTACAGTGTCTGTTGAGACCCTGTTTTCGATGGCATTACTGTAATTAACAGTTTAATTATGAACCTTGTTTAAGTTTAATATTTATTCAAAGTCGTGCATAATAAGCTTAAGCTTATTAAATATTGAACAAGTACTGCAGCAGTAAATTAAACAGTGATGAAGGAAAACGGGAGTAAATGATCAACCATTCTCGAACACATACTGACATAGATTTCGATGCAAAGAGACGGCTTTAATATTCATAGATCGTTTAGGAATATAACTGCTTTGTTCAAACACGAAAGCTTATGTTTATGTTCAAACGATGTGACGATAAACATGGATAAAGCTGAGCCTACCTCGACTGAGATCCAGAGGGGTCGCCTCATCAAAATTGTCGTATCGCCCCCCTGAAAGAAACGCGAACCACATCAGCTTGTACTGTAATACGTTGGGTAGCTTATAATTTAGGAAACTTACCCGGACCGGAAAAATTCCGCCTCATGCCGAAATTTGCAGTGAAAACACTACCGATGCCTCTCCACTTCTCCGAAAGCTGTGTTTTGTTCAGAAGCGCATGTGCAGTGCAATGCGCCCGCATTCCTACAGCGGCTGCTACCAATCGTTATACAAGCTCACAACGCTCCTGCAACGCACACAACAACACGTCTGTGAAATTTCCGAAATTTGGAGTCAGATTTCTATTCATTATGGATCCCATGGAGGAAAACATATTTTTAGAGGAGCACATGAAATTAACGTTCGGTATTATGAACGATCTGCGCAAGAGGAAAGAATTATGCGACGTTGTACTTTGCGTTGGAGAGTTAGAAATTTACGCGCACAAAGTCGTACTGGCATCATTCAGTCCTTATTTTTACGCCATGTTCACAAACGACGTTGTTGAGAGTCGTCAAAACAGTATAACGTTGAAGTCGATGGATCCAAGAAGCGTGGAAATCTTAATCGAGTTCGCTTACACGGCGCAAATAAAAATCACAGAGGAAAATGTACAATATCTGCTTCCTGTAGCTTGTATCTTGCAAATCTCACCTGTAAAGAAAGCTTGTTGTGACTTTCTGCAATCGCAATTGGATCCTTCGAACTGCATTGGTATAAAAGATTATGCGGATATTTACGGCTGCGTTGATTTGACGAAAGCCGCTGCAAAGTATATTTTTCGTCATTTTGTGCACGTATCAGAAAGTGACGAATTCGAGAACTTGAGAAAAGAACAGTTAATTGATTTAATTAGTCGTGATGAACTGTACGTCAAATCAGAGGACGAGGTGAGGCTTTACATATACATAATCAGATCAGAGTATCCCAGCCTAACTAGCTAATTAAAATAAATCAAGGATTAAATTGATAATTGAAGATGAGCGAAATCAATCGATAATAGTCGATGTTGACAATTATCATTAGGGCGCAGTGGTGTAGTGGTTAGCGCGTTGGACTTCAGATCTGAAGGTCGGTGGTTCAAGGCCCAGTCCCTGCCATTGTGTTGTTTCCTTAGACAAGAAACTTTCCCCTACATTGTCTCTCTCCACCCGGATGTATAAATGGGTACTGGTGACATACTGCTGGGGGTAACCCTGTGATGGACTAGCATCCCATCCAGGGGGAGTAGCAACACTCTGAGTTGCTTCATGCTACAGAAACCGGGTTAAGCTCCAGCCAAGTGGGCCTCCTTGGTTCATGTGTGACTTTACCTTTTTACCAACAATTATCAACAGTTTTCCGCAAGTGTTGATTTTTGTTCATTTGATGGACTGGGTTCTATTAAGCCAACAACCTGTATGAAAGTTAGTAATGAACTTAACTGAAGCCAACAGTACCTGCACAGTGCATGACTTGCCAACAAAATCAACAAAAACAGCCTAATTGTAGACTGACTGAAATACTGAAGATGGATTAAATACATCAATGGATAGAGGTCAAGTAGTTAGAGTCTTCACAGCCATTAACATCCTGGCTTAACTGATAGACGACCAGTAACAGCACAGCTTATTGGGCAATGACCAGTCAGCTCCATAATCAGAGACTAAGGGTGCATTTTCCGGGGAACCATTCTGGAATGAGAATACTCAGAATCACCTGTTTTTATTTGGGAATCATTAGAATCATAGTCTATACCACTCCATTTGTTCTGCTATTTGGGGCAGAATGAACAGAATGAAAAAGTTGTCAATCACTTGGCAGTCTCAAAATGGCTGACCAAAACAGCAGCTCATCCACAGTAAATTTAAATTCTTCCATTCCAGAACCTGAGGAAGGAAAACCCATGATCAGTTTTCAGTCAATCTTTCGAATGGTTTTTTTTCTTGTTTCATATTCCCATAATTCTGATCATTCCCATTCTACCTATTCTCATTCCAGAAGAAACCAAGATTAAATGCACCCCAATTTTATACCATTAATTGCTGATTTTCACTTTGATCTTAATTATGACTTCTGCACAAGTTGTCGAAATGTCATGGTCACTAAAAGTCAGGACTGCATTCACCTTCATGATCATAGACAATGACATGACTCCTGGGGTCAAACTATTTACCATGTTACTTCACATTTTAGTAAATGGAAACAACCAAGGAGTTTTGTCGTAAGTAGATTGTTTATGAGTGTAGCACTGAAAAAGTCTGTTCGCAACATTGACTGACATTTTAACAACCTGAACAGAGTCATCACCAGAGTCAAAATGATCATGACTTCTGCTTAGGTTGTCAGTGACTCGAATGATGACTGATGATGACCAGGCTGATCTGACCTTTGCACTGCTGGTTGTGGAAATGTGTGGTTCCACAAAATATCCAAACCCACCCCATGGATAGTTCTTGGAAGTTCTGAGGGGGGGGGGGGGGGGTCTCAAACACCAAAATTTTTAAAGGAAAGTATGCAGCTAAACTGGAATTTCCAGAGGGAAGAGGGGGTTTAAATGGAAAAACCATCCAAAAAACTGTGGGGGAGGTATCGATATTTTCTGGAACAACACAATGGCAGTCAATGTCACCATCAGTCCTTTTCAAGATTGCACTCATCCAGGCAATCATAAACAATCTACACATGTCATGACAATTAATTTAATTTAATAATTGTTAGGTTCTGGCAGCCCTCTTAAGATGGGTGACATATGATCTCAAGAACAGAACACAAGAATTGAGGGATCTTCTAAACTACATACGAGTACCATTTGTCTCCACTTCATACCTCAACTCACTAATCCAATGCTGTGAACAAGGACTAAGGTCAGAGTTCAAAGACGTGCTGATTGATACCTTTTCGGTAGGTAACCGTGTTTCAGTTTTGCTTATCTCTGCCACTGTCATTTGCTCATTAACCCTTCATGCCCTGATATAAAAATGCATATTCTCCTTAGTGTTCTCCATACATTTCTTATGGAACTAGTAAGGAGAATTTGTCTAAATATCGAGACATCTTATTCTTGGTGATCACTTTCTTTATTCTCATCACTTGAATGTTTGAACAAGTATTGATAATGTAAAGAGAAATTTCATTTTTGTCACTGTTAGAGCTTAAAGGGTTAATTAAGACCGCAATTTCCACTACAGCACTCTCTATGGGGTTCGTATGCGTGCATTATAGACCTATGCAAACACAGGGATGAGATTGAGTTTTCCGTTTTCTTCACAGGCCACCAAAAGAGTCTCCACCCTCATAACAGTCCGTAAGAGACGTCCCCCTGGCCCTACCGTCATCTTCTTTGCAGGAGGATACTTGCGGAGATCTCTTGACGTCCTGGAGTGCTTTGATCCTCACACTCTAACTTGGTCAATCCTTTCTCCACTATCTGTGCCAAAGAGTGGACTAGGAGCTGCTTACATTGGTAAAAAGTTATTATTTATTAATAAGTTTCTCGTGTGTGATTATAAACCTTTATTTTTTCGAAATTCCTTTCAATTTGACTCCTAAACAAACATAGCTTGGAAAACTCTAGAAATTCTCCTGCAGCTGTACACACTGTGGACTTGTCTTTGAAGTTCCACAACCTGGGGAGGTACTCCTTCATGTGGCCCTAACGGGGACGTGCTGCTGGACAAGTTAAGGTTTTTTGGCCTCTCTGTCCTGAACAGGGTATATAATTTTTATGCGAGTCTGTCGTAAACAGGATCTGAACTTGTCCTAACTAGGGTATGGTTGATTGACCTCGTTAAACATGGCTTGTACAGTATTCAACAATCCTCGCTTGGAGATGTTTGCCAGTCTTTAAATTGTGTAAAACAAGAGAGTGTGTAGTTTGTCATTTGTCCTAAACAGGGACCTAAAATGGAGGATGTCCTAAATGGGGTTGGTATTTCAGGGCTTCTTTTGTCCTAAACAGGGTCAGGGTTTCAGATCCTCAGTGGCACCCGGCCACTGGCATCAAGTGCTCTCCCGTTATCATTATACAAATTCTCATTACTGGTCTCGATACTTTTCATTAAGTACTAATTGGGAGAAGTTGTTTATTCTTCTTTGGTGATCATTTCTTCAATTCTCATGACCTATATGTGTTACAACTCACTGATGAGATGAGGAGAAATTTGATGTTGATCACTATTGAGGCTTAAAGGGTTAAAGGAAAGGTTCTATTATCAGATGTGCATGATAGCTCAGTTGGTAGAACACTGCTTTGATAATCAAGGGATCTTGGGTTTAAATCCTGTAAGAATGTGAAGTTTTCAGATTTTCCTTGTGCAAATGCTATGTATTAAATCTGTTGTCCATGCACAGTTGACATGTATGAGATTTCATATCTTTCACTCCCATCTGTTCATTTTCCACAGGTACATTACAAACTCACATAATGACCAGCTCCCGGTTGACTTTATATATTAATTATGTCTTAGTTGGTAGAGAATTGCAGCATTGGTAAATTAAACAATGGGCCATGGTTATGAATTGTGTCCAAGCTCAATTTTTTGCCACTGCTCTTAAGCAACTTCAAAGTTGCTGATAAGCAAGTGCTTATTAAGAGAAGGCACTTTATATGAGGGAGGAGAGTACTTAATTAAGAAATTAATTTGGTGTCCCTTAGAAGGAGGTAGTTTAAATGAGGAAGGAAAGTACTAAATTAAGGAATTAAAATGGCATCCTTTCATTTAGTGTATTTATTTTAATTATTAACTGCATTTTGCAGATAACATGCTGTATATAATCGGAGGTCGCAATAACACCTCATCTGGGAACATTGACACTGCCTCTGTAGACAGATATGATCCTCTGCGAGATGAGTGGAAGCCAGCAAAACCCCTCAGTGTCCCACGCAACAGGTTGGGTGTGGCTACCATTGATGGGTATATTTATGCTATTGGTGGTGGAAATGGCAATACATTTCATGCATCAGTGGAACGCTATGACCCCAAGCAGGATGAGTGGAAAACTCTGATGCCACTGAACTTTGCTAGAATAGGTAAATTAATAATAATAATAATAATAATAATAATAATAATAATAATAATAATTGCAGTTGAAGCTCTTGTAAGCGACCACCTCAGGAATTCAAACGAGTGGTCGCAACTAGAGCTGGTCACTTACAAGAATGGGCTCTCATAAGCGACCACTTGGTAAAACAATAGAAGGTGGTCGCTTACGAGAGCTTTTAGCTTAAAGCCTGGCATATGTCGATGGTTAAAATAGCTTTCCATTTTCTTCAACTTTTAAGTGGAACTTAGGTGTTTAATCCCTCTTAATTTCTCTAATATTTAAATTAGCATTTTAGTATTTTAGTTAAATTTTATCTTGTTATAATTTCACAGTGCCCTATTGAAAACCACCTTGTGTGATATAGGCCATCTGGATAAAGAATTGCATTATTATTGTTACTAATAGTACTGTAGCAATAAATTTTTTATTGCCTATTACAGAAGAGGATTATGTATGTACAGTTCAACAAACCATTAGTGCTTATGCTATGTATTACTCTGAATTTAATCAAGAATCTATCAAGAAGTGAGTGCTGTTAAAAGTGTTGACTGAACGGTCACTTACAAGAACTTAGAAACAAAGCAAAAGACCAGTCTTACGAGAGCCTTTATTTACAGAGTTTAAGTGACAATTCAAACGGGGTTTCAGAATGATGGTCATAACAAGAGCTGGTTGCTTATGAGAGTGGTTGCAAGGAGAGCTTTGACTGTAATAATAATCATGATTTTTTACAGGGATCCCACATTGCAAACTTGGTTTTTGGTGGGGCCCTGCATAAAATAATTCCTTCTAGATTCATTTATCGATGTAGAGTAAACAGAGTTTAAAAAGCTGAATACCTCTCCTCCTGTGGTCAAAATGTGCATTAGTTTGATCTCCTCCCTCAAAACTGTTCACACTGTTGCATTTCATTAATTTATTGTGACTGAGAACTATTGTTCAGAAATAAATTGTTCACTGAGGCTTAATTGTTTTGTCACAGGTGTTGCTGTTGCAGTGCTTGGCAGAAAACTGTATGCTATTGGAGGTTTTGATGGAAGAAATAGACTTAGAAGGTTTGTTTAGTCTTCATCATGTTATATATGAAATTATGTTTAACTTTGTCTCCCAAGGGGGAGAAGGGGAGGAGGGGGCTACTCAATCTCTCCCCCCCCCAGGTTCAAACCCTGTCCCTTCCGTATACTACTTTATATCAAAATGATACCCCTTCCATATAATAATTATTAACATGTGAAACAAACAAGTCTTTTGCTCAAAGTCCAATGAAGTTCCTTCAGTCATCATGATGTTTCATGGGGCAAGTGATGATTCACGCTCACCTCAGCTCACATTTAGGTGTAATGGAAACTTCACTCATTTAAGTATAACTATCTAAGACCAAAGTATCTCGACCTAAG
>OZ034976.1:5296200-5421200 GCA_964030785.1 Siderastrea siderea
ACCACATATATTACAACTAGGAGTTTAAAAAACTACAATCCAGACGCTTTTCAGTTTGATATGTCCGGTGCACCCTGGTCTGTTGTGGAAGTATTTGACGACGTGGATGACAAATTACACGCATTTAATCTGTTGTTCAATGAAATTCTCGATCATCACGCTCCGATTAGATCAATTAAAGTTCGTGGAAAACATAATCCCTGCATAACGGAGGAGATACGTGAACTTATGAAATCTAGGAATGTCTGGCGCAAAACAGCTCGTAGAACTAATGATCCGCACGCCTGGTCTACCTATAAAAACCTTAAACACCAAGTCAGGAAGTTAATCAGAGCAGCGGAGAGTGAATTCATCAAAGATCAGATCCAAAACAACCCACGGAACACAAATTGTATTTGGAAGGCAATCCGGCTCTGCATCCCTAAAAGATCAGTCTCCCCTAAAGTTTACAGCAAAGAGGACAAGATCGTGGCGGATACTTTCAATAATTTTTTTGCGTCTGTTGGAAAATCAACCAATTCCAAAATAGAATCTTTGGCTGAAGAGAATAACTTCGACTTGAATAATAGCATCTTTACTCCTAGAATTTTTCCGACATCTGAGCAATTTACATTTCATTCTGTTGAATGTAAACAAGTCAAGGACATTATAAATGCAATGCCTTCTAATAAGGCTCCTGGGATTGATAAAGTGCCAACTCGAGTCATTAAGGACTGCCTGCCGATTATACTCCCTTTTGTTACATCAATCATCAATGCTTCTCTTTCATCTTCAACATTCCCAGGGATCTGGAAAACAGCCGAAATCACACCTATTCCCAAACAAGGCAATCACAAACTTCCTAACAATAATAGACCAATTTCGCTACTACCTGTGTTGTCAAAGGTCTGCGAAAGAGTCGCTCATAATCAGTTTGTCACCTATTTGACAACAAAGAAGAGGTTGACGACAAAACAAAATGGAAGCAAAAAATGGCACTCTACTGAAACATCATTACTTTGCACGACCGATGCATTTCTTAAGGGAATAGATAAAAAGAAATTAACTGCCTGTGTTCTCCTAGACATGAGCAAAGCGTTTGATAGTGTCGACCACCAAATACTGTTACAAAAACTACAAGACGTTGGCGCCTCAACTAGTGTGCTACAATGGTTTAACAGCTATCTCACAAATAGATATCAAGTTGTACGAATTCACTCCACTGTTTCCAATCCAATACCAATTGAATATGGAGTACCCCAGGGTAGCATCCTGGGCCCCTTGTTATTTAGTATATACGTTAATGATCTACCGGAAGCTCCACGGAATTGCTCTACTGAATGCTATGGAGATGATACAAAATTGTTTGTTTCTTTTCATTCACAAGACACCCGACGGATTGTTGAGGAGATGAACGAAGACCTCCTCGGTGTGCGCAACTGGTGCTTCAGAAATCGGCTATTACTAAATCCAGACAAGACGAAATTAATTGTTTTCGGGAGCCGACAGATGACTTCGAAGCTCCATGATTTTCGTTTGTCTTTGTTGGGAAAAGACATCTCCCCTGTACAATCAGCCAAAGATCTCGGCGTGATTTTGGATTCGAACTTGACTTTTGATGATCATATTAAGACCACAGTATCGGAATGTATTGCACGCCTCGCGCAAATTAGCCGTGTCAAACACTGTCTTGACAGAACGTCGTTGTTGACCGTGATAAATGCCTTGGTTTTCAGTAAGTTGTATTACTGCTCGAACGTCTGGGCAAATACCACAGAGAAAAATATAAGGAAATTGCAGGCTGTGCAGAACTATGCATGTCGAATCGTTAGTGGCGCGAGAAAGTACGATCATGTAACTCCCCACTTAAAAAGTTTGTCTTGGTTACCCGTTATGGACCAATTATACTACCGCCAAGCTATCATGGCTTTTAAATGCATTTCCGGACACGCCCCCAAATATCTGTCGTCACAATTCATTACTCGTGAGCAAGTTACCAAGCGTACAACCAGGAGTGGCCAAAAGCTTGATATACCTCTTTTTAAAACAGCCTCAGGACAAAGAACATTTTATTACAGAACTATTGGACTTTGGAACAATTTAGATCCCTTTTTAAAATCAAGCTGTTCAGTTCAAGTTTTTAAACGTATCTTAAAGAATAAGCCTTTAGACAATTTTGTAAATACTCCCTAAATTTTATTCATTTTTAGTATTTTGGCGACTACAAAGTTTAGATAATGTTGTAAATGTTTCTTAAATTTGATTAATTTTGATTGTATAGTTATTAGTAACTTAGTAATTTAAGTAATTGTTCCTGAAAAACCCCATTGGGGAGGTAACAATAAAGTAAAGTATGTATGTAACTAGCAACCGATCTCTATTAACTGGCCACTTAATCATTCCCAGAGGGTGTTAAATTGTAGAGTTTTGATTGTACTTCCACACCAACTTGAAACCTCTTGGGGGGGGGGGGGGGGGTACTCAATAAAGTTTTACACAGGGAAGCTCCACCCAGAGGCTCAAACCCTTACCCTTTAACATACTAATTTTTACCAAAATAGCACCCCTTTCTTATACCTCATGAACAAGCCAAAACAATAGAATTTCCTATGATCCCCACATTTTCCTGAACGTTGTGTCCTTCTGGCTCACTCGACAGTTGCTCCAAGCCTTTTGCAATGTAATTTCTGCCACAATTTGGCACCCTTTTATACAGTGAGTGTTAGCTGCCATCTCTTTAACTTTGGAACAGATTTTGTGACCCTTTCATATACTACAAGCTTAGAAAAGGCACCCCTTTTTGGGCGGAGCCTCCCCTGTAGCCCACTGTAGAGAGTACCCCCTGGTCTTGGGACCACTTGTAAATTTGTGTGAACCATCCAAAATATGGCAAGTTTCCAAACTTGCAGCAACTGATATTTTTGCATTAACCTGGGTATTTAACAAAAAGCTTCTAATTCTAATCACATTGCAGTGTCGAATGTTATGATGTAGACACCGACCTATGGGCACTTGTATCTCCACTCGTTGAACGTCGAAGTGGTGCAGGAGCGGCATCACTAAACAAATATGTATATGCCATTGGTGGGTACAATGGAGATGCACAACTGAACAGCGTTGAACGTTACGATCCCGTATTGGATACGTGGACAGTCACGTCGCCTCTCATTCATAGAAGGAGTGCACTGAGTGCTACTGTACATTGTGATAAACTTTACGTGATAGGGGGATATGATGGAGAGGGGTTCTTGAACACCCTAGAGGAGTATGTCCCAGAAGAAGATCGGTGGAAGTTAGTTAGCAGTATGAATTTGGGAAGAAGTGGTGCAGGAATTGCAGTGGGCTGGAAACCTGCAACGTGATTGACAATGGTTGTTTGCCATTTGCATCAACACAGTTGGTCTGGACGAGTACGACGTTTAAAATATGCTGACAAGAACAGAGTATCCATATATACTTGATGCATTTTCTAGAACAGGATGTAATCTTACAAACACAAAAGCTTCAAAATAAGCTGATTTTAAGTTATTGAAAGAGAACTTGCTGAAAGAAGTCTGAATGTGTCTGTTGCAACATCTGCTTTGTGTAGAAGCAGTTCAATTTGGGATGTATCTGTATAAGTTGAACAAACAAAGAAATAACTTTCCTAAAATGGGGTATTAAAATTTGGTGAATATTAGAACAGGTATTAAAAAATTGCCAATCTCTAGTCAGAGTGGATATCACTTTGAATGCAAAGCCCTTCAAAAATGGGGTGCAAATTTGGAGGCCTGGGCAGCACACACCCAACCTGTGCCTACTCAACTACCCCTCCTCCCCCACCCACTCAAACCATCTGCTGTGACACAAATACATACGTCTCATTAGATGGTTTAACATATAATGCATGGATATTTTGCGAGTTGTGTAGTATTTTTCCAAGCCCTGAAGGGGCAAGGACAAAAATGTCCACGCGTATTATGTTAAGCCATAGAATAAGGGATTTATTATTCCACTTGAAAAAATCATGTCAAAATTTGTTTTTTTCAGACCTTTGGCCAGAAAACCTTTGAAATCTGGATTTTACAGTGCAATACATAATTTTACTGTGTAATATTGTGGCATATTTGCACGTTCTCTTGACCTTATATGCTAAAATGACGCAGCAGTGGAATAATAAAGAGTGTTACTGTATACCACACAAGGGAATGGTGCTTTATGCCATTTCTGATTGGCTACTCATACTCCAGATATCCTTTCCTATTCACCTCTAGCAAAACAGATTGGCTTCTTCCTTTTACCTTGTTCAAGTTTTTCCTATTTGACAGAAAGCAAGTTTGGGGTTGGTCATTCACGTGTGTGGTATATACTCATCATCAGAGTTGGTGGATATTTTCTAAGGAAGTGGCGAGGTTAAGGTGATTCCATTCAATTGCACTGCGCATCCTTTCTGCGCATCATCTTTTGCATGATTAGCATGCACACTAACACACGCACGTTTAAAACTTGATAGGTTATCTATGAAAATTGAGCTGTTCAGAGAAATGGTCGTTTTCTCCTAATTGAACTCAGTGACCCCACTTTTTTATTGCATTTATTTAAGGAAAATAAAACTCTACATGACATATCTAAATTTGAAGAATTTTTCATTATTCAATTTTCAAATATTCCAATTAATTCACTATTACAATCTGATTTAAGGCATTTCACTGGAAGCATGTAGACACTCAATTTGATTATTTTTTCATTACTTTCATTTTTACGGCAACTTTAAGACGTTTTACTGTAACATCGTTTTGCTATCGCAAGAATAATTCTTATATTTTATTGCTAGTAATAACTTTGTTAAAGTAATGGTGTCTATGGTACAAGGATAGGTTTTTTGATATTGCTGTCGAAAGCTAGCAAAGAACCTATATACTACAGCCCTGTAGCGTGAAATCAGACGAGGTGACCCCTTCTTTTTATTTTTAATCATTTTTTCAAAGTTTCAACAAATTCTCATTACAACTTCTTTTTCACTGGAATCACCTTATTACCAAGTGGAGATGAACTGTGGTGGATGTATGTACTGTTGTGTAGAGGAAACAAAGGTGAACACAGAGGTATGTGCGACCTCTGCAATACTTAATCTGACGTTATAGCACTACTTACACAACGCTGCATAATAGTCATTTCACATTTTGTTGCATTTAATTATACCTGATTGATAAAACGTTGTCGGGCACCTGCAAAGCATAAACCATGAACGATGCGACACAATGGGACTCTGGGACTCTAGGAAGACAGCAATGACAAGTTTGCTACTCAGTTCCATGTATTGCCAAATTTTGATATTCAAGATATTTTCATTCCTAAGAAGCTTTTGGAATAGATTTAGGTATACTGTGTTAATGTTATCTCCACGATGCCTGAGAACAGAAGCAAGTTTTCCCGCTTCCTAGAAAACCATTGGGTCGTATCGTTCATGGTATATGCTTTTCACACGACATTTTTTCAATTAGGTGTATATATGAATGCCATCAACTGGTACAAAATTATTTAGTCAAGCTTTATTAACCTTTTACTAATAAACCCAAATCTGTCATAATGATCAGTATCTAAATTCTCCTTACATTATCACTTCTGTCATGTTCACACGGGCATGAAAGAAATGATGACTAAGATAAATGTCTTGATGTTCAAACAAATTTGCTTTACTTGCCTACAAAGAAGTACATGGAGACAAGTAAGGAGAACATGCATGTTGATCTCCCTCTCTCCCTATTAGGCCTGCTTTTGTACAAAATAATTGGGTTCTACCTCATTGTAAAAACCTGTCTAACATTTCTTTATTTGGTGATAAGTTTACTGCAATCTGTTGCTTCAACTTTTTTTCTTCGTTTTATGTTGTCTGTGAGTTTCACAATTTCTATTAGTTACACCAAGGTACAGCAAAAATAAACATTGCATTTATGCGCAGAAACAGAAACATTTGATCCAAATGAGCTTACTGTACAGACATTCTTGAGGAAGTGTCTTTTTATCCCCACTGAAGAGTATAGCATAAGCCCAGAGAACACCTGCATGTCAGGTTAGCACCAGATAAGATGCATTGAAACGTACACTGGTGCTTTTATTTTCTATGTTCCTTAAACTATCCAACACTAAAAAATTGAATGTATTATATTACATTATTAATTTTACAAGATGTACATGAATATGAATTGATTTGAAAATTTATTATAAATTCTTCGCTAGAGATGTGAGCTATTATTTGTTGTGAACTTAATTAGACCTTTAAAGTTGTTTGTACATGTAAAGGCTAATTTACACACTGCGATTTGCTGGGCCGATTTGTCGGCAACGACAATTCAGGGAGCGAAATAGCGCATGTGAATGGCGATCCAATGCGTGCGCGACTACAATCAGCCGATTCAGAAAAATCTGTGACTGCTTCACAGATTTTCGTGTGTGGGGCCAAATTTTAAGAACGAAAATGCAACCTGCAAAAGAATTAGCGCAAAACAAATTATATGTGCGGTATTTTAGCTGAAAACAAACTAGCTAGTTATCACCTATCATTTTGTTTTCCAAAACGTTTTATAAAAAAGTTTTGACCATAAAAAATGCCCGTGCAGTGCTTCCACTGCACATAAACCGATTCGCTTCCCTATTAATCGTGGCCGACAAATCACAGCATGTAAATTAGCTTTAATACAGTCCATGGACAATCCAACTTAACACTACATCAAATGCTCCCACTTAACTGTTTAAAGCTAGCATAACACACATAGTGAAGGGGGGGGGGGGAAGTGTGGGGGATGACAGTAAAAACAAAAAAAGAACTAGGTAAGCCCCCCCCCCCTTTACTATGGTAGGCTAACAGGTTACTAATAGGTCATTCGATGTGACTCTGTTGCATACAAACCTTAACTCAAATGAGATAATTAGAATCCCTCAAGGGTTTAAAAGAGAGAACAAGAGATCTGAAAGTGAAAGGAAAAGGCCCAATTATGATATTTTCAGTGACACAGCCACATTCTTGCAACTGACCAGTCAAAGTTTGATTGCCATTCTGACAAAGGGTCTATCAAACTTGCACCTTATCTCGCACCAACAAACAATATTGACCTCCTAGGCACTCGTTCCTCTACCATAAAATGAAAGCCGTCATCATCTATTTGTGGATGGTTTGCTTCCAAAAGATCCAGCTCATTGAACTCGGGCTTCATAGTCCAAAAATACTCTGAAAACAATTCCATTCCCTCACAGTTGACATGACTAAGAACACAATCATTTACTAAGCTGTACAATGTTTCCAGTGTGGTGTGATTCTCACAGTAACTTTTCCAAAACTGTGTCACACTGGTAATGGTGTGGTCTCTTCTGTCACACAACAGATGAGAAAGAACTTCAGCTTCACCCCTAATAGACTGTGTTTTGGCAGTGACATAATCACCAGCTTCTAACATTTGTGAAATCAGAGAACTGTTGGCCATTACATCCTTAATTCTTTCTTGCAACAGCTGAAAAGTGTAAAACAAAAGATGCTGGTTAGATCAGTGTTCAAGGGATTTTCTTTTAGGAATCCCTTATAACTTAAGGTCAAGGCATGTGAATTAAAGGGACTTCTGCTTCTGAATTTAAGTAACATAGACTTACTTTTAAAATACAGCACAAATGTTCAAACGAAAATGCACATTTTGTTTAAATGTTATTTCTATTATTTTGTCTCAATTCCCCATGTACATGTACTTTGTAAAGCACTTTTAATTAGGAGACAGGAATTTTTTTTAATATAATTATTTATTACTAAATTTCAAGGCCATCATTGAAAGGTAGAATTTTTCTAAGCCCAGTTTATTTTTTCTTAGACTCAGTCATCTGAATAAATAATGAACACCCCATGGCCATCTTTAATTCACTAACTAGTGCAAAATAAATGATCTTAGGTTCCAACTATCATGCAAAGCTGTCTCAATAGTATTTCCCTCTATTCACAGTAATATCTCATCACATTTCAAAACAATCTCATTGCATAATTATTGTTGTATAAGATTGTTGATTACATAACTCTTAGTCATGTGCAACAACAATCTCTGAACACTTGACAAGTAACTGACAGAATGGATCAAACCACAGCTAAGTCCTGCTTAAATTTCATCCACTGGAGACCTTGTAGAGCATACTAAACAGCACTTCATGAACATACTGCAGAATCCAGCCTTCACTTGAATGGGACTCATGAATGCTAAAAAGACTTCCTCCAGAGAATCAAAAATGTGAATGTGTCTTCAGGTCTTAGTCTAAGAGAATAGTTATGTAACACAGAAAAAAAACCTTAAGTTTTGAATCTTCAAAACTTAATAGAAAACTTTCACTGACCTTTCTAGTATTAGTGATAAAAGAGATTATCCTGTCAGAGAAAGCACTTGTGCGTACAACGATGTACATTATTGTGCTAGAGAATGCACTTTTCAGAGACACAACAGTAAGTCGCCTACACCCGGCTAAATACATCATGTCTTGCTGACAATTAAGTATATACACACAGATAGGTATGCATCTTTATTTTAATACGCCGAAATCAAGGAAGTTTTTCAAGCTGACTAGCATGTGTGCCATGTGCTTTGTGCATGTTCAATCATATGTTGGGATAAATCTTTATTGGTTTACTTAAAAGCTCATGTGTCTACTGATGCATATCTTTTTCACATTAGTGTTTCCAATGGCACTTAATACATATTTTACAAGTGTCACATATTAAATGTCACAGAATTCACAGCTAATGTATATGCTTGTTAAATGAAGGGCCTGGTGGAAAAAGGGCGTAAGTGGCGATTTGAGGTTAAAATCGAAATTGCTCCTATTTAGCTGAACATTGGCACACAGGCTGGTTTTCATGTGAGGAACGCTGTTGCGCACTTATTTCTTGACCTGAGATCTAAAATTTGAAGAATTAGCGTATTACTTTTGCTTAAAACCGACACAAAGAAAACAACAGGACCGCGGATTCTAGGTTGAATTCCTTTGTTTTAGTTCAGGCAGAGAACAAAAGAAATCTTTCACGCATCACTTGAGCGAGTTCAGTTCAACAACACTTTACACGCAAAAGTTATACGCTAATTCTTCAATTTTTAGATCTCAGGTCAAGAAATAAGTGCGCAACAGCGTTCCTTGCATGAAAACCAGCCTGTGTGCCAATGTTCAGCTAAATAGGAGCAATTTCGATTTTAACCTCAAATCGTCACTTACGCCCTTTTTCCACCGGGCCCTTCAAATGTTACTAAGAATCCTTTCATTTTGAAGAGAAATCAGTTTCATGATTTCAAAAACTGCATGGCAGTTCCATCTAAACGAACAGACTTCACCCACACACTGTATGTACTCAAAACATTAGAACCATCTTGCACAGCATAAAAAACAGCATCACAGGAAATTTTTAAGTAGCTTTTGTTAACAAGTATTTTGTCCACAGACTCAGCAATCTAAGAACTGCACTTAATATAACTACAAGTTTGACTCTGAAAGTGAAAGAGATAGTCTAATACTTTAGCTGCATTTGTTTTGTCTCACAACAAAAAGGAGCTTGTTGGAGATTTTTTGCTGTTGTAATTGTATATTTGCATGTGGCTGTCAAATGTACATGCCATGACACTATGCTCATCACATGCTGGGGGAATGACAACATGAAACTTGAGTACAATATCACTATTAAAACTGGATCAATTGCATACAGCAAAAAGAATTTGACAATATAAACCGAAATTTGACACTAACTCTTCCAGTTAGATGGAGGTCTCAGCTCATCTAAACTGAAAAAAAGGTTGGGGTCAAAACACTGGCTTGTCTTATGAATATCTTAAAAACTGCATGAATTCAGCAATAAACATTGATGACTCCTGACTACGCTTACTCAGTATTTAAACAACAGATATCACTAGCCATTGAATATTGGAAGTTAAGCACCATACTTTGTTGAATCTTGGTGGTGAAGTCCTATCTTCAGATGGCAGGATCACCTTTCAGATCCTATACCTTAGATCCCTGACCTTGTCTAACCAAGTTACCAAACATAAGATTAATGAGTTGTTTCTCAGATGAACAGGTGAATTTTCGCTGTTTTTTATTGTTTGCCAGCACAGTCCATTGAAAACTACTTAATAATAACTTGTTGTGGGCAACCACATAGTCTGAAATGTAAGCTGTCTCCTGTTGTCCCACACCCTATGGGTTAGGGGGAGCAGATGGCTCACATTTCAGACAAGCAACCACACCAACACCTTAAGTATTAATTCCCCTCTCAAAGATCTAAGCAGTTAGCTAAAACTGAAACTTAAAGCTTTTTAGCTAACCAATAACTTATGGCATTTTTTACGAATTTTTACAGTTTTCAAAATAAAAATATCATGATTCTTAAATTTCCTAAACCAACAAAGAGAGAGTATGCCTCAATTAGTGGCCCTTTCAAAACAGCTGTCATAGTTTATTCATCCTCAAAGTTTCAACATTTTGTCTTGCATTGATTTTCATGTCTGCAAACCCAGCTCCATCACATTTTTGGTAATGTCAAACATGTATGTGCCACAATTTTCATGCTACACCAGTATGTTTGGTGACATCTGTCATATAATTATAAGTGTGTTATGCATTTTATCACAATCATGTTTAACACCATGAATCACAATCATATGAGTCACTTAACGTGTCATATGCATATCAACATGTATCAGGCAATCAGATGCACATGTCGTATTGCATTGCATTGAAGTCATGTGTTTGGTCATATGTTTGCCAATGCGTCATGTCAGGTGTGTTGTACCAGGACATGTTTTGTCATGTGTTAATCTCAACACCTTTCATACTTGTGTCACCTGTTTTATCCTATGATAGACACCATACATTATCATACAGCTATGTCTTTTGTGGTACGTGAAGTTTCCCAGTCACGTTTTGTCACAAATGAAAATTTTAAGTCACTGAAAAATCCAGTTTTGTAAAAATTGCTGGATTTTCAAACCATACATACCATATTTACTTGCTTAAGCAACACCACTGATTAAGCACCACGTATGAGAGCAAAAATATTAAAGAGCACTGCCCTCGAATAAGCGCTGCATTCATTCATAACAATGGGGCATTCAATCGAAGCATCATCAGACTGAATTGTTGAAGTAGCTAAACTAAAAAACAAGTACGGTCCAACTCAATGTAAGCCAGCCTCAGAAATTTATTCTTCTGTGTTACAATGTTTTTCAGTTCGAAGCAGGTATATTTCATTTGAAACATGTTTACTTTGTTGTTGTTGAGTTATGATTTTATAGAGAGCACTGCTTACAAGTAAACGTGCTACATCCGAAACACTAAAAATTTGAAGAGTGCCACAGCACTTTTAAAATCAAGTAAACATGGTAATTCACATGTTTGCGTATAATTTATTATAAGTTGTTGGTAAATTGTGTTTTAATCATGAACCCATTTGTCAAAATATGTAAGAATCCAAATAGCATAGTAATATATTAGGTTACTTCCTTCCTACTTGCTTGTACTCTCTGGATCGGAGATGGATATAGTGCACAGTAATGGTTATTTTTAATGGGATTGCATGGGTATATCATTCCAAAAAAACATTGGACATATTTCACGTCTCAAATATACACCTTTGAATGGTTTGAGAAGGTCATTTTCCCGCTTACGCCAAAATGCATAATGTAAATTTAAACAAAAAAAAGGATGGTTTCCTGTTTTTGTCAGACAGTGTTGGTCACTTATAGCTGGTTGAGAACCTTGAAAGGAGATGTCAATCCAGATCTGTGCAGATGCAGGACTTTTGATTTCTGTGAAGGACATTTTCTTTTCAAAAAATCGATCCCCCCAACTATCAGTCAAATCAGGTCAAAACCTTTTCTTTTTACCCTTTAAACTGTTTTAAAGGCTGATTTCCACGTAATCACAAGCTACTGCAGACGATCATAGCCAACTGCAAAATAAGCGGTCAAGAATTCTGTGACCCCTTGTGATTGTCTGTGATTCTACAATCCTGAATGCAGACTATCACAGAAGATAAAATCAACTTCTTCTGTGGTGGTGTGGCGATCAACTGCCATCAGTTGTGGTTGTTCAACCATATCCAAAGAAATTTCTCTGATCGACTGCAATCAATCGCAATTGAAACTCACCCATTATGGTTTACATTCGGTCAACTAAATGAAGGCAAGGAGAACAGATCACTTTGTTTCGTGATCATTCACGATCCTTGTGGCCACACGAAAACATAGCTTTTAGCGATCATTTGTGAGTCAACAATTACTGCAATCCTGCAATCAATGTGATCATACTGAAACCAATGTTCAATGTTCACAAATTTGAAAGTCACATGAGTGAGGGTAGGAATAGAAACTTTGATCAAATACCCTGCATCTGCTCAACACTCCCACATCTCTGGCCTCACAAAGGATAGATGCATTGAAATTCTAACACAATTTTTTCAAGTAAGCATACCTCTACTGCACCATGAAGCATCTTTTCTGGTTTACAAAGGGCAAGTTTCTCAGCTGTTTCTTGCCATCTTTCCTCTGCAACATGCCACAAAACACTGGAGATGCTATCTTTGTCATTCAAAGTTAGGCTTGAATCACCTTCAGTCTCAGAACATTTTTCATAATGCTCAGATAAACCTAAGGCTGACTTAAAGACTCTCAGTAGTTCCGTATTTTGAAGACCCACTGGTGCATTTTGCTGAATAAATTCTGTAACCAGTTTTCTTCCATAGTCCAATAGTTTATCCGTCGTGTTATGCAGGTCAGCACATGCAGTTTCATTCTCCATTGGTTTTGTATTAGAAAATTCCACCTCGCAAACCTGTGGTAGCATTGGGTTTTCTTTACGTAACAGACCACTGAGATATGTTGTTGTTTCCGATGCAAGTCTAAAAGAAGAAGCACTTCTAGATACGCAGTAAATTTTCATCAAATTTCCCATTGTGGACTGCACAAGGGGTCAAGCAAAAACTGCTGCCGTGAGAAATAGAGAAATGTCTGCTAAAATGGAGCCCGGGTTCGTCTTTACCGCCACATTCACCGAAGACGTCTTATTTCAAGCCTTGCACCAGATAGCGAGGTGCGTGATGAAAAATTCCGTGACTATAAAAGGTAATCATGTAAACAAATCCGCCATTATACTTGCAAAGAAGAAGGAACTTCTTGTTTTTGTAAAGAAAGGCGCGGTTACATTTCCAGTTTCTGCCCCATTCCTCTCTCAGTTTTGATGTCGCCTGACTGTTTTTGCATTTCGAATCCATTTCGAAGAGAAGTGAAGGAGTGAAAAGTGGAAATTCACAAATATATTAAGGAAATGGCATCAAGCAAAAACAATTCAGATGAGACTATCATTATCGACGGTAGCATAATGGAAGGAGTAAGTGGTTGTTAGTGATGAATTAAAGATAATTTGAGCGAATGTCGGTCGTTTCGCCTACAAGTCGATTCGCCTACAAGCCGATTCGCCTACACTTAGGTCGATTCGCCTACACGATCTGAGTTGTTTCGCCTACACATAGGGGCGATTCGCTAATACACAGAAGCGTTAAAATTTCGCGATAAATAACCGATACAAGTGCAAGTTTACCTTGTAACCTTGTTTATCTTATCGATCTATCGTTGCGATCTATACCGCATCGTTTGCGTTTTGACAAATGAACTTTTCTCAAACTGTAAAGAGACTGTAATTTAAAGTACCTGTGATAAAACGATTCTTACTGTTTATCTTGCCGAGTTTCTCTTATCGATCTTAATCTGCGGCGTTGTGATCTACCGGTTCGCGTATTCACAAATGAACAATCCTCAAACTGTAAAGAGACTGTAATTTCAAGTACCTGTGATTAAACCATTCTTTGCTTTAAAGAAGGTCCATAACAACAAATGTCGCTTGGACAAAGTCATGCCGATCCACACGTGTGTAAACACTTGAGTGCTTGCTTCGATCGAGCACGATTTTCAAAGGCACTAAACATACACATTTTAAACTTACACCTCTATGTGTAGGCGAATCAACCTAAGTGTAGGCGAATCGGCTTGTAGGCAAATCGACTTGTAGGCGAAACGACCGGTTTCCATTTGAGCTAATTTGTTACCCATTCTCACTCTCTTCCAAAAGTTGAATCGTGGAAAAAAATCTCAAAATGTCAATCTTGCCTTCACAAAATAATGAGAAACAAACAGGATTACTGGAAATACTGCTCAGTAGTTTTCATTTTCATGGTAACACTTTGGGATCCCTTTCACAGACTCAAAAATCAGGGAAAAGTACATCACGTAAATTAAAGATAGCTTTCATTTAAAGTGTCACACTTTAGGATTTTATGGTCCACAGACTCAAAAGTTAAAACTACTTGTTCTGTACAGTACCACTTGAAAGTACTGTTCAATAGCTTTCACTTGAATGGTCTTGGTTCAGAATTTCATCTACAGACTCTAAAGTTTTAATCATGTAATAGCACCATATTGTGGAGAGTCAATGCCCTTAATAACTGGTGCACCCGAAATCAAACTGGATTGTTTAGACAATTTGCTCATCCCCTTTGATTTTCTCTAGGGTGGTCAAATCCTCAGGAATGCAGTAAGCTTTGCATGCTTGTTAAATTCTTCAGTTTGTGTTCAAAATATCAGAGCTGGAAGATCTACTCCAGGTCTGCGAGCTCAGCACATGACAGGTAAACTAACTCTTTCTGAGTGGAAAAAGGTTTAAATTATAAGTAAATACAGAACAGCAACCAGTCTTTATGTTAAAGGAGGACTAATTTGGAACAATTAAGATTGACAGTTCTTATGCTGAGCCCTTCAATTAAATAAAGTGAAAAGAAAAGAAAGAAATCTAATAGAGCTTATTATATAAATATCTTACAGTCTAACAATTCAAAAACCTGTGCCATCAGAGTCTAGATTGACATGGAATTTAGAAAATAATGTTGGTTTTTGAGAAGGGAACAAAACCAAAGATCCTAGTGAAAAACCCTTGGAACAAGGATAAGGACCAACAACAAACTCAACCCACATGGAGCATCAACTCCAGTTAAATTCATTTATTTAGCAATTTATCAATGAGCATAAGGGTTCGTGCATGTAAGGCTGGTGGTGCCATGGAACATACGAGCCAAGTGCATTGCTTAACATGACAACCCTGTGAGCAGCAACCACCCAGCACTGTCACACTCATGAAATCAGTTACTTTCGAAAAGGAAAATTAAGACACCACGAACATACACCATGTCTTACCTTAGGGGAGAGAACCAACAACACAAAACTTGGAAATTCAAAGCTGTCAGCCTTCAACCTGTCTCACATTAGTGGGAGGCGGGTGCTGTTGTTACTGTGCTATACCTGATCCCTCAGAACTAAGTGGTATCTCCCCCTACCCCCAAAATCTCTAAATAGAAGGGTGTAGTCCCAGAGTACTTTACTCTTGGTTTGAACAAGTGGGCACATTCCTTTACAGGGGTAGGCTAGGAAAATATTGATAAATTGACTGCATCATTTCAGGGTTGCAGCTGATAAGAGACATCACTGCTGGAAAACTTGATGGCGACAGAATTGGTTCCACTTCAGTTGCACTCCATCCTTCGAGTATTGGCTCAGGGACATTTACTGCAGATACTCAAACAGCTGGGTAAATGAGAGCAATACATAGTACAAAGAGGGAGCTCAATGGACAGGGGATCAGGGCATGCTAATAATTTGGTGGTCTAGAAGGGGCTTAGTGGAGGAAGGGACCTTTACAGAGGGAGGGGTAAGGGAGTGGACTTGATAGAGAGAGAAAGAGAGGGATGGGGTGAGGGAGAGCTTTGCAGAGAGGGTGGATGCAACAGAATAAGGAGGTTCAATGGAGGACAGATCTGAGTAGAGGGAGGGGCCTTAAGATACAAGGTGGCTCAAGAAAAGGAGGGGTTTAATAGAGAGGGGGGCTAAATAGCAGGAGGGGTTTTAATGCAAGGAAGGATCTAAAAAGTAAATGGGGAGAGAAGAGACTTGATAGAGAGATATAGGAAGATAAGGCTTACAGAGGCAGGGATCTTAAAAGAGGGAAGGGTGTATAGAGGGATGGGGTTTAAAGGAGAGGATACTTACCGGTACTACGGAGAGGGATGAAGGGAGGAATTGGAATAAAGGGAGAGGTCCTAATTGGCAACTTGGGTCAAAGTGAAGGAAATGGACTTAATACAGGGAGTGACTGAAAAGAGGGGGTAGGCTTAATAGAGGGATGAGGCTTTGAGAGTGAGGGTTTACTACAGGGTGGGACTTTATAGAGGAAAGGGGCCAAATAGCTGGAAGGGGGCTAAATAACTTGAGGTGCTTTTTAGAGGGGGGAACTGCTTATTTCAGCTTTCCAGAAAGAGGGAGCGTTTTTCACAAGGGCATTTAGTAAAGGAAGGGGAGAGGAATAATCATCAGTACTCTTCAATACACAGGAGCGTTTGTCTACTGATGCAGTTAGCTTTACCCTGTTTACTGTTTGCACCTGCAAAATCAAAGCTGATTCTTAAGGGAGGGACAAATGCAGAAATGGCACCACCTATTGAGTACATGACAGATGTAAGTTGTTCTAGTTTCAACCAGTTCAGAATTTATTGTATTGGTGTTCTTACAGTTCAATAAAAACAAAAATAAAAAACAGAATAAAATGTGTAAAAACACTTTGCATACAGTTTGCACATATTTGTGCAAATTTGCTTTGAAAAAAAGATCACTACTTCCCTGGTAGAAATGCTATATGGGAACCTAAAGGATTTTGAAGAATCCTTTAAGGTCCTTCAGATCATACTCAGGATTTTAACTGCTAGTAATCCTAAGGGATCCTTATACTCAGGACCTTAAATGGCGGTAATCCAAATCATGATCTATAAGATCCTAAGAATCCTACATCTCACAGGATCCTGCAAAAATCAGATCCTATTGAAGATCTTGTCGGATTCAATCTGCAAGTTCTTAAATACCTGTAGGATCCTTCAGGATCTTAAATAAGATCTTTGTAGGATCATAGATTAGGATACCACAGAGAACCTATCATGGGATTCTTAGTGAGATCTGGATTTTTACCAGGGATTGCTTGCAGACTTCACCCTTACTTAAACATAAATTTTAATAATTTTTATCTGTCATGAGCATGATTGAATGACACATGAAGAGGAAGAAAATTTAATATGAATGTTAGTTTTGAATTCAACATCAGCAATGTCTATCCTGCAGGTCTTCAAACCTATCGTAAAAAAGCTGGGTGTGGAGTTTGACTGTGAAATTGTAAGAAGGTATGATTAAAGTTTATCTTTTCTTAGTCTGAACAAGGTTAAATAATAACTCTCACTAATTATTCTAACCCTCCTCAAGCAGCATCTTCAAATAGCAAAATCTAAACATTCTATTTCTTTTTTTTTTTTCGGAATGCTATTTTATGATAATAACAATTGTTTTTTTTTCTACTAGAGGTTATTATCCCAAAGGAGGAGGGGAGATTCATGTGACGGTGAATCCACTCAAACAGTTGCGGCCAGTACAGTTGTTGGAAAGAGGATCATTGGCTAGAATAACTGGACGTGCCTTTGTGGCTGGTGTACTTCCATTCAGGGTTTGTTTTCTACAACAAAACTTTCATGCTTTGTACTATACTTGGTTTGAGCCGTTGGGTCATCCTGCTATAATAGGACATATGGCAGATTTAGAACTTCATGTAAGGGGGAGGGGGAATGGGGGCAAGGGGAGTAAAAATGGGGGGCAGAGTGTAGCTTCCCTCACACCCCTTGCTAGAAACGCAACCTGGTATGGTTTTGGAGCCATTTGTTTTTTTTTTGGGGGGGGGGGGAGGTACAGGGATTCAGAAATCCAAGTTCAAGTTTGAGTTGACTACAAATTTAAGGTCAATTTTTGTTCACTATCCTGTAATGGTAAACAACGATCTCAACCCTCTGAGGCCATCTCAAAGGTAACCATTAAAAATGTGCCTAACCCTGAATACCAGACTACATTACCATTAAAAGACTAAAATCAGCAGTAATTTTTCATAACTCAAACTCCTAACTGGAGTGAACTGGTTAGAGCATCTGAATGACATATGGAAGATCAGGGTTCAATTGCCTCAGGGAATCAGATTCTGTTTTTGTCCCACGCTCAGGGCATACAGAATATCACACTTCTCCATCCCAAAAATGACCTCTTTTTTAATTCATAATGCCAGTGTTTAGAACACAAAACCCACAGTCCTTTTTTCACATTTTTCCCCAAAAGATTTTCATGATATAAAAAATGCCCTTTATGCATATTTAAAGGCTTTAATTATTTTCAACAGATAGCTCAAACTATGGCCAGAGAAGCAGACAGGATTTTGAGGAAGAAATATCCTGATGCTGAAATAAACATTGAACCAGTTCAAGAATCACCTGGAAAAGCACATGGAAATGGAACTGGAATCATGTAACTAATATATTTTTTAAATTATTTATTATTATAATATGACAAGAGCTTGTAAATATATAACGCGCACTGTGATTGGCCAATACTCAGGGCCGGTTTTTGCCGTAATGCCCATGGGCATTATGAGCGATGTTAATGCCCGGCTGGTAAAGCGGGAATATAGAAAATGTGAAAGTACATTTGATTCAAAAAAATTCGAATAATTTGAAGCTAGATGAGAAAAGACAGTTTCTTTGAAAGTTTTTACTTTTTCTTGTGCGATATTAAATTTTTTGGTGTGAAAGAAAACTGGTGGGTTTGAATGTTTCCACTGTGTCATTCATCCCAATCAGCCACGGCACACTTTTCAAGTGATAAAGTGTTAGGCACGACCACATAATAAACTTCTTGTTAACTCTCATTGGCGTGGGACCGTACTGGGAGAATATCACCCTCTGTCTTTCTTGTACAGACCTCGCTTTGGTCAGTCCATACCAGACAGTCCTCGGGCAATATTCTCTCAGTACGGCCCTTGTGCTAGGTTAATAAGAAGTAAATAATTTATTTTTAGTTGTTTAAAATAATTATTTTTAGTTGTTTAAAATAATTGTTTAAAATAATTCAGTGTATACATAAAATTTATTAATTACCCATTACTCATCTGATGTTAAATTCTTTTTATTTCATTCTTTTTTTTTTCTTTATTTAAATAAGTCATTACTCACGTGTAGCTATGCTTGTTGGTTTTCCTTAGTAATACCCTGGACAATTAACACACCCCTCTCCCTCTCTTACTGGAATGTCGCTCATTGAAATAGCCAAGAAAGCATTAAAAGCCATTCAGAGATTTACAGGGAGGCAGTGGACATTCATTTAATTTCAGCATAATATTTCTGGGTTTACAGTCATGACAAATGTGACACATGTATGCAATGTATGTATGCTGCAAAATAAAATCAACCTATAATTCTGGATTTTGCAATGTTTTCAGGGTCATGGCGGAATCGTCCACTGGATGTAGATTGGCTGGATCCGCAATTGGAAGGAAGGGTAATATACTGATATCATGGAAAGAGATACAGGGGGGTCCAAACTTCCTACATCCTGGGCTCTTTAATCCCTGTCTCCTCCCTATTTTTGTTAGCTTGCACCTCTTTATGCTATTTGATAGCAAACTATTTGCATTGTCAGGTAATTTTTATTCCTGTTTCTCTTGCTTCCTTCCACTATGGGAATCCCACTTTTTGTCCCCTCTATTCCCACCACCCATACCCTTAACATCCTCTTTTCTCCTGGGTACCTAGTACCCTCTATGTCCCTCCACATCATCAGAGAGGTTACTGATTAAGTGACTTTTGCCCCCCCCCCTCCCCCCCCCAAAAAGAAAATATCCATTTTGCCTCTGTTTTCAGTTATCCATATTTAGTCTTTTTTTATTTGAAATTAAGCTTATGTAAAACCTGAGCCTAAACAAGGGCAATTACAAAAAAAAAGGAAGAGCAATCATTGTTGGTTTCTTTTGTTCTGGTTCAAATCAAGAGAAGAAGGAATCACTCAATCCCATGCTTTGCTTGAGTTGGTTCTGTCAGCTTTTGAGGAACTGCATTTCTTACTTGACTTGGATCTAGTTTTTTGGCAAGGCTTACCGCAATTGATATGTTCTCTAGGTGTCCCGGCAGAGGAAGTGGCAAGGAATGCAGTTGATGAGCTGACAAATAATCTTAAATATGACAGCTGTGTTGATGAACATCTGCAGGATCAGGTGAATATATTACTGATCAAACCATGCACACATTAAAATTAATGAAGGGCAAACCGATCAGAAAGCTACAAATTCAATAACTGAGATTGGGAATTTGATAAAATGGATAATCCATTGCAAGAGAAACCATCTAAATTTGAAAATGGACAACCCATTTCAGACTACAATCATTTTATCATCTAATAGTATTTATTGGTCCTGTTTTCATATTAAGATGGATAACTCGCTAGATAAGTTATCCATCTTTTGAGGGAGGGGTACCAGGGGGCCCAATCTTCCTGCTTCCTTTACTTCATTTGTTTGGCTTCCTCCTCTTTGCACTTTTTCAATTGCAAAATATTATGCAATGTTATGTAATTTTCCTTTATTTTTCCCACTTCCCACCTTCTCTTTTCCCATCTCCCATACACTTCTATCCTCTTCTCTCCCAGGTCCCTGCTCCCCTGTGCCCTTCCACATCTCTGATGAAAAAAAAAACAGGAAACAAGTGATTGCGTGAAAACTTGAGCATGATTTTTGAGCAACTCTAGGAGGGTCTTAGTCCAGTTCTGGCCCCCCTCTCTCTCTGTCATGCAACACCAGCATTGTGTGATAGAGAGAGGGGTAGGAACTGGATAGGAGGTTTTGAGCAACTCTGGGAGGGTCTTAGTCCAGTTCTGGCCCCCCTCTCTCTCTGTCATGCAACACCAGCATTGTGTGATAGAGAGAGGGGCCAGAACTGGATAGGAGGTTTTGAGCAACTCTGGGAGGGTCTTAGTCCAGTTCTGGCCCCTCTCTCTCTGTCACGCAACAGCGGCATTGCGTGACAGAGAGAGAGGGGCCAGAACTGGACTAGGTTTCCTCATTAGTGTCCCAAACCTCACCAGGGTGATTGTCACACACTCACCCTTTAATCATTAGATGTAAATGATGTAATGAAGTTTCATTTTTTTTTTTTAATCTTCAGCTTATCATTTTCATGGCACTGGCCAAAGGACACTCGTCCCTTAGATGTGGACCTCTGACCATGCATACTCAAACAGCAATTCATGTGGCTGAAAAAATTACGAAGGTGAGGTTATCAATAGGGGCAGATTCCAGCATTTTACGAAAGGTGGGGTATGGGGTAGGGGTGTATGTTGGGGGCTTTAGGTGGGGGGATTGCTAGATAGGGGGTTGTAAGTTGGCCCAGGTACCTAGGAGGAAAGTCTGAAAATGGAGTTTCTTTGAGGATGTGTGCTTCGCCAAATTTCGAAGACAATAAGCTACCTTTTAAAATTATGTGACCTATCAAGTTCAAACATTGTCAACAGTGATGAATACAGAAGGTGGGGACTACTTGCTGTCATCAATCCTGCTCCCCCCCCCTCCCCCCCCCCCCCCCACTTCCACCTCATATCTCCCTCTTCAGCCTTTTTGGTAGGCTTGGATAAATTATTCTCATAAAATGGCGTATTTTGCAAGGAGAGATTTCCAACCAAGGGAAGTGTTAACAGGGGCACAACTGTGAGGGGGCGTGGGGTCCAATCTTCCCACTCCCCGCACCCTTTCATCCTGTTTCCTGCCTTGGCTGCCACCTCTGTGCACTTTTTTTATAGCAAAATAAAATGCAATGTTGTATAGTTTTTCCCTACCTAATTTCTCATAACTCCCACCACTTTTGATAATCCTGCTTCCCGCCCCCGTTTTCCCACCTCCCATACATTTCCTACCCCTTCTCTCCTTGGGGTTTTTCCCCAGATTCCCACCCCCTATACCTCTCCACTACTGTACTGGAACTTCAAAGGTTGCAACCAGGTGTTGATGGTGAAGTAATTAACAAACTTAAACAAACAAATTTTTCTCATTTGTTGTTGATGACTAAATTTTTATTTTCTCTTGTTCTTCCAGGCAAACATTAAGGTTGAACAGATTTCAGAAGATAAAGGATGCATTATAGAATGTGATGGAATAGGGTTACAAAACCCAGGTCTATAAAAAGTAATATTTATCCAATCAATTGCTTGTAAATAATTTCTAATAATGAAATAAAAAACACTTTTGGAAAAGAATGGTATTATTGTCTACCAGACTATTGTATGCCACTTACTTTTTTATGTCAGGAATGAGTTTCCAGTCCTCGATGAACAACAAAAGCAGTTGAAGTTAAAGCATTTCGAGATGCCACCTCTCTCTTCCCCTATCCAATGTTGTAAAAGAATAAAGGCTGATTTCCACTTAGCCAATCCAATCTTGTTTTGGGGGGAGGGGTAATATCCCAGTGGGGAGGGGGTTGTTTACACTGTAAGAGCTACAACCCCAGTCACATTGTGTTGGAACACTTCTCTCAATGTCATAATTCACCTGCCTGAATCTGTGGCTCTCCCTCCCCTCAATGTTGAGTGAACCAATTTTGGTCATGTAGCAAGTCATTGTTATCAACATTGGGGGGGCGGAGAGGGAAGGTGTTCCAACAAATGTGTCCGAAGTTGTAGATATGCAAAAATGGCATTTAAAATTTAAGTGTCTCAACCAACCTCATTCCCAGGGTCTCTCTTGTTCCCATTCCCAGGGGACAGAAGAGGAGAGACCCTGGGAATGAGGTTGTGTCTCAACACTTTTGTCACTCACTGCAGTAACGGAAAGAAATTCAAGGTCCACTCAATACCCAGCCTAACAAAACAGGCATTTACCTCCCTACTAATGATGTAGTGTTACCCAGATCTGGGTGGTTCAAATAAATTTCAAACAACGGGGAATCAGTCAAAAGTATTAGACCATTCTGGGAATACTGTAACATAAATCTTAATGATGCATGTATCAACAGGTTTCACTGTCTCGCACTGGTCAGACATGTTTATCAGAATATCCCTCAGACTACAGGCACATCATAAAGCAACAATAGCTTGAGTTGGGAACTTTTTATATTTCCCTTGATTTCAGTTTGATCCTGGTGATGTGGTTTTCGTTGGATTGACTGCCTCCAGGGCTTTACAAAGAATAGCATCTTGGTATCTAAATGATGACGAATTCTTGAAGAATTTCATCCCAGCACATTTCCTTACACCTTTCCAATCTTGTGGGAAAGGTCACACCTTTAGAGTGTCCACTTTTCAATTTCTGGTTTGATGTCTGGTTCCCTTGTACCCCCTGATAGCAGGTATTTGCCCCCTGCTGCTCTGGGCTCACTAAGATCTGGGTGCTAGAAATCCACTACAAGTGTGACAAGAGTTCATTCCCTTTTTCTTTGACAACAACAACAAAACTGGGTAGTGAATGTCTTCATCATAATTAGGATCTTCTGTCTTTGCCATCTGATGTTTTGACCACACCAAAGAGTCATATTTTTCAATCTTGGCCACACTAAAGTGAGACTTTGCCTTGCTGCAGAATAATTCAAGAGTATCTCTTCTTTGTGGAGCCATCACAATAGCTGACCCATAATCTCTTAGGAGCGAGTCCATAACATGAATCAACCCAGAATGGCACTGAGTGAAAAACAAACAATCAGCGCTGATGATGAAATCAAATTTAGATTCCAAATCAGAAAGATTGGCTTGTTCATCCCAAATCAAACTTTGACAGGACACAACAGTTGAACCAAAAGACGGCTTATTTCGGTGAATAATAGTTCTCATATTGTCTATACAGTCTTTATTGCCGTCTGTTAATAATACTTTGGCAGGATTTGCGAGGGAAGCTAAGAAAATCCCAGCTAAACCGGTCATTCCAGCTCCAAGTTCACAGACTGCCTTTCCGTTCAACTGATCCTTGTGTTTAAACAGATGATACGCCAGCACTTCCTCCGATGGCCACAAGCACACGTTCCCAGTGTTATCAAAGCCAGTTAGATCTTCTAGGGTGATTTGTCTAGATCGCTGCCTTATGAACAACGATTTATCGGCAAAACTGTGAGTTTCCACAACTTCTTCTGCTAAGCGATAGTCGAACCATTCATGAACACCATCGTTCTGGTGTCCAAAATCGACGACTTTTTTAGAAAACAAATTGAATCCTGAAAATCTGCGCACAGATATATTATTTCTCCCTGTTTCAAGCGATTGTTTCGTTATAACTGAGGCTAAAATTTTCCATCTTCGCCGAGCTTTCTGCTGCAAATCGTCCGCCATTACGCTAATACCTCGGTGAATCATGGGATGGAAGGTATTATCCGCATGACGTCATCGGGTAACGCAGGGCTTAAAATGGACTCCAACCCGTTATGCGATCGCTTTCCTCTTCATAAAGCGATTTTTGAGGGTAATTTACGCAAGGTTTCAGGTTGCTTACGTACTTGTAACATAGCAGAAAGAGATGTCCATGGTAAGAATTGTCTTTTACACTGCGATCTTGTTTAAAAGGAACCCTACAGTTTGTTTTCATTGCCGCCCATCTCCGGCCGGCATCTTACAACCGGTTGATTTCTTGGCCTTATGTAAGATTTTCCTCGCAATCATTTTTCGTTTTGTTCTGAGTCGAACAACCTCTCCAACACGAACCTAAATAGCGCTCAAATCACAAAATTATTAGTGTGATTTATTTCGATTTATGTCGGTAAATCGATGACAAGTTAACTTCTGAGTGTCGAGAGCGTATAAACAACGAAAAGTAAGTGACTTCCACTTTTTAAACATTGAAATCAATTAAAGCTACGTTTCTTATCTGATCGGGAAAGCCCTCTCCTTAAATGTTTTTTTTTTACGTTGAAGGCAATCTCCCTAGTTTACGATACGATATTTTTGGTTTGGTTAATTATTTACCAACATACAAGAAGTTTAAAGTCCATGAGCACAGTGAGCAAAGTCACCAGTAATGTATTTTGATTTTTGCTGACGCTCCAAGTCAGTAATTAGAGAATTAGAAACCGTCAGCTTATGTTCGAACTGGAAATCGGTATTGAAACCTAAAAATAATCATTATTTCATCTCAGACACATTATTTGTCAAGGTAATAAAGAGAACAAGGGCAAGGGAGACAAATGAAAGAGACTAATTATTTATCCCAGATGAATTATTTGTTTCAGACAAATAGTGCATTCAGATACAATGTAAGAATCTTATATGCAAGACCCAAAAAAAGTTTTTTTTTAAATTTAAATTGTAACCTCACAAAACTTTCATTTAACCAATTCTCCATCTTCTACATCATTGTCCTAGTTTGAAAACCTCTGAGGCTGTTTGTTTTTTAACTGTTTTCACTGATTAGAAATCACACCTAATTAAGGTAGGAAGAATGCCAAAAACAACTAAAGAAACTGTTTATGGCTACTACAACAACAACACTTCCATAGCAACATACATGTATAGACAGATTAATAGTGGTAACCAAGGGCATTTTTTAACACTAGAGGCCAAAGCCAGACACGTCATTAAGATCAGAGAAATGTTTCAGTGGTTACTTATCAGTTACGTTAGGTAGAAACAGAAAATAAATTCTTGAGTAACACGTCAATTGCATTCCAGTTCAAGCCACATATAATGATTTTATTTTATGCGTCCATTGGCTATGATAATAGAGCTTGGACAAAGACCACGCTAAGTGGGAATTTTGTGTAAAATCCAAATTGCTCTGGATTTGCTCTCATTCAGCAAACAGTGTAATTAATAATAGATGTGATATTGAGGTAAATTCTTCAGATGTACTTTCACAAGGAATATCAGGGTACAACAAATTGTCCATTTTCTTTATAGCCCAAAAGGAAACTTATTAATAAGTGGCACATTTTTATTGTTAATTATTGTTATTTCTTTTTTAGGAAATACACCTCTTCACTTAGCAGTTCTTTTAGGTCATAAAGGTGAGCTTAACCTACTCCCCTATATAAGCTATATGTCACCTCAAAGGGTATGGTTTCGGGCTATCTTGGTCTGCATTACGTGTACATTAGTATAGATATCAACCGTGTTAATATGACATGAAACAAGAAATTCTGAAGAATTTACAGGTGGCTGATGGTAACTCTGCCCGCCCTTTCTCCGGTGGACCCTCGTGTACACTCTCTTAATTCCAAGGAGACCCAGCATGTGAATCTGTGTGACCAAAACAGTTGCTATTTGAAGCAGTATTTTGACTAATGCTGTGACAAGTTATCGAAGAAAGATATTTTGGGTATTCTGAAGAATTTACAGATGGCCCATGGTGACTCAACGGCCCAGGGTGACTTCCCCTACTAAGGGGACAGCATGTGAACCTTCACAACGAAAACTGTGAAAGTGTGATGCAATATTTTGGCTATGTTGCAACCCTGGCACACTTAACCTTGCGACGAACAGTGAACTGCATGCTTATGGATGTCCGAGATGACACACTGTCACAATCTGTCACCGTATTCCCTTTAAAAACATGATTTGTAAACACATCTGCAGCAATTCTAATGTATTTTGTCAATACTGCGTTGAAGTTTTCTGCAATCATAGATGGAAAATTCAACTTAAAAGATCTTCAGTAAAGGTCATGTTATTGTTTATTCACTAGGAGAATGTCCGGTATTTGAGAGATTAGATTTCAAACCTGATAAAATCTATCTGCTTATGTCATAATAGCAGCAAGCCCATTGTTCAGAGGCCGCGCAACCCCAAGAGGACTAAGTAAACTGACTTAGGACAATGACAACAATGAAAATGAAACAAAAAAGGTCCATTTTTCTGGTCGGTGCAACGTGCGCATGCGCACGACAGCCGCCTAATAAATATGTGTTTCTCTTACTAGTCTGAAATACATGGAGAATGTAATATTCTGTAACTATCTGTCAAAATCCATAGCATAAATAAATAAGTACATAAATATTTACAAGAATATCCACAGTGAGAAAAAAAAGCTCTAGCTAGCCATCAGAGTGAGACTTGAAGTCTGGGAACCCGGGATTTCAATTTGGCACTTGTACCACAAGCCCACACTGTCTCCTAAAGTACTTATACTCAAATTAAGGTATGAATCCAGGACACGGGACCTGTTTAATAGGCAACCCTTTGAATACCAAAGATGCAAGCCCCTAGCTAGGAACTTTCAATTTCTGTCAAAATTGTACAATTACTATGAAGTCAGGAGTTGCCTTTATTATCTGAAAAAAATTGTGTGTTACAAAAATGTCACCTATTTCTATCAAATAGTGGAAGCTGCTGTGGATCCACAACTGAGACATTATCTTGTTTCTTTTTAGAATGTGTTTACTTATTGCTGGCTCATGGGGCCCCCGTGAAGGTTAAAAACAACTTGGGATGGAGTCCACTTGCTGAGGCTATTAGTTATGGAGACAGAAAAATAAGTAAGTACATAAATTATTTTATTTAGGGCTCAACAAAATTTCTGTCCGATCATCAAGTACAACTAGATTTTAAAGTCAGGCAAGTAATGTTAATTTTTCTTCTCACCTTCCTGATGAGCAAGGGCCTAGGCAATCCCCATCTGTTAATTCTTTAAGCCCTGAAATGAAAATGCATATTCTTCTTCCTGTATTTCATACATTTCTGATGGAACTAGTAAGGAGAATTTGTCTAAATATCAAGACATCTTATCCTTGGTGATTGTTCCCTTTATTCTCATCATGTGAACATTTGAACAAGCAGTGATGATGTAAAGAAAAATTTCGTTTTCGTCACCGTTAGCCGTTAGGGTTAATGCTTTCAAGGGTTAACTTACGCTATGCAAGAGAGATGGAGAGGGGGAAAGAAATAAACAAATTGTTAATGGCTGTGAGATTTTTTTTAACCTGAGTGAGTGGAAAATTGGCTTGGGCAAGCAGATTTGAGAGTTGGGCAAGGTGGAATTCAACTGTTTTTTTTAGCTCTGGTATTGAGCTGAATAAATTGTTTATTATATTAAAATCATGACATTTTTTGTTTTCCATTTTGCACAGTCTGGCAAGGTAAAGGGGGTGTAATGCAATCACATATTTCCACTCACTTGAAGATGTTATGTTGTGTAATAAAATTTTCTTAACGTTTATTTTCATTTCTTAAGTCACTGCTTTATTAAAGAAGCTCAAGCAACAGTCAAGAGAAGTGCTAGAAGAAAGAAGACCTCAACTGACCACTGCTTTGCAAGAGGTTTGTCCTTAACCTTCCCCAAGAGTAATCAACATCTTACTTCCTCAAACAGTTTTAGTGCATTGCAGTACAGACAGGTGGTGAGAATAAGAGAAATCATCAACCGGAGGAGGAAAGCATTCCCCAACAGCTTTCATTTGAGTTGTCATGCCAACTTGCCTTTAGATTTCATCCTCAGACTCAAAACTGAGAACAACCGTGTTCTGCATAATAAAGGATACCACAGGAAAGTACTTCTCCATAGCTTTCACTTGAATTGAAAACTAAAGGTTTTACCCACAGATTCAAAAGTCAGAGCCATCTTTTACAGTATAATGAACAGCACCAAAGGAAAATACTACTCAATGGCTTTCATTTAATGCAGTGTCTAGATGCCCAGCAGCTGGGCATGGATCTTTCAAGACTAAGGGCTTAGTGCATGGCAGTCCAAGATTTTCACAGGATTTCAACGAAAAAGCTTATTCAAATGCTCTGGAAGGTCAGGCATGGTGATGTTGCCTTCAGTTAAATGGTCACACTTTAGGATTTCATCCACAGTCTCAAAAGTTAGAACACACCTTATATAACACAATAAGCAGTAATGGAGAGGCAGGTTATTTAATATTCTGTGTGCCACTTGATTTTTTTCCTGTTCATTATGATGACCTGTAACTGTTTTCTTTCCTTGCCTGTTTGCAGCTTGGAGATTTTTATGTAGAGATCAACTGGGATTTTCAAAGTTGGGGTAGCGTATCATGATGTTTGTGTTTGCCGTGTTTTTAAAAGATGAATATGTTTCCTAGATGTTCTTTTGGCTTGTGGAGCACAGAAAGGAAAAAAAAAACAGCATTTGCTTGAAGGGTCCCAACTAATAGTGTTCAACATCATAGGTTTTTCAGGCCCGTAGCAAGGCTGAAATAACCGGGGGGGCCGAGCAAATTGGCCTAGTCAAAGCCACCCCCCCCCCACCCCCGTCAAAATACCGACGTTAAAAAGTCATGTCAGATAGATACTAACACTGTTCACAATACCACAGTTTGTGTCGATTTTGTCAAAAAGGCCACCTTTATGGGACATCTTTCATTGAAAACTTGCCAAAAAGCTGCTTCCTGTTTGCTCTTTGGCCGACAAAAGTGTTGACTACATTCATCAGATTTATAGCGTTTTAAAAAAGTATCCTCAAAGTTACAAGGTTTGTTAAAATTGAAACATTTCGAATTACGAATTTCGGACTTGTTTTACCTAACTCTCATAAACGTTTACGTAACGTTTGTCACTTGATTGGTGAGATAAATATATATAATTTTGTTCCTTGGACCTGTTTTACAACAGTGGGCTTAAAGCCTGTGCAGCAAATACACTGCAGTTGCAAGGAACGTGGGCCTGAAATGTGCGGTGGGCTAGTAGATTTTTGAAGCCCACTTGCCCGGTGTGGCAAAAAATATATAATTAGAACAAATTAATGTGCAACAATCAGTCTAGAATGCTGATGCTAAACGTGCTCTTTATAATTTCACAACCTTTAACAGATTTCGACATCTGTTGGGTCCCTAGCTGCACTGGGAAAGTGGGCTTCAAAAGTCTACTAGCCCACCGCACATTTCATTTCAACCTTTAACAGAGTTCGACATCTGTTGAGGCACTAGCCCACTTGCCCCTGCTACGGGCCTGTATTTGCCCTCTGTTTCTGAATTTCCTGGATCATCTCTGATTTTCCGATCTTTTGTTCAAAGTCAGTTTGAAAGTCCATCATGCTAATCACTACACCACCCTGCCTCCACCTTTTTCAGTATAAATAATGGAAAGTAATGATTCTGTGTGTAACAAAAGTTGAATAACATTTGACAAAAACACTTTCTTTCACAGTGCCACTCTTGTCAAGAATATTGCCTTCAGACACTTGTAAAATATACAAGAAAGGCTGTTCTATAAGGTACTGGGTTTGACTTTTGAGAATCACAGTGATGTTTTTTCTTTGTTAACATTGTTCATTCTCATAACCCATGTATAAGAATTGGCGCTGATTTAGTTACCGGCATATTTTTTTTCAACAGAATGGATAGTACACTAGTGGATTTTACAGACATGAAGTGGCAGCGAGGCGACCTAACCTTTATTTTCAATGGTGATGCAAAAGGTACATTGCAATGATCAAAATGTTACAAAACCCAGTTTGAGATTCACTCTTCTGGGGTGGTTGCATAAATGCTGTTTGCACCAGACTAACCACCAACATTAGGCATTAACAGAGCATACATTTTATGTCATTTGCACCAATTTGGATGTAAGTGGACATCTGACGTATGTATACCAGCCATAAAATCAACACCTAAGGTGATTGAACTCCAACTGTGTTATTTTTCTTATTATAATAGGTTAGTTCACTACAGAAATTTTGCTTTCTTTGCCCTAGTAGCTAACATATTTTCAAAATGGCTTGCACAAATACCACAAATGCAAATTTGGAATTCATGCTTTACACATGAAAGTCCAGTGTAATTAAGACTCGCTAATGTCCAGCTGTCTCAGCCCATTCTGGCATCAACTGACACATCTCATAAAACCTTTAAGCCCTAACAGTGACCAAAATGAAATTTCTCTGTGCATTAGCACTACTTGTTCAAACATTCAAGTGAAGAGAATGAATGGAGTGATCACCAAGGATACGATGTCTTGATATTTAGACAAATTCATTTTACTAGTTCCATAAGAAATGTATGGAGAACAGTAAGGAGAATATGCATTTTTATATCAGGGCTTAATGGGTTATAGATTGAGCCCAAAAATTCCCTTTTCCCTAAGTCCCGTGCACTTGACCAAAATGCCTCCACTTCATGTGAACCTGTGTTGACCAAAATTTTCCTCCTTTAGGGAAACAGGCCTTTGCTGTGTTAGATAATGAAAAAAAGGTTTTTCAAAGAGTGAGAACAGAGGTGAGTTGTTGAAAGAGTTACCAAAAGATATGATCTTTTTAGTACTTGCATTACTTGATGAAGTCAGCACAAAAATTATATGACAGAATAAGAGCAGTTGAAGTTGAAATAAGTAACTTGTCTGGTTTTGGAGTGGGAGGGACAATAGGGGGGTCTAAACGCTCCCTTTTATTTCTGGTTCCCTCACCTTTATTGGTGTGTCTGTGGACTTTCTCAAAACTCCTTTGCTTTTCAATTGCGGTTCCGGTGGTGGGTTTTTCGCCCTTCCGAAATTGCGCTTGCGTAAAAAAAATTCTGAGGTTGACTTGTGCGCAAGTTTAGTGTTTCTGTTTCTTCACATTTTTCCTTTGAAAAATATTTCAGCACACAATAATTGTGGTGATATTTTACCCTATTTCTTCCACTTCCTGCCACCTTGAAAAGCTTGCTTCCTACCTTGTGTTTTGTGCCTCCTGTAGAGTTCTCAGTCCCTTCCTCTTGTCCTTCATTGTCCTTCATTCCAGTTCCCTCCTGCCTCCCACCACCTTTGAGTCAGGAGATAAGTGTTATGTCCATGAGTTTTACCTAATGCAGCTAAATGTGAAAGTTAATCTGGACAGTATTTGGCTCTTCCTTTCAGGACACTGAAGCTGAAATTGAGGAAGAAGTTGACTTACTCATGAGCAGGTATGTTGTTTTATTGACACACATGTGTGCATCTTGCAGGTAAAGTTACAATAAGCCACAGGCAGCCCAAATGGTCATAGCTTTATCCAGTTTCTGAGCATGAACCACAGGCAGCCCACAATGCCACAGCTTCACCCACTTTGTATAGCATAAGGTAACCAGGAATATTCCACTCACCACAGGCAGCCCACAATGTCACAGCCTAACCCACTTTGTATAGCATAAGGTAACCAAGAATATTACCATTCACCCCAAGCACTCCACAAAGCCACAGCTTAACCCATATTACCACTTACCACAGGTAGCCCACATTGCCTCAGCTTAAACCTGTTTTTATTGCCTGAGGTAACTAGATGAATAATTACTCCCACCCCCTCCCAGATGCCACATGTAATCCATTGCATGGTTACCATCACATTTTGTTAGTTTTCCCTAACAAGTCACCAGTACCCATTTATACATGGGTGGAGAGAGACCGTGAGAAGTAAAGCTTCTTGTCTGAGAAAACAACTCAGTGGCTAAGCAATATGCCAATATTGGTCGAAACTGAATGCAAGGCTGGCACTATGGCAAACGGCTGATTTTTTCTGCTGAAATATGGACCACTTAATAAATCAACCCTTTGCCGTAGTGCCAACCTTACATTCAGTTTTGTTCTATTTCACTTCGAGTGGCATCTGGATCCAGCATCTCTACACCAGAGATCTGGCAATACCGAACCAGTGTGGTTTATTAATGTGTCGTGTGGGCTTCTGCATTGAAAGGTTATTAGGAAATTGGTCACTTTGTGATACATGTTGGCTGTATACTGTTGGTGAGATATTCTACCTTAAGAATAACAATATCTAAATATATTTTGCAGTGACATTGTGTCAGCAATGATGTCAACCAAACCCATCACTTTTAGTAGATCGCAAGCTGGCTGGATCTGGCGTGCAGATAGAACAGTAAGTAGTCATCATAGAGATACTAGGGTGCTCACCATTTACACAAACTACTGTGATTTAGCAGCCATTTCCTATTGCCACCTTTAACTTTTTCTAGTTTTCAGGTCAAGCCAGCAACACACTACATGATTTTTTATGCTTGCACAGCAAAATTTGTTGGCAGCAATTGCTGACGATTTTCACCGGAGTGGGCATAGTAGGCCATTGCCAGCGATTTTTGCCAAATTGTTGACAAATTTAATTGCCAGGATCTTACATACCAGATATCAACGATTATGATGCTCCTTTTGGTGACATGTAATTCACTGGCAAAAACTCGCTGTCACTACAGTGGACACACCTGGCAATTTTCATCAGTTGCCACAATAGCCTAGGGACAAGCATAATTGCCTAGAGAGGTGCTCTATCCTTTATGCCTTGCTTCATTACAAAAAAAACATAACCTATTTCTCTTTTTATTTAAAAAGATAGTTTTTTATATGTTTATATTTATCTTTTTGCTTAGGAAATGGTTGGCCCTTACATGTCTGAAGTGTACTCCATTAATGGGATGCTGCTTATTCAAAGAAAACGGTAAAGTGATGCATTGTTTATGGTTTACTCGAGGATGCAACCTTGTGTCCAAATTTAATTTTATTCTGGTTTATTTGACTTGAACTTTCTGTCCTTAGGAGAGAGCACCTGACAGAAGAAGACGTTGTTAAAAATAAGGTGTGTTATCAGCCGATCTGTGTTTACATCAGCACAGTATTTGATCTCTGCATTATGACAAATATCAAGAATTTAGTCAAGCTTGGCAAACGAAAAAAAATACTATAGACTGAGTCGAAGTGACTGTCACATTTTGTAAATTTGAAACATGAAAGGAAAATGTTGAAAACTGATGGAGATGTGCCTGTTTGAAAAAAGGCCAAATTTACGGACATTTGTATGGCTATACCAGAAGAAAAATACATAAATAGATCATATGAGTCGTGGAAATCCTGCAATTTTGTTGTGTATTTTTCAGGACTGGCAAGTCCAGGATAATATATTGATTAGATTGCAAGTTTTAGAAAGTCCTGGAAATCTGCAATTACGTGCGTGCAAGTAGCTAAAATTATGCAATTGTGTCAGATGGTCTAGTTTTTCGTGGGAGCATAATTATATTAGTCTAAGATATTTTTTTCATGCACATTTTGTGTTATTTCGAAGCCGTTGAAAATCTCCACGAGTCCTTGAAAAGTCCTAGAAAATTGTTACTGTGAAAGAATTTGAAGCTTCAAATGTTAGTACTAGTCGACCTATGAAGCGTTCACAAGTTTTCAGCTATGGCAATAGCCCTTTTCAGAGTTACCTTTTCTCATTTGCATTGCAATGTTTTTGAACGTGGATGTGAGGCAATTTCGGGCAATTTTGTAGTTTCTGCCCGAAATTGCCTCACATCCACGTTCAAAAACATTGTAATGCAAATGAGAAAAGGTAACTCTGAAAAGGGCTATTGTTAAGTCTAGTAAAGTTGATCAGGGAGTGTGTGTCATCTTATTGAAGTGGTTTTACTGCTCATTAATCACACTTTACGTTAACAGGCTTTGATTGATCATCTAAGTAAAGGCACTGGAAATATTATGGACAGCTTGCCTGAGGTGAGAGAAGTAACGATTTGCACATTGCAGTGCTTTTCAAAAATTGTTTAAGCAGCCTTTTATTGACAACAGTGTTTGTCTTAGGCTGTCATCAATTATCTTACGTTTTTGAACTTCTAGGGGTTTCAGGTGAATTGGATTTCACTGGTTCAAACATTAAATAATTGGTTGATATTACGTCATGTTGTTTTTTCTAATTTCTGAGAGTTTGTCATGATAGCGTCATAAAAAACACTGCCTAGCGTTTAACTTAATTCAGACCTCGGTCTTGTGTTTTTTAGAAGCCGGGAAAAATCTTGGAATTTTATAAACAATATTCCAGTAAAACTCCTGTTGTCTTTACATGTTGGTTATCCATTTGTTTTACTGCCAATTTCAGACTTCAAGACGAAATTCCCTTCATCCTCCACCAAAAACTGATCTGACTTGGGATGAATATCTGCTGTATGATTCTGAGAGGTAAAGGACTTCTATCTCTTGTTACCATCATGTGAATCCTGCTTGATGTAGGCCCTCCAAAGAAACGACCATCAGATTGGACTACGACTGCGAGATTGAGTACGACTACTTCTTTTCAATTCCTGGTCGCACGCTTAGGTTATCATGTATATGTATCACACCGATCTGGTGCCTAGAGCCCTTTTCTCTACTGATCAACAACATGGAGGAGTGAGGACCCTGAAAACGAAGCTGTTCGTACTCATTCGAATTCGAAAGTCGTACGTATACTTAATCTCGTACTCGAATTCTAATCTGAAGGTCTCTTATAATGCGTTTTGAGAACGCATGCTATCGTTGCTGTGTGGCGAACCACTATCTGAAGCATGTGTTTTTCATCGTTTTAGAGTGGATGATAAACGAAAACGAGTCAAAACGTTCTCATTTTCAATAGAATCAGTGTGGACTATAGCGAAAATGCGTGAAAACGTTTGCGGTTTCGAACGTTTTAAGGCGCTGTCGCACGAAGCAATTTTCCTGCAATATGCAACGCAACGCCGAGCCAAGTTGCAGACGAAATTGAGCGTGTAACACCCCCTCTTCGGAAACTGTCTCGCAACGAAAAATTGCGTTGCGAGATACGTTGCGCCGTGTAACATGTCTTCTGCAACTTGTCTCGCAATCCCTTTTTCATCATTGCGTTGGTTTAATTTAGCGGGCTCCCCTTAAGTTTAGTTTTAGCATGCACGATAGGCGTCGGAAAGGCAAGCAAAGTTTAGTTTTTCAAACGAAAATGCTCTAGTGAAAACGCTCAATGTCTGATCCGAAACACTATATCGCATGGATTCGTTTTCCTGATATTCGTGATCGACCTCCGCTCGTCTACTTTTGAATTTCTGGTGGCGACAAACTTGGGAAAAGATTGTCGATCTGGCGAAGTAAAATGCTTATTGCATGTTACCTTCATTACAGACTACCCCCAATCGGTCGGAAGATGGTACTTAAAGAAGACAAGAAAAGCGTCAAAGCCCATGTAGCTATGGTAAATCTCAGTGAGCCTTTTCTTGGTAGTTTGTGTTTGCTGTTGTGGTTGTTATTTAGTTATTTATTTGTTTATTTATTTATTTATTTCTTCGTTCCTTGCTTCCTTCCTTCCTTCCTTCCTTCCTTCCTCCCTTCCTTCCTTCCTTCATAGTTGTTGCTATTTATTTATTCGACTTAATTATTTATTTCGGGGGTAACATTGTTCTTTTTAAGCTAACTTGTGTTTTGGTTGTTTTACAGAGTGAAGAATTTCCGCTTTCAGTTGACCTGTAAGTAGTTTTATTTTTTGTCAGCTTCGAAGTCTTGATGATATAAAAGCACGTTCACATGACAAACGCGACAAACTTAAAGTTGGCAAACTCAAAAAAAGTCGGCAGACTCGTATTTTCACACAACATCCTTCTTAAACTTTAAGAGTTATTTTTTACGGTAGATTTTTGTATAATCCAGCCTCTCTGGCGTTCAAAGTGATCAGCGCATTTTTTGAAAAACGTTCACACGTTCAATACGAAATCATTAATAACTGTTCACACATGCCAAGTTGTGTTTACCAACACAAATTTTGCAGACTTTAGTTTCTCTTCGAGAGAAAGTGCTTTGATACTTACAGTACATGAAAGCTGGAAGCTGTTTGTTAATAAGGGATGGTTTTTCTATTTCTCAGAGACAAACATCTGAGGTAAAAACTAGATAACAAAATGACAGACTCAATTTTGAGCATTTGCAGTTTATTGTTGGAATTGTTGCTTTCATTCTAGGATCCTCAAAGTTTTGGAAGTTGTTGCTCCGTTTAAGCATTTCAACAAACTGAAAGAGTTTGTAGCTATGAAACTTCCACCAGGATTTCCCGTTAGAGTAGGTTAGTGTGTAGCTTTACTTTTCATTTCCCGTTATTTGGTAAGATTGAACGTTATCTGGTTAAAAAATGAAAAGGTTTACTAGGTTTCGATTGCCAGTCTGCAATCTTTGTCAAGACAAAGATCAGTGACAAAGATTGCAGACTGGCAATCGATAGCTAGTAAACCTTTTCATTTTTTAACCAGATAACGTTCAATCTTATCATGTCTTACCCCGGTTACTCGTCCATTTTTAAAATTTCCCGTTATTTGTTAGTTTGTTTGCTTGCTTTTTAACTTAATTCACATCAATTTTGTTTCAACTTGAAGGCATCTATACTCTTTCCTCTGTCGCTTGTGTTGTTGTCTAACATTTTATTTCTTCTTCTAACAGAAATACCAGTGTTTCCGACCATCACAGCACGTGTCACTTTTCAAGATTTTAAATCCTGCGACAACATTCCTTCTTCGATGTTCTTTATACCTCGAGATTACAAGGTCAGTCATAAAAATTCTTTTTCAGGGAAGAAACACATAATCTCTTTATTTATGGAGTATTGTGAACTCTATGCAGTAGTCTGTTGTTATTAAATTACGCCGCTCCTTTTAGCTTATCACCAGGCGAAACAGATAAGCTACTTGAAGAGCTTTCGTATTTGGGGTTTGAAAGCACCGTTTGTTTACGTTGGCCTCGCCTTCTACATAGCTCTATAATGGGATAAAAGGAGAATTCTGTGCAAGTATGCTAACCAATCAGAGCGAAGAAGCCGTGTTCTGTCGAGCTAATCAGATTCAAGTCGAAGGCTGGGCCCACACGCCTTTTTTACGCGCTTGGCACGGGTTGCACACTTTCCCTTCGTATCCTACTTACAGCAATCGTCATTTCACTAATTGCAGTTAAGGCATTGCCAGGTTCATTACAGAACATAACTGTAGTTTTGCGGAGGATTGTAAATCCCATAAATCTGCTCATATGGGTGGAGTTAGACGAAATGGAAATATACCAACTGTCATTAACGAGACGGGATTATGGTATTAGTAATGGACTTTAAAAAAAGATTAATGGATTATTGTCTGGAGAGAAATCCTTAAATTACGTCTTGTTTTGACTCAGTTGTTGTCTAAGAGCAGGAAATGTTCCGTATGTGTGCGTATTGTTAAGAAGTTGAAAAGTTGGTACACATTGAAGTTCTCAGTCGAATGGACACTTCATCAATTCATCCGCAAACTCAAAAGATAGAACAGCCTTCATTAATAGATACATTTCCTACAATTCCTCACTGAAATGAGTACAACAATTTCGGTCATTTAGGAAAACGTATTCTCATTTTTTACTTTCCTTTTTCTTTCAGGAGGATCCCAATCGTTTCCCTGATCTTTAGATTCAGTGGCAGTTTAGACAGACAAGCTCCACAATCAAGTTTTTACAGATATATATTTGTATTTAACTTTACTGTTAGGGGTAGGGTAGCAAATGTGAAAATAAAACCAAAAGCCTTTGAAAGGCGTTGATGTTTTTCCATGTAAAATATGGGGCCTTTTAGATGACGTTTTGTCACTAACACGATTTTATCTGTTTGGATTCTTAAGTGAAATATTCAAGTGGCGGAGGAAGCTGTAAGCTCACTTTTAGCAAATTTTTTTGGCAGTTGTTAGCATCTGAAAATATTAACGGGGCTCTTTTTTCACGGCACAGTGTAAGATTTCGATCCTTTAAATGTAAAGAATTTATTTCCAGATGCTTATTATGAAAATTTGAGCTGTCCTTATATGAATTCAAGAGGTTTTTATTTGTTTTTTTGGCCTACTTTGTTTCTCAATGGCCTTTTACTTTCAGCCAATAGTGCTATTTTGCCGTCGCGTACACAAGTACGTGTACCAATTTCTTCAAATAAACTCGGCCTGTTTTTTATTTTTAACCGTTTGAAATAACATTTTCTTTAACGGTTAGGTCCCTATTATAGTTAAAATGCAGGATAGAATTTGTCTTAGAAACATTGCGGGGAATTGCTTGGGTTAACAAACTAGTTAGAAATAGGCATAATTAGAAAACGAATTCATCCAGTTTTTACTAAAGGAAATTTGTACATACTTAGATAAACAGGTGAAACTGTTTGGGTATATTTTTGGGTATATTTCTGGGGACCTCTATTTCATGTCCGTAGTAGAAAGGCGTGAAACGAAAAATACTTTAAAGATAAACTTAGAAAATGCGGACTGCCTATTTCAGTTTTTATGCGGTCTTCGGAGCTATTTGACAAATAAAAGTATGAGTGGTATTTACTTGTGTGGGTAACACGCAAGCACTATTGTGGACAATTGTAAAATACAGGAAGAGGTATTTTTTTCTAAATGTGACATACCACTCGTACGATTATTTGTTTAAAATACAGGACAACCTTCCCGAATGTCGGATTCATGGCACATTTAAGTTCAAAGTTTTGAAAGTAACTCCTTTAAAAATGTACCAAACAAATGTTTTTCGTATTTACATACACTTGCAGTTAAGTTGTTTGAGCTGCGACAGCGAATTTGATTGCACAGAATTTGCCCAGGGAGTGTCCGCCATATTGTGTTGAACGTTAAAAATTCGTGTTGTCTATCATATTTGGAAAGTAGCGTTCATAAGTATTTAAATGCCTCTGCCCAGCTTTGCTATACGACAATTACGTCTCTCTAGCCTGAAATTTTGACTCTTGTCCGTATTAAATGTGGGAGTTGACTGTTGTGTAAAATATTTCAGCTTCTATTTATTTTATTTTGTGTTAAAAACATTTCCAAGTGTGCAGAAAGATATTTAACAGACGAATTTTCCAATATTTATGTCGACTTGTTTCAATCAATACACATACTATACAATCTCTTTTTTTTTAATTCAGGGAAAATTTTAGTTTGCACTGCTGTAGTCAACGAAGATAGAATGACCGAAGGAAAACTTATTTTTGTATTAGTATTATAATAAGGATGTTGGAATTGTAATTTTCAGGGAAAAGAACAATCTTCTTACTCGGAGTGTAGTGTATATAGACTGTGCGGTGTTAGGTCAGTTATAAAATAGTTTTTCCTTTATGTGTTCCTGTTCTTTGTTTCTTATCATCAAATGTAACTTTTTTTATGCATGGTTAAAACTCATCAGTGAAAAATAATTTTACGTATCGCACCACTATAGCTAAAGCTATTTTCTTTTTAGGAAAGTGTTGCGGGGGAGAGGAAAAGCACATTTATCTTCGGTATCGTTGAAGGGATCAGTGACGGCGCTTCGGTCAACAATTTTCGAGCGAATATAATCAGGAGCGAGTCCATTAAGCGAATTGTAGACCTAAACAGGGGCCCGTTTCTCGAAAGTCCCGGTAACTTTTCGGGCCCGAGGCCATATTTTAAAATCACAATCTACAGAACGTTGGCGTAGTTTTTAGCCCGCATATCAACCTGACTTGTTTTATCAACTTGGAATTTTATTGCTCAGCTTTCAAACCCAACAAAATTTGAGTCTTAAATGTTTCCGGGCCCGAAAAGTCACCGGGGCTTCCGAGAAACGGGCCCCAGAGTTGTTGTCCATAATAGAGGGAGATATTTCAGTAACTCTCCGTGACAGCGAGGTATCCGCAATGTGCTATCTCGTACCCAGGCGCTTCTGGGACACTTGGCACGAGAGCGAAGGACTATGGAAGGCTTCGCAGAAAGCCCAAGGTAACCACAAGAAGGATTACCTTCCCACGATCCCTCGTGCCTCCTCAGGATCCTGCGTAACGAAAAAAGTGCCTGGTACGAGGAGGCGTAAGGCGAGAGTTAATAATAATAATAATAATAATAATAATAATAATAACAATAATAACAATAATAATAATAATAATAATATGCATTTATAGCGCGCAAATTGACTGCGCTTGTAGTCACAGTGTAGTCAACTAGAGTTGACTACACTTCGCAAACCTTCCCGAGGAGACAAAAACACTTCCTCCAGACCCCATTCAAAAATTGCCGCGAGAGATTTTCATTACCCAGAAAAAATGACAGGAACTACGTATGTCCCAGCGAGTCACTATGTTGAGGTTTTACGATATGATCAACTGATGAGAAAACACAGTGACTTAACTTGCTTTTGAGAAACGGTGGGAGGCAAGAAACACTTTTCCCCAATTTTTACGATCCAAAACTTTTAGCCTTCGAATCTAAAACTTACTAAAACATACTTAAAACTTGCTTACTAAAACACCCAAATCTTCTAGGAATTTACATGATAATGTTGACTTCTTGCCAACCCGAACCAAGAAACAATTGGTAATTGTTCGGGTCACAGGAGTCTCTTATTACGGAAGTTTACCAAGGGTCTAGTGCATTTTGTTGCATTGTTTCAAGTAAAAGTTCCAAAATACAGATGTGGAGAAATTTCGAAACTTCCCCCTTCAGAGAAAACGGAACAACAAATGACACGTGAGAGTTCTACTTCTCACATGGACATTACGCAGCTCAATAGCGTTCTGAGGAGGACCTACAATCTTGGACGGAATAACATGGAACAAAAACCCCTACCCCCCCCCCCCCTCCCAAGAATCAATGATGAAGTCGCTCGAAGGGAAAAACGGGCCATTTTTCCATCCTTGATTTGGGGGGGGAGGGATGGTCTGAGTATTCCATTTAAAATGTCCAAGATGGTAGTCAGGGGACACGAAGCTCTTTAGAGCCTCTAATTTCAATGGACCTTGTCACCACGAAACTCTACTGTTTTTTAGGGCTTGCGTTATTGTTTCTGTTGTTTGTTTATTGTTTTCTCAGCCAATTCTGTGAAGCTCGCCCCGACCTAGTAGGAAAAACCCCTATCAAATTGTAATGCTTTCAAACCGCATGGCTTACAAGTTCTGGCTGTCGCTAAAATATTTAGGCCCGGGATTAAGCGTGTGTGGTATAGATATGGAGGGGCTACACTATGCTTGATAGAGCCTTGGTAGTGTAAAAACTAAAAATATCAGCTCAATAAAAACGGAAGTTCCGCCGTTTGTTCCTTGGGAATTGAGCCGAACTGAAAGATAAGTTTGCTCAGTAATATTACGGCCTTCGGTATGGATGCGATGTTGGAATGGTTAGAGAGAGATTTAAGTGTCGACCAACTGGTTTAAGGATGCGTCTTTGTCATCTTTTTCATTTCTTGCACGAGTGTTCACGAATGCCATCACTCACTCTCGCAGAAAATATAGCAGAAACATGCTATATGCTTCGTGAACTTTTCCTACAGGTTTGCTATTGATGATCAGGTTTCCACATTTTTGTTGCAACATGAGTACAGCGTAAAGTCTGGTATGAAAAAGAGTTATGCTTAAAATGATGTCAAATACAATGAAACTTAAACTGATGAAAGATAACGATTAACGATTAAAGATGAGTTTCTGAAAGACACTCAAAAACAGCGATATGTCACCGGGTAGCTGGTGAAAAAGTTCATGAGAGCACGTAGGAACGACAGATTACTGAGATAAGGCTTAGAATCCCTGTATGCGCTAAAAAAGGAGATCAGGGAAAATTAGCCGTACATGCAGAAAGAGAAAACACACTCAGTCTTTTTTTTTATTATTTTTTAAATAAATGTTGGACGAACTACTAAGCACCCTTTGTAAAAATAGCGATGAACTGTTTCCACATTTTAGTTGCAATATGAGTACAGAATAAATAAAAAAGATTAAGGAAACAACGACAGACGCGCTTACAACTATCCCTACGTCTAGTAAACTTTTAAAGGAAATAGACGAAAATCTTCCACTCCTAGGTTGCTGAAACCGAAGCCTTAAACAACATCAACAACTGAAGAGAATGAGATTTAAAACATGTCTTCGTAGGAAAATCCTTAATTGGTCTTACTTGGGTAAGTTAACCTTTTGGCCTCAAACAAATTGGGCTATTTTCAATTTAATCACAACATGAACAAACGCAAATTCAAACATTTATCCTCCCTGGAGAACAACTTTGAAAACGTGATGGAAACAAACGTGGACACGTTTTGCTGTACGTGTCGAATAAATTTGTTTCATAACTTTGAACAGGGTCTTTTTGTAGTTATTATTAGCTTTAGTTCTCTGGTTACTTACTTCACTTCTGGAGTGGCTGAAATCGAAACAATTTGTAGTACAATTGAATAGAACTGAATCTCTCCACACGTGGAAGCAGCTACCAAGTGCGATTAAAGTCATTAAAATAGCAATCCTGCTTCTCCATCCATAGGGTGCAAATAGCTAACGTGCATGAAAAATGGAAATAAGAAACATACGTGAGTCTTGCCTTTCTTTAAGCGGGTTGTGTTAGAGATTTCAAGGGTTTGCGTGGGAATCCTACACGTCAGAGGAAGACATTTAAAATTCTTGCAGCACCCAATTTCAGATCTAAACAGAGTCAATATTTTTAAGATCTCAATGGCACAAAATCAGGAAAATGTGTACCATTTCTTACTAGTGGGCGAAATACACGCAAGGCCGATCCAGACCCAAACGGCTATCTGAAAAATCGCCCCCTTAAAATATTTCTTAAGGGATGGCTTCCCGTAAATGCAGGGAACGCAAGGGTTGTGTTTTGTAGGGTAGAAATTCGGATGCTACGGCTAACTTTATTTTAATAGGCGTATTTTCGTTGTTGTTTTTGTGCTCGTCAGCCTAGCTTAAGGAGATTTCGGCTTGAAGACAACCTGCAATGTCTTTAAAGCAACTGAATACCAACACTTATTGACAATTATGTAAAGATCATGTAGCAACAAGTGCCCTTGTTGTGTCTGGATTTCAAACAACGTCAACAGATTCTCTGCAAAACAAATCTGAAACTGCCCCAGGAAATTTTTTCAACTGGAACGAGCCTGGATTGTGAAATCGCGAAATCATTCGGCCACGTCAAGCGATGGAAAGGTATTGCACAATAGCGGATGGTCCTTATGAACGTCATCTCATGAAGAACTCGTCACGCAATATTAAAAGGAGCCACTTCAGAAAATAAGGATTCATAAGAGATCAGGGCAAACGAGCACGCAAGGATGCCAAGTGTTAGACACGCGTGGCGTGCGTGGAAGGTGTGAAGGATGGTGTGAAGGGGGCCTGTGTAGTGGTGTGATGGAGGGTGTGAAGGGGGGCGTGGTAGTGGTGTGATCATCAGCCCAGCTATACGGAATGCGATATCTTATTGCAGTGAAAGCGGCTTTAAAAAGACCGAAATTATACTTCCTCTGGTATTGAAAGTCTTGCTCAATTGATAAAAAAAAAACGGTTAAACACTGAACATAAATAATACCGATTTTAAAATTTACATACGTAACGAATCGAAGCCAAACTTGAAATTGTGAGCCTCAAGTTTTTACCTTCGTTCATACTGATCCGTTTCTTTCTTCGCCATCTTTCTTCATCCTCACACCCTAATGGCGTCTCTTACAAATAGCAGTTGTAGTTCTATATATAATAATATATAATAAAACCATTTTTTGCGGTTCCGTTTCCCTTGATTTAAAAATATGATAGTTATCCGTGTCCAAATTTATCTTCTTAGCTTCCCCTGCATTTGAATGCGGAATTAGAAGATCAGGAATGTGTAAGAATCTCTGATTTTTTTTAAAATAATTTTGAGCGACACCACACTCCTGAATCAAAATTCTAAAAGCAGTTTCTGAGGAAATCATGTTGCACTGTGGGTCAAAACTGAAACGGGCGAAATCGGAGCCGGAAGAATGTTTCAGACTGCAATCGGGTTACTGATCATGATGTAATTTTGGAGCGCAAGAAGGGACAGGGTATAGCTCTAGACGGAACTGAGTACACCCTTTTATAACCCTTAATAAGCTATAAGGTATATTCAGTTCGATAATAACCATTTAGATTTGAAATAGGGGTGATACAGTAGCTGATAATTTTCGTCTGAAATAGGGTGTGTTTTGCCTGTGACCAGTAAAAGGACACAAGACCGTCTTTACAGCCAATATTTATTCCTTTGAGGACTCGATTTTCACGTTTATGAAAAATGTAATAAATGACACTGCAAAAGTTTCCACAATTAAATGAGGAAATATTGCTGCGGAAATATTTTGTGAATTTCAATGTTTCCATAAATCAGTTTCCCCTGCGCGCGCACAGCAACATTTGTTTATGTTGTGGAAGCAACAAATGTTTCGAAGCCCTTTTTTTGCCTCTGCACTGACAAATGTTTTGGTTTGAAAGAGGTAAACTTCACGTGCAGTCCAGTGCACAAGCCTCACGCTGTGACAAAATAAAAATAGCGACAGTCCAGGAAATCGGTAGGGGGTGCCTATTTTTACAAAAGCCACTCCCAGTCGTGAGAAAGATTGTCCAGTCCACAACCAGAAAAACAAGACCTGGACATTTTCAAAAAAGCTACCACTCTAATTAACAACCTTTGGGAAACATGGCGCAAGAAGAAAACAGATATTGTTTTAGAAAAAAAAAGTATAAATGGACTACTTTCTCTTTCCCCCTCACCCCTGAATATTGTTTCCTTGCGTACTATATTTCCTTCGTTCTATACAATCTGAACGCCTGGAATGGCCTATCTCATGCTCATGCATTATTTTTACATCCTACGCTGATGAAGGAGCTTAGCTCCGAAAACGTTTCGTACAATTACGTGTACTCAGTAGTCGAAGCTTAAGAAAACCAAAACACAGATTATGCATCTGCAGTATTCAGTTTTAACACTTACGCGCTTCACTGTACATAACAGTTAACACTTGTACACTTCACTGACTTACTTGGATTTCTTTTTCGCTGAGGAGAGACCTCGTTGCTTTCAGCTTTTTTTGCTTCAGTATATTCCGTATATTCTTATAATCTTCTCAATTCTCTTCTAAACAGTCAGCAACTAAGCCACTCCTTGCGAACATCACACCTCTCAATGCAACAAATACTAGCATGACAACTGTTTTCTACTGGGACAGTTTAAAATAGTCGTGTTAGTGAGTTGCCACGTCCGTGGAAGACGTGCATTGCACACTAGTTCATGCTCTACTCAGAAATCCGCCCATGACATGACTACACCGCTTACACTTACAAGATCCCCAGTCTGTAAGAACGCTGAGCCTGAGAAAGATCAAATTTTAGAACGTCCTTCAGGATTTTAAAACTGAGAGACACATAAAACGCTTAACGTTCTGGCGTAAAAAAAACTACGCCAGTCTTCGTATCCGGGTCTTTTTGATGATTGCTTTCGGTGTGGTTTACTGCTTTTTCCTAAAAAAAAAAATTAAATAAATAAATAATAATAATAATAATAATAATAATAATAATAATAATAATAAATTTAAGAACATTCAAGACATCTCCTCAAAAAGTTAAAATTGTTTAGCCTCAGCCAAAAAATTGACCTTCCTTTAAAATAGCGTATTGTCAGGAGCCCATGTATTGTATGTAAAGATGCAAGGTAGAACAGGTGTTCCGAAAACGCGGGGTCGGCGTGCGGGGTGCTGTTGAATGTAAGAGCAGTTCCTTTGGGTCCTTACTCAAAATAGAGTCAATACCTTTGCTTTAATGAAAGCAATTATATGTTCGTATGTGAGTTTTTGTGTCTTTCTCATTTCATTTCACGTGAAAAAAGAGTCGTCGTTAGCTGGTTTGGAAAAAGCGCTTCTGGTTGGACAAACGGCAAGTTTTATGAAACGAAAACAGCAAATGTCGGATTTCGTGGCCCGGTCACTTGGCTAGACACGGCTGACGTCGTCTGAAAACTTCCTCGTTGCGAAATTGAATTCGAAACCATTGCGAAATCATTTTAACAAATGGGGCAACAATTCCTCTTCAAGAAGGGTCAGTAAATTAGAAGAAACATAATCTTGGAAGCAATATATATTTAATAGGTTCCCATGAAAAGAGCCCGGAAGAGAGGTCAAACGAGGCGATTTTCTTTATTTCACCCTTCCTCATTGTGAAATCGACACCGACATTTTAAAAATTGAAAACACATGTTTATGAACTGATGAGTTTTTCCGGAAGAAGCGCATAAGAATCGTAAAACTTTACTGCTTACACAGCATTCCATAAAAATGTGCTGCATTATTAAAAGCATTGATTTTCTTTGTGTGGAAAGTAGACCAGCGACCATGTTTATATGTCGTGGCAGAGATATTTTGTCTAGTCTCGTGCCTATTTGAATGACCCTTTTTAAGGGGATGGGATTTCATATCCACAGGCTCAGTGACTGAATATTGTATCAGGATTTCATCCAGACTCCAAAGTTAGAACCTCCTCCTTGCGAAGCACAACTGCACGGAAGGAAAATTAATAGCTTTTATTCGAATGGACACACCTCAGGATTTCATCCACAAACTCAAAAGAACCGGCACAATAAACAGCACGACGCGAAAGTACTGCTTTAATAGTTGCTTCTTTTGAATCGTCACGCTTTTGGATTTCATCCACAGACTCAAAATTAGAACCTCCCTGTGCAGTGCTGTGTATAAACAGCACCAAAGAAAGGTACTGTTCAGTGGCTTTCATTTGAATGGTCACACTTTAGGATTTCATCCACAGACTCAAAAGTTAGAACCACCTTGTACAGTATAATAAACAGTACCACAGGACGGTACTGTTCAGTGGCTTTCATTTGAATGGTCACACTTTAGGATTTCATCCACAGACTCAAAAGTTAGAACCACCTTGTACAGTATAATAAACAGTACCACAGGACGGTACTGTTCAGTGGCTTTCATTTGAATGGTCACACTTTAGGATTTCACCCAGACTCAAAAGTAAGAAGCACCTTGTACAGCATAATAAACAGTACCACAGGACGGTACTGTTCAGTGGCTTTCATTTGAATGGTCACACTTTAGGATTTCATCCACAGACTCAAAAGTTAGAACCACCTTGTACAGCATAATAATCAGTACCACAGGAAAGTACTGTTCAGTGGCTTTCATTTGAATGGTCACACTTTAGAACCACAAACGTACAAGGACTGTTCTCAGGTTAATGGAATTCTCTTAGTACAGGAACTCATGATCACGGCTTGTATTGTTCTTGGATTTGCTCTCAAGCAATAATTGAAATATCTGAGTTAAGTGTGCGACGTGATATCAAGCTCCAAGGAGACAAAATAAAGACCTGCTTGATTGAATAAAGGCTCTAGTGAATATTCCAACATTGTCAAGAAATACAATTTTTGTCCCAGATGATTCACAGGAAAACATTCCAATCCAGTTATGTTTTCTATTTTCGAACATCAGTGGTCATTTTTCTTTTCTCACATTTCAACCACCCTCCTCCACTTCCCACCCACTCATCTCCTAACCTCACCCATCTCTCAGTACACAAGCCACAAACTAGTCTCAATAGAAAATCTAATCCTTTTATTTACATCGTTCAATAAAACTCTCTGTATAATACACGCCAATTTGGCATAATTTAAACCATCAAATACTATATACAATACCCAAAACTTGAAACTCTACTCTTTTTACATGTTTTTTTTTTGATTTTTTTCATTCAATGAATGTTATGGATAACAGGAACAAAGCGAGGAGGCGACGATTACTTTTTAAAGCAAACGAGGAAATTGCCTAACCTTTCAGCTTACAACTACAAAACTTGTGAAAAATTCTGATAAAGCAAGCTTTAGCTTAGGCTTATGTATAAACAATGAACAAGTACAAGTGGAAATTCACAGTCTGACTGAGATCAAGTCCGAGATCGCTTTGCAATCTCAACTCATAGCACACAAGGTCCTGGTGTTTCAAGACTTGGGTCCACTGCATACATTTCTGTCCAAGAACACCTCCGCGGGAGGACGCCAGTCATGTACGGGTAGTCTGAGCCTTCTAGAAGCACTCGTAGTCTCATGGCAACTTTGCGACTGTGTACAGAACCACCAAGAAGAACGCACTGAACTCCATATGGCCTCCAAGTGAAGTTGTTCCCCTTGAAGTAGTGTTTGACAGTTACAAGTGAAGGGGGAATCTCAAATCCAGTCTTGTCAGTTACCAGAAGAAAAGCATCAGCTTCTTTGACTTTTCGTTCCAGTACCTTAAGAGGTTCCTCAAATACTTGGCAAAGGCAAGCTTGCGTGTCTTCATACATCAGTAAAGGCACACTAACATTGGCACATTCTACAAAGAAACATGAAAAAATTGAGGTTAGAATAAGAAAAAAAATCGAGGACAAAATTAGAAATGAACAATATAACAATATATATCACATTCACGTGACAATTAGCGATCACGCGGTATTGTTACCGGAAATCAAATGCTCAGTAATTTTACTGAAAGAACTCAAGTACATTTCCGGTTCTGAGCAATACGTGGCAGGAGATAAATATTAAACAGATATTTCAAAAATAAGCTTAGGACGAAAACCAATTTGCAAATCGAGGAAAACAAAATTTCGCTACAGGAAAAAAGCACAAACAGCAACTTTCAAAACGGGCGGTCATATTTCTGTATATCTTGTGAAAACGATTTTGCAATATCGTATTTGTTGACAGTTCGGCTTTAATCAAATAGGAAAATTCGTAACAGCTGCCGCATCGCGCATAGACTGCGAGCAGTCTCTCGTTTGCTCTAAAATCCGTGCTGGACGAACGGCAAAGTCACGAGGGCGATATTCGAGCGGCCGCGAGCCGCGAGTAGCGTGGGCGGGCCAGGTCCATTTCAGAAATGTCAAAAAAATGCAGGACTGGAAAACAACAATAAATCGCTCGATGAAATCGAACATGCAAACTTTCCATCTGTGCAGGTAAAATACGAGATATCTTTTGTAGACCGCCAATTTAAATTGCAAATCAATCTTTTGTGTAATGAAACTGACAAACAAGTTGCGGCGAGCAGATGACGGATTCAAATGTTATTTAAAGACATTACAAAGAATACTATTAGGACATTTTCTCAACATTTAGAATTTTCATCGCTTGGACTTGACCGATCTTTGTTCCCTATTCTTGTTAAAGTGTGTTGTTCAAAAAAACATTGCGAGGATTCGTATTTGATTACCAAAGAAAATTTTGTTTGTCGAGAGGATTGGATGAGAGCCAACTTTCATCAAATTCTTTTTCCGCTGGGGGTTTTCCCTCTGAAGCTCATAAATTTGAGAGCAAAAATAAAGCACTGATTATTGATTTTCAGCAAAAAGGTGAAAAGATTTAAACTTACCGAAAAGCGTTATTTGATGACCCTCGTTGCAGAGCTGCTTTAGCATATATTGAGCCTGGTTAAGACCATGATTGCTAGAAGCAAAATCCGCGAACAATACAATCTTCATGCTGTTTGGAGCTCTGAAGTTCTGGGGCGAAGAATCCCAGCTCTGCAAGAAAGAAGAACAACACTGAATAAGCAACAATCAAAACGTATTTATATTCTTGTGAAAACTGCAAGCTACTGGAAACATTGCATCATGAAACTGACAAGAGACAGTCACGAGATTTTTGCATGCGCGAAAAGATGCTTAGCACAGCCAGCCAAAAATAAATCTTTCAATTTCCCTCAGATGATGAAGATCACGAGAGAAACACAAGAAAAATTCCTTGCGATTTTAACACCGACTTGTTTATGGCTTTGGCTTTGACAAACAGTGCATTTCTGGTGTTAATAATTTAGTATTAGCAGGAATATCGGTCACGTCCACTGCGGTCAAATTTTTTTTCACCGTACCTAAATTGAAGCAAAGCGATGACTATTGCAGAGAAAAAATCCAGAGTGATCATAAGACAGAAGACTTTCAGCTAATACACAACAAAATCGTTAGACAAGCGAAGTTCGAGACATCGAGCCACAAAACTCTGTGATATTCGCGTGAATCCCGAGACCTCTCTTCGCGAAGAACAGAAATGGAAAGGCGGACTCGGGGGTGAGAAAAGATCTTTTGCTGCAACTCGACACCCAACTTGGATAAATATATTTTTGAAGAACAAGATCCTTTTATCCAACAGATCTCTCTCAGCAGGATAGGCAAATCTCTCAAATAACACATATGTCCATCACTTGTCCGAAATCGACTGGTCAATTACCTCCGTGCCGAATTACACGAAACGAACCGCTCACGTTTCTGTACCTTCCAATTGCACAATCGAACAAGAGAAACCGTGGTCGCAAGAAATTTTGGAAACCCAAACAGCCAAGTGCGCAAAACTTTGAAGTAAAATGCAAGCGCAGTAATTTTTTGGTCAATCGAAAATGCTAACAAAGCGCTTTCGAAGTCTTTTCATCATTGCTAGCGCTGCAGCTTTGTAGCTGTAACACGAAATCCATCCTTGTCTTAAATTTGCTCGCGGAACGAGGAATTTTACAAACTCTTCGAAGGCAAAATTTTGTCGCTGTCGGATTTAGAACTTAAGTTCGATCAACCGCTACGGCTTTAACGCAAACAACTCGAATCGAAATCTACATTACGCGTTCGACACGACTCGCTTGAAATGCGACTTGAAATTAAGTGAAAGAGATTTAAACTTGAAAGAGAAAATCGAAAACAAGAACTTACCAGGCTCGGTCTAGAGATCGATGTGTTTCCTTTGCACATTTTGCTTAAAATCAGCTTGCTTGATACCGTCCCTGCTTGCGCAAAACCCTCTCTCTCACCGTGCATACAAGAAAGCACGAAAATTTGTTTGCTCCTACAGTTTTTATGCGATTTGACAAGGGCTGTGACGTCACGCTACAGATGAAAGGTAATCAATGCAATATCACGCCTCGCACGTTCGGGTTTAGTCTCGCCTTCTAATTGGCTAATTTAACAAAGCACTGTTGATGTTATTGACATCAAAGCCCTTGAGCCCAGATGACGGTTACAGGCGAGGTCTTGTTAATCATTTTTTTAATGACAATAGAAAAATGGCCTCGAATATTCATGAAGAATCGAGACAAAGGGAAACTCTAAAAAGGGGCGCTTTGTTATTCTGCTCAACTTATTAAACAAAGAAAACTTGTGATACTTGCGAGAAACAAAACACAAAATGTGAGAAGATAATTAAAAGATTGATCTCGCGCCTGATTCGTCGATCCGAATACAATGCTAGTTTGTTTTCTCGCCCTACCCCCTTTCGTAACCTAAATTAATTTTGCTAATTGGTACGCTCTTTAGACAGTCTTTTCAGTTTTTCGCTTCATCAAAAAGAATCAAAATCAATGAGGAAGATTGTTTTACTCTTTTCTTTTCTAAAGCCCTTTTCAAAGCGCCCTTTGTCGTTGTTTTTCAGGGCGAAATTTTGTTTTCGTGTTCGGGCTCACGTATTCACCCATAAATCATACGTGCTTCCAAAGGTTGCGAACGTGACCTCCGATTCGAGGTACTGTATTTACATCTCTGTTGGAAACAAGTGACCTTGCTTTTTAATATCGCGATTGCCTTTTACACAGTGAAAAGTGTAGCAAAAGTTTAGATATAAGATCACCTGCGCTTGAATTAGACAGTTTCTGAACTTTATTTTTGCCAAAAAATAACTGAACCAAAACACGAAGTTCGAAGGAAATAAGTTCAATATCACAGATTCACCTGCGTACCATGTTGTTTTCGCTCGTTGTTTTCAGTAATATTGTTGATTGTTCTTAAAAGTGACAAAATGTTTACATTTTAGATCATTTGTCCTTGTATTAATGCGGGTTTCCATCTTGACTTTTACAAAGAAAAATTAAATAGCCAAAACAAAATTACAAAAGAAATAAATTCAATATCACAGACTTTAAAGTACGTACCATGTTGTTTTGAACAGTGATATTGGCCATTATTAGATTTTTGTTGGCTTTGATTCGATTCATTCGAAGCTCCATGGCTCGAGAAGTTAGTCAACAGTAAGAAAATAGCATTTATTTATGCGTCTTTAAGATACGTTCTGCCATGTCAGCAGAAATATGCAGAACTAAGCTCAGATTTGGAGAATTAGTCAAAACTTGTTGAAAGTTGACTACAATATGACGTCCTCTGAATGTTGGATACGGGCCATAAAGCAGATTAAAATAGCTATGAGCCAACTCTAATGGCAGGAAAGAAGTTAACCGCTACCCACTTGTTGATTAGTGGCAAAACCTACGGTCCATCGAATTGTGATTTGTTAGCGTAATTTTTCCACCTTCGTAAATACGTTTTCCAAAGCATTTTTGCTTTCAAGACGATTTCAAAGTTGGCAATTTGCCTTGTCGGTTTTCTTTCTTCAAGCTTCAGGTCAAAACCCTTGCTATGAAAAAGGTTGTTTGTCACATGACAAGTGTTTTTACACACCTCCGATTCCGCCCACTACATACCCCGACGGAAATCAACAATAGCCTTTTCCTGTCTATCTAAAGGCTTTGTTGGAATGTTTTATCCGGTTTATTACTTCATTTCTTTTGTTGTCCGATAGATCAACGAACAGACAAAAACAACATTGAATTACAACGAAGACAAGTTAGGGCAAGATCGTAAAGCACTTGAAGACAATGAAACAAGCTCTTTTCCGACTGGCAAATGATCCAATATTGCAAGAGGGGTTGTTTTTCAGAGAGTAATTTACTTTTTCATCGAGTAAAAAGCTTTTCTCTGCGATATTTTGCTGAGAACTGATGTAGTTTGTAACCTCACGTTGTTTCTGGACAAAAGGATCATTTGATTCATCAGTGACAGAAGCCGAAAGGTGAGATGTAAACTTGCAACTCAATTGAAAACAAAAAAGCTTTGTTGAATCTACCCTGTTGTATTAGCAGGGTGACATGTGCGGCAATTTTTTTAGTTCTAAATGCATTTAAATTAAACTCTAGCACGAGCAGAAGTCCGGTCTTTGAGAGTACTGTGAAATATTTATAATGCACCAAAGCCGCAAAACCTCGGAAGATTGTTTCTTCAAGAAGTGGTGTGTCTTAAGTGTCACTTCAAGAAGGAGTGTTTCAAGGCCGACCCATCGCTCCTTGAAAAACCTCGCGTTTTTGGTTTGAGGTCCTTTTACAATTGCAAACTACAGAAATGAACCTTAAACCAGAGTAACAAAGTCCTTTCAGCATGACCTTCCATTTTTTTCTTTTTGGCCAAGGGCGTTGTCTTGTCCTTATCCGTAAGGGTTTTAAATACTTAAACTTTCCCTGCCGTAATTTTCATAAAAAGCAGTCGATTTTAACGTAAGTATTTTGCTGATCCTAGAAAATTTCTTAAAGCAGTTTACAGTCAACCTTTTAAATTGGCTGTTTCCCCATTGCATTTGGTATTTTCAGTTCAGTTGTTTTTTTTTTTACCTAAATTTTAAAAATCTTTCGATAAGCTGACATAAATCAAAATATACTTCAGATAAAGGGATAAAGGTCAGTAAAGAGAAAGTAAAATTACGTATCCAAGCATTGAGAAAATAGGTATTTTTGTCACGTTAAGCCCAGATCCACCGGATGTCCAAACTGAACGTACCGGGTACGTTCAGTTTGTGGCATTTGGCAAACTCAGAGGCTGATCTAAAAAAATGCTTGTTTTCAAAGTCATACCCTTGATACAAACAGCAGAAAAAAAGTTTCAATATTCAAGGAACACCATACTGACAACCTAAAGCAACATGTTTTAGGACAGACAAAACTCTTAGTACTTCTTTCTGTTTCGAAATTCTGATGGTGCCTTTTCGTGAAAAATGCCATGAGATGGTTCGAATAGGCGTCCTGCTGTGTCCCTTGTTGCATTTTGGTCAGAAAACAAATGGATTGCAGTGTATTAGCTTTACAGGCAAAATTGGTGCACGCGTGTGTTGATAATTCGTGCTGTGCTCACGTGAAAGGGGCTCTGTATCATTTATAAGAAGTTCATGCAATCACGCTAAGTCACTTCGAAAAAATGCCTTTGACAACTTTTTGGCAAGCACATTCAACCAAAACGTTCAGTTCAGGGTCTCAGCTAACATATAATTTTGTTTATTCATATTTTCAGCTCTCAGTCAAAACTGACTTTCTAGATCACATTTGAGCCGACAACGAAATTTTTGGCCCATCTCAGTGAGACGTGATTTACACAGTCGCGTGGACAGCATTAAAATGACAGCTTTTGAAAAGTCCTTAATCTTTACTGTGGTGCTGTTCTTAATTCTTATCAGTAATGCTGCAGATGAAATGCTCAAGTGTGACCATTCAAATGAAAGCTACTGAGCAATACTTTCGTATGGTACGGTTTATTATGCTGTACAAGGTGGTTCTAACTTCTGAGTCCGTGGATGAAATCCTAAAGTGTGACCATTCAAATGAAAACTACTGAGCAGTGTTTTCCGGTGGTGCTGTTTCCTGCGCTGGTTTTAACTTTTTGAGCCCGCGGATGAAATCCTAGATTACGACCATTCAAATGAAAGCTACTGTACAAGATGGGTCTATTAAATTACCCCAAAATTACTGAGCAGTTCTGTGTTATGGTGCTGCTTACTTTTTCAACTGTAGGGTTTCAGCTTTCGATTCTTAATGGATGAAATCCTACTGAGTGTGACCATTCAAATGGCAGCTACTGAGCAGTACTTTCCTGTGGTGTGGTTTTTTTTTTCTGACAAGTGGTAACTTGGAAAATTGTCACACTTATACTCTGGATCACGTCCTCTGTAATGACTAGGAAATTTCGACAAACAGAGCTAGGAAAGGGAGTTCAAAGCTCAGTGAAAATTGTTAAATTACTTAATAATTAAGCAAACGCCACCCGATAAAAGTATTCACATATTACCTCAACTGGCAACAAACAAAGTGTTCGAAGTGTTTTGACGATAACTGGAATTACGTTAGAAATATCATGACAATTTTATTTTACTTCGGGATTCTCTCTCGCTTAGTCACAAAAATAAAGAAAGAAAGCAATGCCCTCAGTACTGTGTGCGTTTTAACTGAATTGATAGAAAGGTTCGCACATGACGATCTAGTAAAACAGGGCGAAAACGTCCACAAACAAGCCGCAAAGAACATACTAAGGATATGGGCACAGCAAGTACTCATGCTCGTTCCAAATAAAACTAACGTAGATCGATTTTAAAATTAACGGAAGATAAACAGGAAAGACATCACCAGTTTTCACTGATTTCGCTTGTTAAGGGCTTTTTTCTTTGTTGAAGTCACGAAAATACAGAAACGATTGAACAGCGCGAAGAAAATCCAGAATAACTGAAACTAATAAAAGTGTACGTGAAGGTGCGGTGAAATTGTTGAATTTAATATAATTAATGGTTACAAATTTTTTTCAAATATAAACACGCTTTGTGTCTTCCGACGACCAACAGTCACGTTTTTTATTCAGTTTTCGTGCGAATAAACATGTTCTTTCGCTAAGGCATGGGACCCAACCGCAAACAAAAGATATTCATGAGGCGAGGACATTGAACTAAACTGTTTCGCAACCGATGCACCCTCAAAGCTTTTTTGGTTTGGTTCTTTCTAATCCCTTTAGCTTTGTCTACAAACCTTTCAACCGGTTTGTTGAGCAGGTATTCCCGGCCAGAGGTTTTCATCGTTGGAAATCGCTTTCAGTTGACAATGTTATTTTACTGATCAAGGTTAACGTAAAGCGCGTGATACGACTTCCAATAATGTCAATGATGCTGGTAGATTCACAACTCGTCGTTTCAATTTGAATCTAGTGAAAATTCTGTGAGAACTAGTACTCTTTTCGTACAGCAGTGACAATAAACGCGTTAAGGAACGACACAGTAACTTAGTATCGCCATTGATATTATTCGCTGAATAAAAATCGGCAAGAGCAGATGAGAAAGTAATCGGCGATAAGGCAATAGATGTCAGCCAGTTGTAGATATAAAACAATCAGATTCAACAATCATCTATATTCTATTCCATATTTTGAACTGGAACTGGTTTTTTTTTCTCTATTCCTCCAAGGGTTCAAGCTATCAGTATCCAGTATGTATTTTAGAAAACAAAAGACAGTGTAGAGCGGCTTATTTTGCCTCTTGACCAGGTTTTGACTTTGATCCGGGGGCCGTGTTTGAACAAGGATGAACCCTGGATGAGGCTACCGACTTAAGACGCTAAAGCCAATCCTGATATTGACGGTTGCATGCAATCCCTCTGTCTGAAATTCAAAACTTGTTATTTCCCAGTTTTGGGCAGGTAGCTCGTTCCTGTCAGAATTTCGTCCAGTGACCTTGCTTATATTTCTCTCCTTGTCACAGTTTCATAGCTAGCAGTCTTTCGGTTCGTTGCCATTTCATTTCACTTATGTCAGGCGATGTTTCAAAGCTTGGTCACCAGTCCGAAATTACCCCAAAATGCTATCTAATGCGAAAGAGTTTTAACCTTTCCGCTGCTGGAAGCAACCTTCTTTTACGTGTGGATGAAAAATCCTAAATTGTAACCACTCCGAGAAACGAAAGCTACTTTCCTGAAAGCCGCTGTTTATTATGCGTTACAACGTGGTTCTAACTTTTGAGCCTGTGGATGAAATCCTACAGTTTGACCTGAATCATTGAATAGACGCCACTATGGTGCTGTTTATGATGTTGTATGGTGGTGTAAACCGTTTTGAATTTATGCCGGACAAAATCTTAAGTGTGAAAGTATAGAACGAAAGATAGGGGGGACAAGATACTGAGCAAAACTTTCTAAGCTTGTGTAGGCGTCGTTTCCTGTTATACTGTTTAACGTGCCGTATATGCAAGAGGTTCTTACTTTTAAGTTTCAGTAATGGAAATAAATTTCAACCAAATGAAAGCTACAGCGCAGGTATTTTTCATGCAATAATAGTTTTTCTTTTTTTTTTCAATGGAAAATACTACAGATTTTGTCAACTTTCTTGTTCTCTACTTCAGAAAGTACTATACAAACCCCCTTCATGAAAACAAGTTTCAGAACTGAATAAAGAAAACACCTACCATCTTTAACTTTGCAGTTTGTTAAGAATCCCGCCTTCAAGGTAAATTCGATCACTGAAAAGGGACTGTCTCAAGTTGCCGCGCGTGCAAATAAATAGTTACTCGATTAAGTCATGTGACTGGTTTATTTTTGCAGTGTAATTTTTCAGCTCTTAATTACGGTATCTCTTTAAAATTTTGCGAGTAAATCGGTGATCACGAACAACAAAATCTTCGTGTAAGATAGTCTTTCAACGCGTTTGTTTCTTAACGTAAATAAACCGTCTGGTGATATTTAAATTTCTTGGTATTTAAGGGCTCAATGTTTTCGCGAGGAAAGGATGAAAACTGCTGTTTTTACACTCCTTTGTCACTCGAATCCGTGAGGTGAATTGAAGTGGTTAAAAAAACGCCAATAATTAACAAATCAAAGCAACCTACTAGCGGCAAATTGTCCCCGTCAATTTTTTTGCACGTCAAAACAAACCATTGTTGGGTTCAATTTTTCATTCATTTTGGCCTCACCTTTCCAGTGAAAGACAGAAACAAACAGCAGAAAGACTATAATTTCCAGTGAAAACTTGCATACAGTCGCCGATCAATTTTTTCTCGAAAGAAAGGACAAAACACCTGGGAGAAGATTTGTAATGTATGTTCGTCTAAAGTGAATTTAGAGAGCAAACATGGGTGGCGAATAGGCGGAAATTCGTCAACCTCTCGAGAGAAAATTGCCTCTTTCAACAAACTGTACGTCAAATACAATTTATTTGGCTATCTAGCATGAATTCAGCTTGAACTGGTGGACAACTCCAGAAAATGGATATAACCAATTTAAACTGGAACCCATGACGAAATCTTAGCGATATTTTAAATGTCGTGACATTGCAGCGAAATGTTTTCGTGGTTAAAAGAAAAAAAACATTAAACACTTCTGTCTTAAGTACTAGCTTTGGGCATAAGTGGATAAAAAAGCGAACAGTTAACTAAACAAAACGATCCGTAAACGACATCTTCAGAGGAAATGATTTTTTTTCAGTCCACTCTTCGTCATAACAAAACTTATTTTTTTGTCCCTCTTGCACGAATCCGGCATTGCTATCACGGAATCCACCTGAAAAACAAAACACTCGAACTCCCTTCCTCTTCCGAAAAAAAAAAAAAAGACAATACCTTTAGAGCCTAAGTTTTCAATTTTCGTTGTCGATAAATTCTACCCCTAATTTCTACACCTATCAATACGACACAATTGCAGCATATTTTCGGTGTAAAAATTGAATTAAACAAAACTTTCGTTCCCTGGTGATGTAATGCTGTTCAAGCTTTTGAGTCTGTGGATGAAATACTGCCATTCGAATGAAAGCTATTGAGCAGTACTTTCCTGCAGTGCTAGTTATTATGATGTTGGCCCTAACTTTTGAAGCTTTGGATCAAATCCTGAAGTGTGATCATTCAAATGAAAGGTATTGAGCAATACTTTTAAGTGATGCTGTTTATTATGCTGTACAAGGTGGTACTAACTTCCGAGTCTGTACTGATGTGAGCATGAAAGCTATTGCATGAGCACTGCGTTTCCGTGATGCTCTTTACGATGCTAAGAAGTGGCCACACAAATAAAAGCTATTGAGCAGGACTTTCATGTGGTGCTGTAATATTTTCCTCAAGGGTAGCAAAAAGGGCGTCGTGATCTCGTTTCACTCACATTTTACCAAATTCACGCGTCAAGTACATACCGCAAGACAATTCACTTGTTACATTCATTTCTAAACTCACCGAATTCCTTTTTAGAAGTTACGTTCACGTGTCACGTGATTTTTAATCTACTCGTGCGTCACCCGTAAACCATTTGCCACCCTTTCAAAAAATTGAATTGTGGACAAATGAGCTCTCTTGTGAGTGCAGTTGAAGGACTGAAGTGAAAAATTGTTCCCGTAAGTCGCCTGCACGAAACCTCGTGATATTATTTCAATTGTTTGTTTACATAAAATTTGCACGAAATTTCTTTTCCAGGGCTTTTAAACACGCATCTTTTCAGAAGATGTCGCTGCAGAATTATTCTCAACAAATCTCTCCTCTATAAGATTTTCTAGGGAATAAACGTTATTTAAACACAATATTTATTTTGCATGACATTCTAGCAAAGGTAAGGTTCTACACACTTCGTATTGAATGCAATGACATTAGTTTCTTTCAGCATCAGAAGAAACATTGTTCCCGCTAATGAGCTGCTTATCTAAACGAAACTAGCTTTAGCCAATCATATGAGTGATTATGTTGCTCTTATTATGCGCCCGACTGAAAAGCTGTGTGCCGTTTCATCGCTAGGCCTTTCATATAATTTGCACGAACTTTACTTTCCATAATTTTTAAACTCTTTTTCGTCAGCGCGAGCTACTGTGTTTAAGATGGCCTCCCACTGTAAACGTTCCATGAAAAATTAAATAAAAAGCGATTTTTACATGTCACTTGCATGATATCATCGTTCCGTGTTATGCCTGTTATGGTTCGACAAACTTTAAATGCTATGACGTCACAACGTCAAATGACCGCAACAGAAAGTGAAGAGTAAGAGCAGGTCGAAGGAACATCGTTTCTTTAAAGCAGCCAATAACAGAAGCTGTAATATTTTACGGTTCCGTGCAGTGCGTGCGTCAAACAGGAACAAGCCAATGGCAGAAGCTGTTGCATATTATCGTTTCGTGCAGCATGATCCAAAATTTCAGCTAACAGCCACTATTTTGCCCGCGTTCAATCACTGGAAAACTGGCCGACAGCAATGTAAATGTCGAGATAGTGTTTCGGTTTTCAAGTTTTCGGCTAGCTAAGTTTACATCCAGATTAAACTCGGTCGGCGACCCAGATAGAACTGCGAACCATCGGAAATGATATTCAACTATGATCCAATCCGAATTCAGTAGAGTGATATAGTTTCGTACGTGATTAGACTGGAACTGGAACAAATTGAATTTTTGATCGCAAAACATGATACAGATGGTCTGAAAGTACTGAAGATCAAACACCCCATGTTCATTTGCATTTCGCATCGTTTCGCTCTTAACTGAATTTAAGTTTCGACATCTAATTGCCACAAATTTCCGAGTTTCGTCTTCACTATCCAGTGGCAAAGAAAGTTTCCTAACAGAGTAAAATCAGTTTACTGACCAAAGGCAGAACCAGCGAAAAAGAGAACTAAAAATATTGTTTCTGCGCATGAAATAGTCGATTATCATGTACCGGGATTTTGTTTGAAAATCGGTGATTTGGTGTGCCTTTTTTTGGGGGGGGGGGGAAGGGGGAAAGGGGGTGGGTGCGGGAGCTTTCCGGGATAACAGTTTTGCTTGTTAGAAAGATTCCGAAGGGATATAACTTTTGCAATTTCAGTTAAAAGATCGGTTACTACTGAACTGTGGCAAGGTTAATTCCAACTGAAAGACAACATCAAACAGGAATGTAGCAACATTTACGTAATAGCTTCTGTAGCTGAGTCAAGTTTTGCAAAAACAAAAACAAAAAAATCGATTCCGGTAATGACATTTTGCTGGCTACAAATTCCTCCTCTCTCCCTGAGAAACCAGGCCTCGTTGTAAAATCGACGCAGTCTAAAATGATGCTGGCAAAAATGACGGTTCTTCACAAGTTGTCTGAGCAACCAAACCACATCCAGAAAAACTCCTCTTTAATACTCTTGACAAGGTCAACTGAGCTTGAATTTATTTTGTTAGGCTAGCTATTTTTCAATTTCAAGACTGCAATGTCAAATACAGTTCCTTTGATATTGTTTGAATTATAAAATTAGATCTTCAAAGTTATGCCATTTGGCAAGTTTTTAGTTTGTCGGGGGTGGGTAGAGAAACTCCCGCAATTTGATCAATTTACACGGTGCGTTTAAGCTGTGTTTGCTTGTAGTACAGGATAGTGCAGTTTAGCAGTTTTCAATTGAGTGGCGCTAAATCAAAACCAAAGCATAAAGAACGGTTTAAGAACAGCATTAAGATTTGTTTAATCGTTAACCGTTGGATTTTGAGCACACAAGCCTCGAAGAAAGGGAAGTGCTCGTTCAATCAGGGAAGTCATCTCCCTGCCATGTGGGATCCTATTTTACTAAGGACGTCTGCGTTGGAGGCTATCCCTGTAATAAGCAAAAACACATGAATTTTTACCCCCGTTATTTGTCAAATTGCAGGTTGCTGGGCACGAGCCGTAATATCAGCAAAAACTAGACCTTCCACTGCAGCAAGTAACCCTGGAACTACGAGGCGCGATTCTTCCTTTCAGTTTGTGTACAAAATCCTAAAAGTGACCATCCATTGAAAGGTACTGAGCAGTACTGTCCTGCCGTACTGTTGTTTATGCTGAAAAAGGTGTTTCTAACCTTTGAGTCTGTGAATGAAATCCTAAAGTGTCACCATTCAAATGAAAGCTACTGAGCAGTACTTTCCTGTGGTGCTGTTTATTATGCTGTAGAAGATAGTTCTAACTTTTGAGTCTGTGGATGAAATCCTAAAGTGTGACCATTCAAATGAAAGCTACTGAGCAGTGCTTTCCTGTGGTGCTGTTTATTATGCTGTATAAGATAGTTCTAACTTTTGAGTCTGTGGATGAGATCCTAAAGTGTGACCATTCAAATGAAAGCTACTGAGCAGTGCTTTCCTGTGGTGCTGTTTATTATGCTGTATAAGATAGTTCTAACTTTTGAGTCTGTGGATGAAATCCCACAGTGTGACCACGCTTTTTTGTGGTGCTGTTTGTTTTCTGGATATTTTGCAAAATGAAATTTGGTATTAATTTACACTCAAACATGAGTATGCAAGACAACGGAAGATTAAATTCCTTTTTTCTATTCTTCCTGGGCCTGACATATTTATTTTTATGACCTATAATGCACTCGCCGCAGTTGCAGTTAGGATTGTGAATTGGTCTATTCCACTCTACCTCAGAAGTACAGTTTCAAACAAACGTCTTACTCTAAACAGCTATGCGTAATCAACTGCCCCGCACCCCAGTCGATTCGAAAATAAAATTCGGTATGAAATCAGTTCATTTCGTCCCATGTCATCACAATTAAAACTTTAACTTCTTGTTGGTTGTCGAGTTGCTGCTATATCGCCAAGTGCCGGCTGCGTGTGTTGCGAAGAACCTGGATACGATCGCGTCTTTCCCTCATTCCAGTCTTCCTCAATTTATTGATTTATAATCGGCCATTACTAAAATTTCACGGCGACTGTAGGAGTAATTTCACTTCTTCCAGTACGTTGGAAACCAGAGAGGCGTCCGTGCTTTTGCCGTCGACAGACACCGAGTGATCCTGTGCAAGAAAAACACCCTGATCAACAACTTTTTTCGCCCTACGGTATTAATAGATCACCAAACTGATAGGTAATAAGAATAGAGAAAATTATCAACTTGGGGAGATTGCCTTACCATACGACTAACCGGGGTCAAACGTCTCCTTTAAGGAGACCTTCTTCAGTATTACAGACATATTCTGGGAAGCAGAATGCTTCGAAACTCAACCGCTAGAATAACACTTGGGTGGTGTCAGAACCTTAAACCCTATCAAAATTTTTTTCACAAGAATTCCTGCTTCTCTCGGTGGATTTTTTATCCAAAATCTCACGTTTAATTCGCACCCCGCATCCCGTAATGATCCCGTGAAATTTAAACTGGACTCAAGGGGTGTGATATTCACTCACCGGTAGCTGCTTGACCAATGCGCACAAATGATGGCCTTGAATTGAACAAGCGTATAACGATGCACTAGAATCCACCTGCTCTACGACTGAAAATAGAATGAACACAACACACCGATTGAGAAACGATGCGCTTGATACTCAAGCTGTCTGTTTTCAACAGTCTGTAAACTGATGTAACCAACAAAAAACAGTAACAGAGCCAGTTACATTTCAGTAAACTCTGGTGTCTGATTAATTGTAGATACTTTCTGACACCTGCATATTAGCTTCCCTGTTACTCGCAAAAAAGGTAGAGCCAAAAATTGCATGTGGGCTTTCTAACTTTATGAATTGACCTAGGGTATAACGATTGAAACGATACGCTTGATGGTAAAGCTTTTCGCTTTGGAGCTTTTTTCTGTCAAAAAAAAACTACTCTAACCAGCAAAAACCGTGACAGAGCCAGTTATATTGCAGCAAAACCGTTGCTATTTGATATGGTATCTGAGTAATTGTTGATATGACTCCAACACCTGTATGTTAGCTTCACTGTCTAATACTTGCACGCGCGCTTTCTAGCTCTACGAATTGAGCCGAAGTTTAACGATGCACTTGAATTCACTTGCTCTAAGACTGAGAATAGAATTCTTACGACACAGCTATTAAGAAATGATACGCTTGATAGTTGAGCTATACACTTTGGGGCTACTTATCCCTTACAAATCAGTCCTGCAACGATGCCTTTCAGGCAAATAGGAGCGAAAACCAAAAAGAAAAACAAATGTGGGATATTGAAGCCTTTGACTTCCACAGTTCATGCAGGGTAGTTTCAACTTTTTGAGTCTGTGTACTGAGAAAAACCTAAAGTGTGACCATTCAACTGAAAGCTACTGAGCAGTACTTTCCTGTGGTGCTGTTTATTATGTTGTACAAGGTGGTTCTAACTTTCGAGTCTGTGGATGAAATCCTAAAGTGTGACCATTCAAATGAAAGCTACTGAGCAGTACTTTCCTGTGGTGCTGTTTATTATGCTGTACAAGGTGGTTCTAACTTTTGAGTCTGTGGACGAAATCCTCAAGTGTGTCCACTCAATTTACAACTACTGAGCAGACTATTCTACAAAACAAGTTTTTTGCTTCTTCCTAAACATTCCTCAAGGTGGATCTAACCCTCATCTCTCGAGGTCATCGTGTCTAAAAAACGAATAGGGACGCTTTTATTCCTTAAACAACCACACTGTATTTTACTTTGCATGAACTTAAAAAAACACTCGTAGTTGAAAAACAAACTGACAGGAATAGCTGCCAAAAATAGAGTGCGGCAACATCTTAAGAGTACAAAACCAAGATTGTTCTGCTTTCGTTGAATTCTATTTTAAAACCCAGCAACAATATTTCCAGTTCAAAAAAACCTAAGTAAACACGGGTTCTGACTAATTGAAAGCCGTGTTTTGTAACTCTATAGAAACACGATAAATGTTCGAATGGCTATGGATTATTTTCCAAAGGAAATAAAAGAATATTCTGCCCGTGTTTCTGCAATATTACCGAAAACACTCGTGAAAGTATAGGAGATACGAAACGGCACGCAGTGAAATCACTCGCCGGCGACTCGTATTTCAAAAACAGTTACACACGTTTTCCTGATGTTTTCAATGTGTTTTTATGAGGCTGAAGAAACACAGAACTAAAGAACTCTTCTATTTTTAACTTCCTTTTCTTTCAAATTAACTGAAAAACGCGTGACCACGCTGCGGTTAAAACAAGACAACTGCAGTTGTTTTGCTTGCCGCATCATTTTATAATTAAACACACAACATTCCAGTATAATAACTAATCAACCGGACAATACCGTGGTATAACGACTTTCTTTTTTAGAAGATTAAGAGTGATCCTGGTCCAATATTCTTAACACCAGTAGAGGCAAAGAAAAAACCACGAATTTATACTGGAAGCTTTCCAACATATAGTCACGTCCCTTTCGCAACCTTTCACCTTAAAAGAATAGTTTGCTAAATATATTAGAAAGTACATTTGCATCTGAGAAAACTGAACAACACTACAGAAGGGTTCTGGTAGTAGCTCCCTTTCTACATTAGCATAGGAGTGTAGTTCAGTCAGGTATTTTTGTGTGTCCACTGATTTATCGTAATTGTATAGATGTCACACAAATGTTGAAATATTTATGACAAAACTGATTGCTTGAAAAATGTTCAGTTAAAAAGTTACACTTTAGAATCTTAACCACAGACTAGACTGTGGCACTGACTCACGTGTTAAAGCCAAAAACCACAAACCAAGTTGTGAATTTAAAACGGAAAGGTTATTTAAAGCCCATATAAAAAATCCGCTTACACTTCACAATTCACCAGACAGTCAACCAATTTCACGCCGGAAAGAATTTGAATTACGCCCAACTGTCGCATACAGTTCTGAGTTAACTGAGAAAAGTGCTCTATAAACCAGCGAAAACAGTAACAGAAGCAACAAATATTGAAGTGAAACCATTGCTACTGGATATGGTATTGGATTAATTGTTAGTATGCCTCTGAAACCTGATGTTAGATTCACTGTTACACAGATCACGCTCAAGCTAAGAATAAGAATATTTGCACGCTCGCTATCTAGAAGCAGCTCTCTGATTGGCTGAAATTTTTTGAAAAAAAAGTGGCGTGTGGCCATAGCACGAACTGTTGCGCTGCAATACTCCACCAATATTGCATCAGTGAATTCAAAAGGAGTCTTAATGTCTACCTCAGTTCTTGGCACTCCAAAGGAGTCTTAGAGTCTGAGTTGAAGTGAACAATTGAAGTGATACGTGTCAGATTATACAGCGGTGAAACCACGATACAAAACAAACAGGAAGCCAGTTGGAGAATTCCGATAGTGTTACAAAATATAAAAATATTCTTCACGCGAGAAGAGACAGACTGGCGGTTGTTAAGCGGACTAACAATCAGTAAGACGGTAAACACTTGCAGGAAGAAGGAAGTTTTGCTGAAATGTGACCATTTAACTAAAATTTACCAAACAATGCTTTCCTGTCGTGCTGGACAAGACGGTTCCAATTTTTGAGTCTGTCGATAAAATCTCTAACAGTGGCAATTCAAATGAAAGCTGTCGAATAGTTCTTTTCCGCGATACTTGTTGTTATGATACACTATTCAAATATCTAAAGGTATACCATGAAAACTCTATTTAGCCACCCGGGGGTGGGGCTTCAGGCCTCAAGAAGCGGGGGAGGGTGCTTAATAGAGAGAAAGGGGACTCATTCCTAATCATAAATTTCAAACAAAACTAATGCTAATTTTTCCAAAAATTTACTTCATCGCTTATTAAATGTAACACAGATAGGTTGTGTGTCGCAACATACCACGCCATTTATACCCTAACTATATACTGCAATTAAAAACCACGTTTTTCCTATAAACTGACTGAAACTTGATTTACTTCACAAGGAAATCACGTTTGAGTTTTTTGACCACCTAGCTGTCAGGGTTTTCAAGTATTTCTTTCAGGTTTTCAGATATTTTCAAGATCCTTATGGAAGGCGAAAGAGGGGGTTATAGAGAGGGGGAAAGGAGACAATAGAACTTTTACGGTATATTTTGAAAAGAATTATTGCTTACGTTCATTACCTGCAAAATGTAAAAGAATACAAATCTTGGTAATTATTGAGGTAAACTCTGTCGTTTCCGGAGTCGTAACCTGTAAATCAAAAATTCCAGTCTTAGGAAGAGTATTCCGATAGTCCCTTTAGACCCTTCCGCGTTTTTTTTTTCAACTTTTCACAAGGACCAGTTAACGCACATTTATCGACACTGCTAGAAAGAGTGCCTTAAGATTAATAAAGTTGCCGAGTTTGAAAGTGATATGTCAGAGACGAGCGAAGATATAGCTCCGCAAAGTCACGAAATTTGACAGACGTTTGTATGGTAGGGGGCAAATTACGAACGTCCATAAAATTTTGCGACTTTACGGAGCCATATCTTTGTTAGTTTTCATCCTGATTTTGAGGCGCTCCTTCCAGCGGTGTTGATGGAGTTTTGTTAACTGGTCCATGTGAAAAGTTGAAAAAACCGTGGAAGGGTCTATTGGCAGGCAAGTACGTTTAATTGAAGTGGACATAATTTGTTAGTGCTGGAATAGAACTATGACAAACACACTCCTTTCACATAACTGACTTCACTAAAAACAACCTCAGTGAGTTCTTTTGATATTTTGGACACCAATCCATTAGTCTGCAGTGAAAGCTTTTTTTTTTAATGGCGAGCGCTAACGTCTTTCCAAGTTGTCAACTTGGATACAACTAGGCGTACGCAAAGAGGGGTACGACGGTATCCTTTAGACATCCTCGATATTCATAACTAAAAGAACACCGGACAACGTGAACAGTGGACACAACAAACCTTTATCGAGCTCTTGTTAGCCAAAGTTCCACTTCCTAAAAGATTCGCGAAATCGGTGCTGTAAAGACACAGAAAACAAATTTAAAAGACTAAGTTGCAACTGGGGGTGACGAACATGTGCAGTAAACTAAATTGACAGATTATTTTTTTTAGATGCATGGTTTACCTTGAGAGAGGGGTGGATATCAGAAATGACGAGCAAGGCAAAAACACAGAAAAATCCATCTTTTCGCTAGTTGAACCTTCGTCATCCTACAACAAAACAGACCAGGAAAAAAGTAATAAGAAAGCCCATTGGCGGTGAAAAGGTGGCTTAACATATATACCCTATACCGATGAAGGACAAGATAATTTTTTTTTGCGAAACAAGGAGATGAAAAGAGTACCTTGATGACGTAGGTGAGCGTTCCTCGCAGCTTCTGTGCCATGACTATGCTCTCTACAGTGAAAGCAAACTGGCCTTCATTCGAAGAACCTGTGAGATTAACCAAACACAATTTGAGTTGTTTTGACCAGCTATCTGAGTCCTGGTCTATGATATCGCATCGGGTTCTCATACCAGACACTTAATTTCGCATTAGGTTCTTGATACCAGATCGATGAGTGACGCCTATAGTTTGATTACTAACCTGGTAAAAGATGGAAAGGCACTGGAACGCTATCGTGTGATGAACTTCCAATCTGTCATAAAAAATACAAGACAAATGTAGTCTGTTAGGCTCACTTGTAAGACACAAACTCTACTAATGAAACAACAGCTATTTTACAAGAGCTGTTTTAAAATAAGTTTGCGTAAAGTTTACTTATACCTCACGCTTGGTTTAAGCATACTATTTTTAACATTTTTAGAGCCAAGTAAGAGATTTTGAATCAATAAAAAATATTCCTGCTTCTCGAACACAAACTTTGCTTCGGAAAAATAAGTTTCCCAGTTTACCCAAAGAAAAAAAGTTTCCGAAACAGTGTTTTCTAGTTTAGTCAGGCTCTTAAGATCGTAACAGGGAAAGAGGCAAACGAAAGCGAGCACTCTGATTCCAAAGAAAATTCGATGATTATAACTCTTGGAGAGTGTATGAGAGTCACAGGTGACACGACAGCCAACACGTGAAATCAGTGGAAATCGAGAAGATCCTCTTTGAGAGCAGACAAAGGAAAGCAAGACCCCGGGGAGGGGCTACTACCGTCAATTTAGACTAGGTGTGTGCCTTAAACCCTGACCCTAAAATGCCCAAATTGATACCGAAAAATTACACCCTATTTAAGGGGATGACGGGGCAATTATATTTTATCTACTACAATAAAGGAACCCTATCTAAGGATCACACAGGGATTACAATACCGTAAAGGGGCAAAATGGATACCCTATTTAAGGACTGTGAACCTCAAAACCCATACCCTATTCCGCGGCACACACCTATGTAGCTTATATAGAGGAGTACCCCCCCCCCCCCCCGGGAACAAGAGTTAATTCTCACAAACTCTCAGCTAGTGGCGTTCTAGTTTGACAAAGGCTTCTGTTCACTGAAAAATCACTGAGTACAAAAACGACTAGACGTCAAACACCCCCTACTCACCGGCCGTATTAGTTTAGTATTGAGGGAGTCTAACACGTTGAATTCCATTGACTTGACATGACGATCTGTCAAATTACTGTGAAGTGAATTCAATAAATAGTAGTCATGACAAACGAAGAAAAACGACAACAAAAAAAGATGGCCTGAAAACGATAGCCAAAAGAAAAAAGATGAAATGCCTTTAAATGTACTAACCTGAAAATAATGGAAACTACCGCTTGATTTCTATTTTGAGCAGTAACTCTTGTCTCGTACATCTGCAACATTGAGAAAAGAGAGTTAAAAAATCTATAATCAATTTTTACCTCATTACTAGCAAACTCAACATTTAAGTACTTCTAAGTGAGAGCTATGTGTTCCTTTTGATATTAACTACGAGAATTTCCTGGCACATCAACACAATATTCCCAATTTGATTTTCTCTATTCTCCCTAGCTGTTTGCATGTCAGTATACTGTTAGTGAAAGGAGATAATCAACGTTGATCACTTACCAGTCTAAGAGCGCTGCTTTCTGCAAGAACCTTGTAAGTTATAATGACGGGCTGAAAGAGAAAGGACAGCCACATAATGCAGTTGTTCGTATGATGCTGCTTGCCGTACGGCTCCCTGTAGCTCAGCGTTTAGTCTGGGCAGACTAGTGATCTTAAGACTGAGCGCTGGGAGCAATTTAGCATTACAACTTAACAAGAGAGGAGCCTGTGGATGTCGCAGGATTATGGCCGCGCGGACGGGGCTTCAAAGCGACCAACGTGCCAAAAACAAAAACAAAAAAACAACAACAACAAAAAAACAAAAACAAAAAACAACTCCCCCCAACCCATCCAGCCAAATTTCTTCCTGGATAATTCAACTTCACAAACGCTCTTTCACTTATTAAAGGAAACTTGAGCCCAAACCACGCGGTTATCTTTAAACCATCAAAGCGCAAAGACTGGAGAAGAAAAAGACGATTATCAACTATGATTAGTTAGTAGGCAGGTTTCTTCCAATGAGCCCACTCCTTCATAGCTCTGGAAAGATCTCGTGTTGGTGTTTAATAGAGTAGAAAATTTTAGGCTTCATTGCAGATTTACTGAAGTTCTGCTTCTCAAGAGAATTAAGGGCATTAAAAAATTTCTCCTTTAATCTTTTTTCATGCTACCCTTGTCAGTCATCCCCACTCTACTCTTGTGTACATTAAAAACTGGTCTTACCGGTTTTGTCTCTTCCTTGAGCTCCATAATAGATGGCTCTTCCTGTTTTTCCGGTTCAGCAGCAGGCATCTCAGCTGACTCAGATTTCTCACTAGTCCGTCTCTTTCTCTTTTCCTTTTTTCTTTCCTTTTCGTGTTTTTCTTTTTTGTCCGATTTATCTTTGCGATGTTTACGTTTAGATTCTTTAGATTCAGTTTTCTATGGAAAGAAATTCAAATCTCACATTTTCTTCAGAAATATATTATCCTAGGAGGTCAGTTAAACGTGAAGATTTTACCTCAGATGGTTTAGTTTCTTTTGGTGATTTTTCTGCTGGTAAACTGTCAGGTGAAGCTGCTGGGGATGTTTCAGCAGGCTACAGATTTATAATAAAAAGAAAAATCAATCAGTCAGCCAGCCAGCCAGCCAGTCGGTCGATCGATCGGTCGGTCGGTCGGTCGGTCGGTCAGTCGGTCAGTCTGTCAGTCTGACAGTGAGTCAGTCAGTCAGTCAGTCAGTCAGTCAGTCAGTCAGTCAGTCAGTCAATCAGTCAGTCAGTCAGTCAGTCAGTCAGTCAGTCAGTCAGTCAGTCAGTCAGTCAGTAATATTTACTATATTAACCAGACAAAGCAAACCCAATGATGGATTACTTAAACGTTTGCGCCCTTACTTACCTTTGGTGGAGGTTTCGTTTCTGGAGTTGGGGAAAGCCAGAATTCCATGTCATCCTTACAAAAAAGAAGGAAAAGTGTGTGTTACCAAGACGTCATTGAAGAACCAAACAACATCCATGGGGATGAAAGAATGACACAAATTGTTAACTCTTAATCTCTGTTATTGAATTTCTAGCGTCTCATCGGTTCACAGACACAAATTTCCAGAGAATAACCCTTTCTTTTGCCTTAAAAGCAGATTACATGCCATATCAAGTGCGACGAAGTTCACTGAAATGTTTTTTTGCCGTTACGTACAAGTTTTGTCCAAAAATATGATAACAAAAATTCAGTTGAGAATTTAATAAAACAATTGTTTCACTCGCACTTGTTGGACATGAGGTGATTATAACAAGGGTAATTTTAACCCTTTTAGCGCTGAAATGAAAATACATATTCTCCTTACTGTTCTCCATACATTTCTTATGGAACAAGAAAGGAGAATTTGACTAAATATCAAGACATCTCATCCTTGGTGATTACTTCCTCTATTCTCATCACTTGAATGTTTGAATAAGTAGTGATGATGTAAAGAGAAATTTCATTTTCGTCACTGTTAAGGCTTAAAGGGTTAAACAAAGCCAAATCATTATTTTTGGGTTTGCACTGACTCCATCATGTCTTTCAGCTTTTTAAATTACTACTACAAATAGGCGACCTAGCATCTCTAAAACCAAAGGATGGAGATGAAGTCGGCATATACCTGAGGATTGCTTGGTGTGTCTTCGGATGGTTTGAAATCTTCTAATTCTGTTATGACTTTTGATGGAGTTTTCTGTGAACTTTCGTCCTCTAACTCATGGGTCGGCGATTCAAGATGTTCAACCTCTCCATTAAACATTAAATTCTCTTCCGCTGCAGGTTCTGTAAAATCATTGTATGATAAAGAAAATGCTTAGGATAAACTTTTGTCTGGTAGTGCAATAATATACCGCAAACTTAGACACCAGGCCCCAGATTTGCAAAGCCATCCTAAGCTAAGATGTGTCTCAAATATTGTCGCGTAACAATAAGCTATTGTTGCAAAACAATACCTACGATAAATCTTAACTTAGGAAGCCTTCATAAATCCGGGGCCAGGTGCGCATTTCTCGAAAGCCTCGAGAAGCCATTTGTGAAAATCTGAACCACTCACTGTGGCTACAAAGCTTCTATTTTAACATGTCTTTAAGATAAGAAATATTTAACCCATAGCTAAGTTTCATAATTAGAAACAGAAACTCTTTTCTCTGGGTAGACCCTGGGACACTGTACAGTAAATTCCTTCTGGCTATCCAGGACATAAACTTTCTCCCCTTGAATCTGTTGTACAATAATCTGCTACTGGCTATCTTATATCTCTCGCTGATTCAAATAGCGACCATTTTTCCTTAGCCGACGTCTGCCATAATAACCGAAAAAAATGCTGTCAGTTGGAAAAGAGATACCTTCATCCTTGTGACGGTGTTTGTGTTTCGTTTTCTTGTCCTTTTCATCTTTATCCTTTCTATGCTTGTGTTTATTCTGTGCGAAAAAAAAAATAAAAAAACGAAACTATATTAAATTATAAGATAATGATACTGTGTTTGAAATGAAATGAAGTGTAGCCAGAAATCAGACATCTATCTCATATAATTTTTACCAAGGTATACCTGTGATAATGTCACAGCAATAAGGAAGACGGATCACAGTTGTCTTACCTTTTTACCCTCGCTGTCCTTTCTGTGCCGATGTTTTCTATCCTTGCTGTGCTTCTTGGGTGTAGTTTCCTACAATTAAATAATAGGACACTTCAAAACTTATGAAGTTATTACAGTAGACCCCCTTGTCTTAAATCCCCAGCTGGCACGAAGAGAAAACCGTTTCCCGCTTCTCGACAAACCCGTTTCCCACTTTCTCGAACAAACCCGTTTCCCACTATATCAAACAAACTCGTTTCCCACTTTCTCGAACAAACCCGTTTCCCCTTGTTACCCCCCTCCCAGAGGAGGGTGGGTGACGAGGTAATAATAATTACGGGACGCAAGCTGCAATGGTGATGCATGCCAAGTAACGAGTGAACCTTTTTCTCACTTTTACTGACCTCTTCATTTTCAACATCATCTGTGGGTTTTGTTTCAGTTACAACGCGATGTTGGCGAACAGGAAGAGCTTCATGTGCTTCGAGAGGTCTACGGTAAAAAAAAAAAGAAAAAACAAACAAACAAACGGTTGAGCAACGGAAGTCTAACAAGCATAGTTAGCAGCATAGATCACAAGTTTTTTAATTCAGTTAAAAGTAAGAGCCAGCAACCGACTTACTTGCTGAGGTCGACATCCAACAGACTGTGTGGGTCATTTTTCATTTCATCTTTATGTTTTTCATCATTATCAGATTCCTCTGCCCCCTGGAATAGAAAACATTTAACCTTTGAAATGGTTAAATTAGATGCTTGCGACTGGAAGCCTCAACAGTCACAAGTACCCAATTTCTCCTTACACTAACACTTCTTTATTAATATATACAGGTCATGAGAATAAAGGCAATGATCACCAAAAGTGAAATGTCTAGATGTCTAATCAAATTCTCCCATATAGCACTCTAAGTATACATGGAGAACACTAAGGATAACAGACATGTTGATAATGGTATGTAACCATACAACCTCTGTAAATTGTCTGATTTTTCGATGTCATTTATTCAGCGTCTATTCCACAGTTTAGTTCAACCGTTAGTACTGCCATTTGCAAGGTTCTTTGTTAGATGAAAAAAATAATTAATAATTATTGATTCTAAAAATTCGTCCCCAGTCCTCTATCCATCTCTAAAGTGGTCAAAACCATTATGTCATTACATTGTCAATAAGAATACAATGTGCATTTATTGTGGGTAATGAGGGCCACTGACACCTTAGGTGGGTGTTGTCCGGTATCAGCATGTCCACAGGTGTCTGGACAGTCCAATCCGAGCACAGAAGTGCCTACCACATGAAGGGCAGACGAGAGAAGATACTGTAGTGTAGCAGAAGTGCTGGCCACTCTAAGAGTACAAAGGGCTAACTCACTGACTTGACGATTAATCCAATTTCTTACCTCTGGTAATTCTCCTGCACCTGCAGGGAGAACCTCATACGATATTCCAAGATCTGGTCCTTCATCTGCTTGGCTCCCTTTACGACCTGACAACAAACAGAAAGACGCTTGCAGTACAGTCAAAATTCCCATTTATTATAGTTTGTTCTGATAATGTATACTTAGTATAGCTTTATATTTTTCGTATTATTTTATTACGGTAAGATTAAATAAAAAATAAAAAAATAAATAAATGGGAATTAGCAGTGGCACATCCACAAGGTGGCTCTTTGTCCACTGTATCCAGATCGAATTAGAATTTGGAAATGTTGGTTTTAAAGGAGAGGGGTAAACCAGAGTACCCGGAGAAAAACCTCTTGGAGCAAGGACGAGAACCAACAACAAACTCAACCCACATCTGACGCCGACTCCGGGACTTGAACCCAGGCCACACTGGTGGGTTGCGAGTGCTCTCACCCCTGCGCCATCCCTGCTCCCCGCGCCATCCCTGCTCCCTACGGCTCGATGGAAGAGCATATCCTTTTGTATATATGAATTGATACCGTGTTTAAATAAAGCTTATGTATGTCTGTAAACTCTCTCTAGAAATCTCACAAAATCAACTCCATATAAAGCACAGCAAGAGACCTAAACCTAGCAGAACTCATACCTTTCTTCCTCCTTTTCTTTGTTTTCTTGGATGGATACTTCTTGTCAAGAGCCATACCTAAGGACCGGTATAATGTTAGTAAAAACTTCAAGAGTAGCTTTGGTATAAGGCACACAGAATAAGTTAAAGTCCATATCTATGTACCTCCTGAAACCTTGAGTGATACAGGCAAGTCCAGATTAGCCACTGGTATATCATCAACCATCACCTGTTTCTTCTTTGCCTGATTAGACAGAAAAATTTACAGTCAGTGTCATTTAAGCAGTGTTATAGTTTTGTGTTATAAGACACAGTATCTTCTTTCATAACCCTTTCACTCCCAATAAATATAAATAGTACCATATGAAAGTACTGCTGACGAGGTTTCATTTGAATGGTCACACCATAGGATTTCGTCCACAGACTCAAAAGTTAGAAACACCTTTATGTCTCCATAACTGACTCTTGGAGTGAAAGGATGTATTTTAAGATCGAGAAAAAAAAATTTTTTTTTACACACCAGCAGATAGATCAATCTCATGGCGAGAACACCTCGGGTTGTTAGCAGCCTATTTTGGAGTCCATCTATCAATTTTTAACTTCCAATTTTAACATGAACTAACTACCTTTTCTGAATTTTCTTTAAAACATTCATTACCACCCCCCCTCAGCTTGTTCTTTCTTATAAATATCCTAAAACTCATGAAAAAACAATGACGACATTAATTTTTTGGATTGTTCAAAACCTCAGAGGGACAATAAAGTGAAAAGGATTAAACTGGAGAAAACCATCTACCTTAAGGTTTAACTCCCCCTCAACAGTTTAACAAATCATCTGTTGATCATAATTACCTTGAGCTCGTCTTTTTCTGTCATCTTCAGATAATGTGGATTACTGAGCTGTTCTTGTTTTCTTTGCTCTCGCCTCTGAAACAAAAACGACAAAACGTACAAGTCAGCAACAGCTTATTACATTCACTTGCTGAAATCCCTGAATTACTTGAACACTAGCCTGCAAGCAGGCTGACATGGTAATAAATTTATGGAAATAAAATGACCTTTTTCATTTCTTCCTCATCTTCTGATTCATGCTTCTGTGTCAGGCCTCTGAAAATTTGAATAAAACAATATTGTTAGTGACATTGCTTTCATAGAAACTGGCAGATAAGTTGGACCTTTGCCCCAAATTTTCATTACCAGTTGGAGGATGCAGCCCATCTCTGATAACTTAAAGAAAACGTAAATAAATATCCCTTGGAAAAAACACTTTTTGTGACTTCTCTGGGGCAGTTCTCAAGTCCTACATTGAATGCCTGGTTATTAAGCTTTGCAGTTTCATGTGCCAAAATATGTTGTTTATTGCCTTACAAAATTAAACCAGATTTTACTTTTCCTTGCCACTGAGTGTTTCTGGGCTCCTGTCAGGTATCAGCCTTGATTTACCTTTCTCAAAAGAAAACCAAGCATTCACATAAAAACTCAGGAATATTTGCATGCATTATGAGGGTTTTCATGCAAAGTAACTACTAGTGAATACGTTTTTTCCACCAAATCTTCAATTATTTCATATAACTTACTTGTGTTCATTGGCAGTATCGAATATTCTCTCCATCTCCTGCTCCTCTTCTGAGCTTTCTGATGGTGGTTCATTAATCCACTTATCAAGATCAAGTCTAAACAAAGAACACCATGCATGTAGCTGATGTAAGTGAAATACAGTTCACTACCAACAGTACCATAAATACTGTCTGTGCATTGTGATTGGCTGAGCAGGCAATGTAAGACAGGTTTTTATCTCAGACAAGTGGAATTCCCACGTGTCTGACAGGAAGAGTAGAATTTACAACCAAAAATTTTTCTAGTTTTTCACTGAGTCTGAGTTTTTTCCAAGCATTTCTGGACTTCTTTAACTACCTAGTTACTCAGATTGTGAGAGCCCTGCTTCACTCCTGTTTCTCATATCCATCAGGGATGCAAGAAACCATCTTATTGCATTTGAGTAATGTGCTTGACTTATGAACGAAATGAACATGGCAAAGGAATTAACACAGTTCAAGTTCTGTAGTCAATGTTCAAGTGTTCCCCAGAGTTAAACTGAGAAGCACATAGGACGACACCACAATTTGTACCTTATAAGAACTTAAAAGGGATTTTTATGTTTTGGGGTGAAAAATGTGCTGAAAATTAAATTAAATGCCTTTTCACGTACACAGAATACTCCTAGAATGTCAAGAGAAGGAACTCAAATAATTTTCTCAAAGGAAGAACAAACCATAGTCAGTTACTGGCAATTTTTTCAACAAAACAAAGGAAAAACTTGAAAACATCAGCTTCATGTTTTCAAGTGGCAATCCACTTCCATCCTACAATCCGCAGCCAAACACAGTTAATAATAGTCTCAGAGAACTGGTATCTAGAATAGATTTAAACGAAACTCAACCAGTATTTTAGGGTTTCCTCTGATTAGAATGTCTTTTAGCTTTTCAACGTTATCCTAAAAATTGGTGACAGTTTCTCTTTAACTTTTCAAAACTCAATAGTGACATACAGGTCATGAAAATGAAGGAAATGATCACAAAAGACAAAATGTCTTGATGTTTAACCACAACAAATACATGGAAAACAGTAAAACCTACCCTTCAGGAACCTGTACTTTCTTCTGTGCTTTGGATGCGACTGGATTCAGTTCACCATTAAACAGTGATGATACCTCTTCTGAGCAATCAACACCTAGTAAACAAAATAATTGTTATTTTAATTTTTTTTATCTTGCAGTTTTATACTTTCATTTTATAGAGTTTAACAAGATCACTAAGGGCCAAAATTAACTTGGGCTTTTAATTAATTTGTAGCCACACTTGAGTGACAATTGACTAGCTCATTCAAATAGAAAACCAGAGGAGGTGCAACGAAGTAGATCAGAAGATTATCAACAATGCAGAGACCATTTTATGTACACAGTTTTTATGCAAATCTAGGTAAATTGAGTGCCAAATGCATTTATGCACCCTTGTTTTCTAAATGCTGGTTTAACCCAAGCTAGAACACCGGAGAAGTAAGAGGAAGACAATTTTACTGAGTTAATAGTTAATGTGCTATTCTACATGAATTTATGCATGCATAAATATATGTTATTCTTCATGTCTGTTTGCTTGAAAATGTATTAATATTACAGACAAAATTAAATTTTGAACACTCTTAGGAATTAATTACCTTTTCCTTGCAACTTGAGCACATACTTGATGAGCTGCAAGATACAGCTGGCCTACAAGGAAAGAAAAGGAAATTGTGATGAAGACAACATGCACGTGATGAAAACAACGTACTCACTGTGTAAAGTAAAAACTAACTTGTAAATTAAGCTTGCTGTTAAGGCAGGATGGAACAGTGATGTACTAACTAGCTGTCATCAGTGTTACTTCATCCTCAAGCTAGGAAACCCATGCAAGGAGGTGTTCCCTGCCGATAAAACCCACCAGCCTGACTGATGCATCAACTAGTTCTAAGCTATCAGACAGCACTTTCTTGGAATGCTGATGCTACCATTTATCTGATTTGACTGGAAAATATCTGTACTAATGGGCACCTTTTATTAGTGGGGCTAAGTTTAGCAACAAATTCATCAACAACCTCTCATCTTAACTCCTTGACTGCAAATGGGTCTCAAGGAAAATAGAATAGCTAATAGTAGTGTGAATAGTGACAAATAATCTCAAGTAGTTGTTAGAAACTGACAAACTATAGCACTTATCGGTGACTAAGAATGACAAAAAGCGAAGAATAGTTATGATACAATCATATTTAGGTGTAATTAGTTGCAAATAATGAAAAGTACAGTTTTTGCCACTATTTGTGACTATTTGTCAATTCAAGTTTGCCATTTAAGTTTCCCACTGCAAATGGGTCTCAAGGAAAATAGAATAGCTAATAGTAGTGTGAATAGTGACAAATAATCTCAATTAGTTGTTAGAAACTGACAAACTATAGCACTCATCAGTGACTAAGAATGACAAAAAGTGAAGAATAGTTGTGATACAATCATATTTAGGTGTAATTAGTTGCAAATAATGAAAATTACAGTTTTTGCCACTGTTTATGACTATTTGTCAATTCAAGTTTGCCATTTAAGTTTCCCACTAGTCACTGTTCGCAATTCACTCACTGTAGATTTGCACCATGCTTTCACCAGTCAATTTTTTTGGGGGTGAATTTTATTCTTTTTATTGCTTGATTGACAGCTGTCACTCACCCTTTCCTGCACCTCTAAGTCTGCGCTCTGAACAAACACAGGTAACCTCTCCACAAGCATCTCACCAACTGATTTTGTGTCACTATCCTCCTCTTTCTCCTCCTTCAAAGCAAAACAAACATTTTGCATTATTTTAATGGTTGTGTGCTTTACTGTTCCCACTTCTACAGTTTTTTTAATTGGTTTTTGACACCTTTTTGACATCTTTATGGCTTTATCTTTTTTCCGTGTCAACTGCTCAGACAATTAAAATGACAGACCTCCGAGAGATGGAGTTATCACATTTCACCTTTGTTTTCGCTGCTCCACATGAAAAACTAAATAAATGAAAACTTTGCACACAGCACTGTAAAAGTTCTTGCTTGCATACACTGTGAATAACTTTCACATACAGGTACATGCACTTCACAGGTCAAGCCAGAGCTTGAGAAATTAAATAATAGCCAAGCTGCCTGGGACAAGTTTGCAAAAGCTGCTGGACAACTAGTTTACTCCTCAAAGTACGCGTAGCTTGCCAGGCAATCACATTCTCAAGATGACTTAGTATTGAGTTAAGGATGAATAACTTTGAGATGCCTTTAGAAATAGAAGTCTTATGTCTAGAGGCAACTGATACAAATTTTTTTTGGCATACTGCTGAGTGATCATAATTCTCAAGATAGAAGACCAAATTTAATACTTGCCATATGTGTGCCTTTGATCTCATCAAACTTCCATCCACAAATGCAAAAAAGTGAATGCATCAGAAGCGAAAAGGACTAGCTTCGGCAACAAAAAGTACGGCAGAAATCAGCAATGATTTTTTAAGTCAGCATAAGAAAAGAACTTTTACAGCTGCCAGTGACTTTATCTGATGCCTGCTGCAAGTGGGGACATTTGTGTAATCGAGAGATCAGTTTTGCCGCTATATCAAAATGCTTATTACTTTTAATAGCATGCAAACATACCTCCTCTTGTCTGGCCAGGATTTTAGCATATAATTTGACAATGTTCTGGACATAAACTGCCTGTATGTGGCCCGGAAGAGATGTTACTTTAGGTTGCAGCATTGCTTCCAATGTGACATTGATATCTGGTAAATGCCTGATGAAAAACAAAAGAAATAAATCATAAAACTGTATATACCACCTGATACCCTGCACCCTCAGAAAAGAAAACCCCAAGTTATGAAGCTCAAATTTTGGGGAAACACATTCATCACTGGTGAAAAAAAAAAATACTGGCCCAAGTTTTTCACGCTGCAGTCCATTTCCATCCTAGCCATCAGAAGCCAAACACTTATTTTAGAGTTCCAAAAAGCTAGTAGAATCATTATTTTTGGCTTTCCTTTAATTCCAATATGTCTTTAGCTTTTAAAAGTACCGGTAACACCCAAAATAGGAACTATGGCACCTTAAATTGAATCTACAGCTTACATCACACATAAAAATCAAGGTCCCATTTTACAGGAATGTACAGTCCTTCAACAAGCAGCTCGTTTATTTTGAGCTATTTCAAACTCAAGAACCACATCAAGAACAATAATTATTAGTTTTTGGTTTCCCTAGAGTTTTTGAAATAGCGACTTTCATTATTTTAGCAAAGTCAAGTTATTTCTCGGAAATTTCAAGTTTCTGGTTAAGAGGACAAGTACAAACACATTAACCATTTGCTTACTCTGAAAATTCTCCAGCAATCCATGCAGCTGCAAAAAGAACTTCACAAACTCTGTTCTTCTCCATTTGTCCTGACATCAGGTCACTACTGTCTAGCAACAAAGACTGAAACAAGCAAACCAAATTACAAGTGAATGAATATTTCCCAGTAAAGTGTAAGATGACTTTCGATGCACACCTCACATGTTGTCCCAAGCAGGAATCAAAACCATTCATTGTACTGCATGTGGGACTTTCTTCAATACTGTGAATTTCATCCACAGAATCGCAAATTACAACCACCTTATACAGCATAATAAACAGCACCACAGGAAAGTACTGCTCAGTAGCTTTCATTTGAATGGTCGCTGTTGAGGATTTGACCCAAAGACTCACAAGTAAGAACCACCTTGTACAACAGTAAACTACTGCTCAATAGCTTTCACTCGAATGGCAACACTTCAGGATTTCATCCACACACTCCATAGTTAGAAATGCGTTGTAGTACATAATAAACAATACTACAAAATCACAAGTTAGAAATTATCACCATGTAGCCACAGAATGATAAGTTAGAAAGTAAACACATGGACCATCAGGGCTGGATTCTTGTTGATCAATCTATTTACAAGTCAGGTCATGCTGTCCATAGGGATGAAGAATCATTAACATGCTGTAAATTTAGTCCATGAGTTTTAAATGGAACAGCAAAGAGATTTAACCCTTTAAGCCCTAAGAATGACGAAAATGAAATTTCTTTTTGCATTATCACCACTTGTTCAAACATTCAAGTGATGAGAATAAAGGAAGTGATCACCAAGGATAAGATGTCTTGATATTTAGACAAATTCTCCTTACTAGTTTCATAAAAAAATTTAGAAAGAACAGTAAGGAGAATATGCATCTTCATATCTGGGCTTAAAGGGTTAAAGAGCATCTATAATTTCACCTACCAAGCACTGCACAGCATAAGGGCGGATGGCCTTGACTCTGATGGTAACATCCATCATTTGTGAAGCCAACAGTTTACCATGCCTTGTCCCCTCAACTCTCGTCAACTGTATCAGCACGTCAATGTACCTAAGAGTGTAACAACAATCAAGATTATCAGACGTGTATGCAAAGATTTAGAAGAAATTGGTAGAAACTTTCCCTGCTAGCCTTTAAAAAATAAAATGCAAATGCCTGTTTGATGATATGCATAGAATTGTGTCACCTTCAACACCTAATCTGCTGAGACTGGATACTGACAAAATTCAGAGCTCAGACCTGCCAACTCTCACGGTTTGGGGTATCAACTCATGGTCTCACGACTTGGCCTCCAAGTCTCACGGTGAATCAGAAAATCTTGAAATTGCCAAACAATTCAGGCAGTATGAAGCAATATTGAAAAACCGGTTGAAATTGGCCAATTTTGTCACATCTATAGGGAAACCTGGGTACAATTCCAACCTCATTCCCGTGAAACATAGGTGTGCTTAGGTCTCTGGGAAAGCTAGAGCTGTGAACAATTACCGGTTACTCAAACTGGCCTCGCATCGACAGCGAAACAGAAACTGACATCTTCCAAAAATGCAGTAAAAGAATGCAAAAAGTACCACAAATAAGGTAAAGAATTTGTTGAAACAAGAAATCTACCATTTTTATTTTCATTTAACACATATTTTAGAGATCTCCAGGTTTGAGGTCCTAATCTGCAGGTTTTTTGGGGCTTGTTTTCAAAGTCTCCAGAATTGCATGTTGTGGAGGTTGGCAGGTCTGAGAGGTCCAGGTCACAGATTGTTGTTCCTTCTCTTTTTTTGGTCAAAACATTCTACATAGAGAAGTTTTCAGTTGAGTGTCAAGAGTGATTTGGATTTGCCTTGGTTTTACTATGCTCTGTTATTGTTTAAAAAATCTCAACCACAGAGAAGTAAATAAAACAAAACCAATCTTGACTTGCTTGGACATGTTTTTCCATATTCCCTCAAGGTTAACAGATGAATGAAAAAGTTTTGCCTTCCTTTAAGTTTTATAAATGGTCCTATGGGTAACTATGTTCCCACTGGGTAATCAAAGGATCAGAGAGGGGGAAAACCAAAGAGGAAGCACTTATTTACCATTCAAAGTTGGTGACATAGTGATAGTCATTCATACTACAGATCTGTATAATCTTGGAAACAAGCTCATCACAGTACGCTGTTAATAAAACACACATTTAAAATAAGTTAGAATGTTACCAAAATGTTAAATCAATCTTACTTTGATGTGAACAAAAGCAAGGTATATCACAAAATCCTGCTACTTTTAATGGTATATTAAGTAGTAAGAAGTACACAACACTGCTTTTCTAAAACTGGAACAAGTTACCGGTAAATGTTATTCATCAACCAAAATTGCAAAAAGCCAGTTAATCTTTTGGTGCCCCTTAGCGGTAAAAATGAATTCTGTCACACCAAAAATATGAGACTACCTTACCAAATATGAGACCAAGGGTTCCTTGACAAACAGCTGCGTATAACCATTAGTCATCATAAGACAATGACCAAACAGAGTTTCCCTGTGTCCACTGAAATCCCGCCTACTTTTGGACACGACACCTGTAGGGTTAAACTTGAATTCCAGCTTGCCCTGAGAGGTACACCCATATGCCCCACAAAGATACCTTGAAATAAATTCTTATTAATGATAATCAAAATGAATAAATAAATTCTTACTTTGACTGTCAGCCTTGTCTATATGCACCATCAATTTCTTGATAATGTCCATTATATTCTTTTTAGAAACCTAAATGAGAAACATCTGATTAACATTTAGCACGTGTGAGAACAAGAAACTACCTCATGGCGTACGTTTTCAAGGAGTGTTGTCTAAAAAAACGTAAGTCGGACTGTCACCAAGGCTCAAAAATCAAGACACCTGATTTAACTGGCGTTTTCAGCTAAACTCCTGACCCACTCCACCTGCACTGTGTGTCACCATTTAAACAATAGAGTTCTTCTGTCGAAGGCGCTATCATGTGATAGGTTGCGCGAGGAAATTTGGCGAACGTTCGATGGCTTATATGAAGTTTGAATATCAAATTTCCAAGGGAACCTATCATACAGAGGGCCTGAGACAGAAGGACTCTATTGTTTTTATTGCACAACGCTAAATTTTGAACGAAAATTGCCAAAAAAGGGCACAATGCGCTGATAGGTGCCCACTGAGGAGAGACACTATTGCGTCACGTGATCGATTTCAACCAATGAGAGCACACCAAAATTTAGTGTTGTACTATAATAAGTGTTAGGGCAGCACATTTTAGCATTGCAAAATAGAGCAAAACATTGCCTATTAGACAACTTCTGCCTGGTCACACCTATACAGATATGCAATTATTGATCAAGCCAATGCAGCCAGCGGTCTCTGCCATAAGTGTATGTAATCTGCGGGGCAGTTGCGGGGGTCATTATGTGATGTTCACTTCATTTGCTTTGTGCATTGAGCTGATCATTGTGGATCTCCAGCCTTTTTGACTTGTTTGAGCAAATTGTGGCGGATTCTGGTCCCATCCCTTTCCACCCTCTTTTATGGGGATCTTTGTGCAAGGTACGTATCAGCTGGGTAAGTATTTCTTTCACTTAAACTCCTTCAGTGTGAAGGCGCCCGTGGTGGCTGCTTGCAGGGGGGGGGGGGGGGGGGGCTCACAGGGTTGCCACCGGTACCTCCCTGCTGCACCTGAATTGCTTTGGCTCCGGGCCAACCTTTGGGGCACCAGTTCCCAAGCTTATCAATTGGCGATGAGCTTAAATGATGTTTAGCCACATTTCCAACGTAGTACAATGTAATATAATGTAATGTAATGTAATGTAATGTAATGTAATGTAATGTGATGCAATGCAATGCAATGCAATGCAATGCAATGCAATGTAATGTAATGGAGGGATGCAAATGTAGCAAAGCTTACTGACAATAAATGTATTGGTGTATCAAGTGATACACATTCCTTACCATTCCAACAATAAGATCCAGGGCCCTAAGTCTGATAGATTCATCCTTGTCATCTAAACACTGAAGAACTATATCCCTGGAAAAAATACACCTCATCAATGGAGATCATCCACAATTTGTGGAAGAAGGAAAACCAGATATCCAGGACAAATACCCTTCAGAAAAAGGAAGAAAACCAACAACAAACTCAACTGACACATGGCACCTGGCATATATCAAGCTGGCCATATTGTGCACAGCCAAGCAAGGGATGTCTTGACTCATTTCCCTTTCTCCTTGTGCACACAACAACAATATTCTAAATTCCTCATTTACAAGCATAATCTTCATAAAATACATTTACTTGGTCAGTAGAAATTATGCTACAGAGAGGAAAAAATTCTTGGATCCCGGGGTTTCCCAGCAGGTGATAAATAAGAATTTTCCATGGACCTGAAAGGAAACTTTCCAACTGTAGTAGCCTTTATTCAGAGTAACTAAGTTGCCACTCTTGTCTCATTTCATTTGAGACTAACCAGAAATTCACACCTTGTAATACGAGAGTCTTGATTCTAGAGAGGAACGTTACGTCTCTCAATAAGAGAAACAGGAAGATTCATGGATGGACTGACTGATGGTTGAACAGACACATGTGCAGGCAAATGGGTGTGTGGATGGTGAAGTGATTACGTGAGTGAGTGAGTGAGTGAGTGAGTGAGTGAGTGAGTGAGTGAGTGAGTGAGTGAGTGAGTGAGTGAGTGAGTGAGTGCATGAATGAATGAAATTATAGATAAAGTGTAGATGGATAAAGGGATGGGTGGGTGAATGAATGCAAGAATGATAGAGTGGCTGGATGAAAGAATTAATGGATGGATGGGAATGAAATAAATGAATGAATGAATGAATGAATGAATTGAATGAATGAATGAATGAATGAATGAATGAATGAATGAATGAATGAATGAATGAATGAATGAATGCATAACAGAATGAAAGAAATTATGGATGGATGGATACATGGATGGATGAATGCACAAATGATAGAATGGATGGATGGAAAAATGGATGGACAGATGGGAATGAATGAATGAATCAATGAACGAACGAACAGAAGATTGATTTGAATGAATGAACGAACAGAAGATTGATTTCAATTGATTGACTGATTGATTGTTGCAATTAAAGCAATCAACATTAATAATCAGCAAAAAGAGCACACACTGAATGGATCTGTCCAGTTACCAACTCAGCCCTGACAAAATGTTTTGTACAAGTAGACAGGATAACAGAAGTAGTAGGCAGTAAGAGTCATAGATGAACATGTCATTAGTCAGCATTAGTGAACTCTAGTGTCAAGTAGGCGGCAAATAATTGACTGTAGGTTGCAAAATTGTTGGCTGCCAGCGCACTTTGACAGGGCTTACAATACTTACTTGTGTCCCTGTACCACTTTGGGGTTAACAGTAAGGATCTTGGACATGGCAAGCAAACCAAGGTATTTCACTGCAAGTAAAAAAACAGACAGTGAGAGTAAACCACTGGAAGATGATCACCATGATTAATTACAGACTTGGTGTTCACTTGCTTCCCTTTGAACTTGCATGCAGAATACTAGGAACCAGCTATGGTAAAACTTAAGTGTTGCAACTATGGACACAACACAAGGTGAACAAAAACCATTGTTTCCTGGGTTTTCTAGGACATTTTGTCTGACTTTGTTTTCAGAGCCTGGAATCCTAATGACACACTTGTACTCATTTTTCAAATATTTCATGAAATGGAAACTAAATGAGTGTATGGAAAGGAGCCTGTGAGTGACTATTTGTTTCAATTGATTTCTTGATGGGATTTTGAACTAGAACTAAGATGATGTCTTACAGTTTTGGTCACTATCTTCAATCAACATCCGCAGTTTGCTTACACACAACTAAAGGAAAAAGAAAAGAAGATAAATTAATTAATATATCTGTGAATTAGCTTAAAAAGCATTCACAAAGAATTGTTCAGTTGCATACTGTTGAAAACTACCTGAATGGAAGCTGTATGTTGGGGCAATCCTAGAGAGGGAACAGAGAAAATTCACAAATCAAACAAATTCAATATCATTATAATTACTTCATTCAAGAAATAAACATGGAACTATGTTTCTTACAGGATAATCTGTAATTTTCATGGAGTGGTTTTTAACTGCTATGTTGCCTGACACTTAAATTAAGTTCTTAACTTGACTTATCTCTCCATCTAGCTGACAGAACAGTTCTTACCTGATACTACTGTGTTGATACATTCATATAATAAGGACATGGCCGATGTACTGTAAAACAAGTAAACAACAGTATTAACGAAAACAAGGAGTAACACGAAAGGGGAAGATAAATGGCAACTGTAGTAAAAAAATTGACAGAGATGCTCTTCTATGCACTGTTTACAGATCAGAAATTGAATTAGAATTTACCAAGAATTGAAGGGTTTAATGTGAAGGAGGCATACATGCACATTGGGATTTTTGTCTCAAAACTTGTGATATACAGCCCTTTCCACATTAGACCTTGAAATGCTGGTTTTTGTTAAGGGACAACCTGGAGTACTGGTGTGACCATAAGCCCCAACAATAAATACCATGTTGACTCTAGAATTCATAACAGCAGTAGACCATGTTGGGGAGAGCTATTATGCCCTTAGCTCTGTGCCATCTCTGCTCTCTTTCAAGGTTGAGTTTAAGATCTGTTAAATTTTTAACCACAGCCTTGTGTTTTGTTTAAAATAAAATAATTGATATTGTTTATATTAATAAATTATAAAATTAGTAAAAAAAAAAGACCTAATTTTTACCTATGGATGAGATTTGTCAAAGGTTCCAATAATTTCTTGCCCAATCTTGGCTCAAGTGGGCAAAGAGCTCCAAACTAAATAAAATAAAATAAAATAAATACACATTAGTATGAAGATACAATGTTGTTGCAGTCTTTGCACAAATGCCTACATTCACAAAGCATAGGTGCAGCACTTCTTGTTTAACAAATTTTTCTTACCAGTTTGATGATTTTGATTAGCATCCAGTTGTTTGTAGAGCTTGTCATAAGTTTAAAAAACAGTGGTGCAAGTGATAAGTAGTTCTTTGGGTTTTTACGAGCCAACTCACATATTACATTCACAGCTGCCGATTGGACACCTACACACAGGATCAAGACACAACAAAATAATGAGATTTCTGCTTCTCACATCTACTGAAGAATAGTACAAAATTGCCCGCTTTTTACCCCAAACACAATGTATTGGTGTACATTAGGTACCGAAGGGTTTACAATAATGTATTCTTACCTGGCTCTCCATCTTCAAGCTTTTCCTTCAGTCTTGGGAAAGCAGGTCTTAGCGCTTCAGGAAACTACAATCAGCCAAACATAACAAATTGATACAGAAGCACCTCACACAACCAACCATACATGTGCTATTGTAGGCATAAATGAATATTTACACTTTAAGCCTGCTATTGGGGTAAGGGATGAAAAGAAGGAACACTACATCATAAACAAAAATTCAGAAATATTGAAGCATTGTGCTTCAGAAATATGTAGTTACCTTGAGAAATATTTTATACATCAGCAAGACTGCTCTTTTCCTGATGTAAGGTTTGGTTGACACAAGCTGGAGAACAAAACAATGACAGCAATAGAGTAACGAACATAGGTTGGATTCCCCACCCACAGCTTAAGGTGGCTTACTACAGTTTTTCTGAGACACAATTGCACACGCTGAGAAATTCTCTCTGACAAAATTTTTTTTTGCGCGTGCAATACTTGACGCAATCATCAAGAAAAAGCTGAAAACACCTCTGAAATCTGGCTTGTAGAAATCGCTCATGGTGTACTATTAACATTCTTTATCACGAATGGACGAAACCTCGACGAAGTTGGTGAATGCTACTGGTATAAAATATCTGTTAAACCTTGACAAAAACCTCGAGAAGTTGTTGTAAAAATTCTTATGTTTATCGCATGCGCCATATTGCGTTATTTCAGTTGTTGCACGCATGCTCAGTTTTGCTCACGAAAGAGGTCGCAAAAAAATCGCAAATTGACTTTTTGACCCCAATCTACTCGAAAACTGACCATATAACCCACAGTAAAAAATTCAGAATCATTTCATAGTAGTAAGTTTCACCTGCAGACAAAATATTAGCAAAATTTGTAAGAGAGATTTTTAGTAATTCTCAAAAAGTGAAAATTCGACATTTTCTTCATTAGCAAAAATTCTGCCTTACAGATTTTCATTTTCTTTTGTATAGTTGTTTATTTGTAGCCACTTTTCAAATCCTGAATAAATTGAGGTAGGGTCGTACGGCTAGATTTTGAGAAAAAAGCCCTAAAAAAGTCTAGTTTCCAGTCCACTCCTAGCACATGGTCTGCTATGTTTGATATTTTCTAAGCTTCTCATATTTCTTTTCCAGGATAATGAGGGTTAATATCATTTCTTTTAACAGTTGTAGCAACAAATAACCCAAAAGAAAACTCCTGTTGGCTTTAAACTAAAGTTTTAAAAAGGTTATCTTTCTCTTCTGAAAACTGTAGTAAGCCACCTTAATTAAGAAAAAGGACAGCAATTTTTACTTTCAAAGACAAGAAGGACAGTGACCATTTTCATCATCAGCTTGACAATAATTGTCACAAAGTTAAATCTAAATTTATATCTAATCCTAATGCATTGACTTTTACCACACAACACAGCATTTACATGTACAGATTCTCTCTCATAGCGGACAATTCTCAATATCAGAGGTGGCTGGCAGGTCGCAGCTAAACTTTAAGTTTGTCTGTAACTTAACTCTCTTTACGGCAAACACGCCCTCTCTAAGGCAGCAGGTGTGTCCACCCTAAAGAGAATTCACAGTATATGTTGTGGTTTAAAATGATTTCCGTCAAAATGTTTTCAAACTAGTTTCATTTGTATTATCCTTTGTCTTAGGATTATGGTAATTAATCTGGAACAAAGGAAAATACAAATAAAATTACTTTGGAAACATTTAGACCTAAGATCATTTTAAACTGCTGAATAAATGTTCATTATTTAATATCATTAAAACCCACCAGTGACATAACATCGTTAGCCAAATCTCTTGCCAAGTCAGGTGTCACAAAACAAGAAAAGCCTGATAATGCCACACCAGCATCATACACGTTCATGCTACACAAGTCCTAGAGAAGTACAAACAGATCACATTTACTGTGCACCCTTAACACATTGACCCCTGAACCGCCCGTAACCGCCCTTCTTTAACCACGTCCCTTGTACCACTTGTGACGTCATCAGTTTTAACGGTCCTGGACAACTTTGACAACTACCTTGTGCGGGGAGATGAGATCTTTCAAGCCATACCCAAATGAGCGCGATTCAGTCAAACAGACCAGAGAAAGACGCAAAAAACCGTGTAACTTTGAGCAGAAAATTCCAATGAAAATATTGTCCCACTACCCACTGGTACTTCCTTCAAAAAAAATTCACAATCCTCGAACGTTTTGCAAAATCTTTTCCCACCAAAAGGTAGCCTAGTAAATGCCCCACAAAAGAAAAAAAAGGGGGAAAGAAAAGCAAAAGAAGCAGGGAGGGGAGAAAGCAAAAGGTAAAAGACAAAAGGCTTTCTGTGTTCTGCGCATGCCCGAACTTTGAAAGCTATAATTTGCCATCAGGAACAAAAGCTAGTCCAGTGCTTGACTTGTAAACAACGCTTTGGACAGTTTGGATTCTTTTCGGCTAGACAGCGGCCTAAAAACGGCTTGACTCGCTTCGAAAGGCATTTTTTGGCAAAATGCCCAGGAGTCAATGGGTTAACAATCACAAAGAACACAAAGCAAAAAAATATAAGTGGCTCCATCACTGCTTGTTTGTTTGTTTGTTTGCATTAATTTGTGGTTTGAGCTATTATTTGATGGGTACCTGCAGTGTACAACAAAATTACACATCAAATCAAATTCAGCAATAAGAGTATTGATCGCTTCGCTACGACGCCGTGACCCCAATAATGTACTTCAAATGTTTTTGAGACCCTAATTGATCATCGGTGCAAATTCAATGCACTATCCACTACACAAACACAATCAGCAGTAAACAAAGATAGTGGAGAGAAAGATTCAACAATCGGCACCTTTCTAATCATGTTTGTTGTCAGCATAAGTATATCCAAATCTTCGTGAAATGACTGTGACGCTGCCATATAGCCAATTCTCTGTAAGGAAAGAGACAACAGAGAGAATATAATCAGAAATACAGGAATCAAGTGTGATGCTGCATCAGGTGGGAAATGAAAGTCAAACATTTTAGTTGGATATCAACTGAGTTGATAGGTAAGGATGTTTATCCTAACAAGTTCCCCTGGGCTAAACAATAACTTTCTGAAAATCAATACAAACATTCATACAAACACAAAATTACATTTCCTTCACCTTTTTCTGGCCATGGTGAACTATGTTGGGCAGATCACAGCAGGTGACTAATATTAGTGACAGAACAATCGCGATGGGTGTCAAGTCACAGCTGGTGAAGTATGTTTAACCCTTAAAGCCTTAACAGTGATGAAAATGAAATTTCTCTTTACACTATCACTACTTGTTCAAACACTCAAGTGATGAGAATAAAGGAGGTGATCACCAAGGACAAGATGTCTTGTTATTTAGACAAATTCTCCTGAAAGTTCCATAAGAAATGTATGGAGAACAGTAAAGAGAATATGTATTTTTATATCAGGGGTTAAGGGTTACGATGCTCACATCTCCTGACTGCAGTGAAAACTTAATGGATCAAGAGATTTTCAGGAAGTAAGAATTTGCCATGTTTTCGTTTTATGGATGAATTCCCTTCCCCATTCTTGGTACAGGGTCAAATTACAATGGCTGAATCATGTTGAAAAACCCAGGTAGCAGACTGTAGTGAAATCTGCTGTAATATTATTGAAATACTATTATGGCTTAGAAGCTTTTTGTGGGCAGGCTATGAGAGTTGAGCATCTGACTGTCATCTCTCTCCAAATTCTCCCAACAGGAACTACAGAGAGAGAATGAGTAATACTAAGGAGAATGATGAATCTCACCTTAAATGTAAACTTTGACGAGCTCATCACTTCTATGATGTTAAAAGCAGCCCAGCTGATGTCATAGCCCAACATTTGAAGCTAAAAAAAGCAACAAACAGTGCAATGGGTCAATTCATAACACAAGTTTTCAATTTATCATCTCAGACATAAACAAGTCACACTACTTTAGGTAAATTTGTTACAAACAAGGTCCACGGCACTTACACAAAACCAAGGAAACAGCTAACAAAAGTACACAAAACAATAGAATTATTACCAGCTGTACACTTAAATAATTACAACTGGTAGCTGAAAAAAGCAAAAAATCCAATTGTGTTTTATTGTACATATGTTGTGAACTGTATAATGTCAAATATTTTTGCCATGTTAAAAACAGTACAGTACTTGGCAGATACTACTGCATATGTTTTGCAGTCAAAAACAAGCATTATATTGGAAACCTTTTATAAACAGCAATTGACACAAAGGTGACTGCTGATCTTAGATTCAGACTATTGTCAAACCATTTTGAGAGCGACCAATATTACTTCACAAAATTTATTTTAGCCAGTTTAAAATAGTTAAACAATATCCTACGAATCATGACTGAGGCCATGCTTTTGAAATTTTCAGGCAGTCCACACAGTTGGCTCAAGTATATTCACATCAAACTGATAACAGGAAATTGAGGTCAGCTGCTCTAAATATTTCAGTTTCTGTCAGCTGAAAAATCTTAAAATATTATCTAACTAACTTAGCAACTTTTGCAAGTGTGGTTTTTCCTTTTTCCTATTTTAAGATCAAATTAACCATATAATTTAAGTGAAGATGGTCATTCTTTAATTAATATTCAATTGCTAATTCATTTTGCTTTAGTTAACAGGTAGAATCAAAACATTTTGATTTACTACAGGTTATCTAAAAAAGAAAATAATATTCTATTTTTCAGTTTCACAAGTGAAATCAGGTTGGACTTAACAAAAGAAAATGGAACTCATTTTCTTAAAGAAAATGAAAAATATAATGTTAAATGTATTTTACTAAAAAACTACATCTTCCTTTACATTCAAACCTCGTGTAATTATTTCATGTACCCTGATTATCCAGATAATTCTCTTTGGTCCAGATTTTGTAAGAAATGTGTGAATAACCTTCCTAAAGAGTTTAAGTGCAAGAAAGTACAAGGTTCTACTGTAGCCTTGAGTAAATTAATGAACAAACAGGGTCTGCGTGGTGTGCGGATAAGCCAAGGGGTCTTAAAATTAAAACTTATTTTTTCACTGCACTATATAGGATGATAGAACACCTTGTTTTCTCTACCACAGGGCATTTACCAGTTTGTTTTCACAAAAAAGTAATGCTCAGGATAAAGAAAGGTAGCTGATCAATACTGTACTTATTAATGTTACTGGGTAGGGGGGTCACTGTGACAATTTTGTGTCTGGTTCAAGAACACAGCAAGACTATAATGAGTCAGTGTTCCAAGATCTTAATAAGCTACCATCTCTCTTCTCCAAGATTGTTGCATCAAAAACAAATCCAAAACACTAAAGGAAGCCAATCAATTGAGGTTTCCAGAGTAGACACAATGGTTTTATCACTATATTGGGACTCACAAAAGTCACCTCTGGTTACAACGGAAAGCCATTTCTTCCTGTTGGGTAAATTTTTTCTTGCTCATTTGTCCGAGAGGCAAACCATCTGCTAACTTAATGCAGGGTTGCTCAGGGACCTGAAGAAGCAAGAAAGTACTACAAGCAGGTATACACTATACCTACCTGGAGTTTAACCTTAAGACCCAGCATACGTCCAAATTTTCAACTTAGTCGATGGAGGCCTTTTATTTGTACTATTAGGCCAAATTTCAGAATACCTGGCCACTTATTTCCATCTCATTGAATAACAATAATGCCTATTGTGTTATGCCTCGTTCTTTAAAGCGTTCCCACAAATGTAAATGAAGTGGCCGGGTATTCTGAAATTGCTCCGTACTATTATGTACCTTTTTTTCTAACTCTTTTAACCTATGTCTGATTACTTACATAAGCAAGTTTGGAGACAGCATTGGCTTTAACTGCAGCATTTTCTTGTCTCAATTCCTGCTTTATCTCATCTAGGCAAGTTGCTATGTATTTCGCCTGTCACACAAAATGAAAGTTCCTGTTCAGATTCAACTCAATTTAATTGCCCACAATTGTATCAATATATCAATTTCATGCAACTACTTAACATAAATTTAAACCTTCACTTGAAACAATCACATGGCTCATAAAATAAATCTCGTATGGTATCAATTAGCCGCGTTATGAAGTTAACTAAACTCGCATTCTAGGGCAAAATGAAAGTCGATATTTCCCTTTCAAGTTATCCAATAAATCAAAATAACAAGCCCTCAAAATATACAAAACCAGGTTAATTTGTGAGTTGAATGCATTTCTTGACATAATAGACATCAAAATAAACTGAATGAACAGATTATGCCACGTAGAATGCATACACAATGGTCACAATATGCTCATGTGAGGGGAAAGCTAAAATGTACCTCGTTGCTTTTGTTGTTTCGAATGCCACGGACAAGATCCGTCAGATTCTTCTCAAACATTTTGGATGCTGGCCCTTTTAAAATCCACAAACAGGGCGTTAGTTATGCAATTCCGCGAAAAAGTGGTTTATCTACGGCATTTTCCACACGACAGTTGATCCTCCCCCACTAAACTTTCAAGATGGCGGCGTAAACTTGCTATGAATCTTGGGTAATGTTTTCTCGGAAAAGAGAGTGAGTGATGACTAGGGAGGGGTGGGAGAGATGATAAAGAAGTTGGACGAATATTTATTATTGCTCATTATAAAAGTGGACTAAACGTGAAAAACGAAAGCTCAAAACTTTCCCACTAGCATCAAAGTATGGGAAAATATAGGTAAGCAAAATACTCTTCTTTTAGCGGGTCACTCTTATTTTCATTGATAAAGGTGAGGTGAGTTTTTTAGTGTTTGTTTCTGGATTCGAGTTTCGAAATGAAAATTTTAACCCATAGTATTTTTTGTGTTAAATTTGAGATTAACAAGTGGCCACGTCAAGTGGTTCCTGGATTTTCAGTGTAGGCGAGTGTAGCTAGGCAGGGTCGGGCTAGTACCTTGGGAACCTGGCAAAAGGCTCCAGGAAGACTGAGCACCAGTAATATCTTTCTGGTAATTTATGCGAATGTATGCAGTGTATCTTTGAAAGCCGCGGATCAAGTTACTGTGCGGTATTATTTTCCGCTATTTCTCGGAGTTATTTAGCCTGTTGGTATTTCAAAGAACAGAGTTTCCACCTTAACACGGGTGCCAACATGTGTTGGAAATTTTCCCGCTGTACTCTTCGAAATTGCTAAGCTAACAGTCTCCAATGGTGAGCTTGACTGAAGATGGACGATGGAGAAAATTTGGGCTCCGATCAAGGAGTCTCGTCAAAGGTGTGTTTCAAAAAGTTTATTTCGTATTTCAACTTGCGATCGTATAATTACTCTCTACTCTTATTTTAACATTTCTTGTTCCTAAATGCTAATCTTTATGCCAAGGATTATTGGGTTTTTAACTGGAACGATCGATTAAAGCGGCGATCAAACATTTCAATTGCAACGATTGAACTTTCTAGCCATATTTCTTCTTTCCACGTCGATGCACACAAAACTCCTACGAAGAGAGGCCGTTTCATTTTGATTACTCCTTCCTTAATCGTTAGGAGATATATCGTGGGCGTTTGATCACCATTTGGTTTGACTGTCCTTCGTAAACTTTCGTTGAAAGGGAGATGTATATGACATGTACAATGTAAATTTCACAGACTTGCCATGCATGGAATTCGATTCCTCTGTAGTGGCAAGTCTAACTCATCTTTCATTGTTTGCTTCCTTGATCGAGGGCAATCGGCTATTTGAACAAGGAAGCAGGGCTAAAAGAGGCGTATTCCGTCATTGTCAGTGTTATATTTGTACTTTGAAATTCGTGTGTAAGAAAGTACCTTTAATCCGGTTTTTGACAACAAAACCTTTGACGGGCGTTTAATATGCTTGACAAAGTTTGACACTACAATTTCCCGCGCGGTTGGGAAGTTCATATTATTATAATAAATTTAGTTATGCTTGCCCGAGAAAATATTTCTTCCCTCTTTCTTGCAACTCGAATATATTTTTCTCATTAACATTTGAACGAAAACTTAGCTATTTTCAAGAGAAAAATCAGGATTGTTTTCACATCTAGGAAGGCATCCACCTGTTTCCATATTGAAGGAAATGAATTCTTATCCCAAATCTCTTTGTATTTGTTTTAGGATGCGAGCTCCATTAAAAATTGTTTGTCACATTTCACCTAAAGTATTCAATTTATTCACAGTCCTTTGGAGGACAACCTGACTGCAAACTCAGGAGATAGCGTTTTTGGAACAAACCACCCCTTTTTTTTTTTTCAAAAATTTGATTTCTGAAGATTTTATCATTTGAAGCTTTTTTTACCGTCTATGTTGCCTTGCGCTGAAAACCATAGAAGACAAAAAAAATAGGAAACTAGGCATGACATGTTAAATTGAAATATTGTGTAATTTATGGACAGAACCAATCTTACACTTACTATTTCATAATAGACGTTGTGAAAAGAAATATTTTCCATGAAGTTATTAGAAACTTTTAATCTTCTCTTTTCCCTCAAGGCTACTAATTTTGAATTAATTAATGCTTGAACTTTTTGCTAGTTGTTGATTAGATAGTTCATTACTATAGAGCCACAGAAAATTGTTTTTAAAGTAAATTGTTAATATAATGTAACATGAAATTTTCATTTTTATCTTGCAGAATATTTTCATTGGAGCTGCACTGGCGATTGTTGGAAATCTACTTATCAGCATTTCAATGAACATACAGGTCAATAGAAAATGTTTATATGTTGGGTAGTCTTTGAATTTTGGGTTATCAATTATTCAAAGGCTTTTCCACATCATTTTTAGCACTTCTCAAATGAAACTGAAAAAAAAATTGGAAAGCACACACTCATGCTTTCTATCCTCAACTGGGAAAATTGTTCAAATTGTAGGTATTTTTTGTTTCAGACAGTTGATTTCATACATGTCCAATACTGTTGCATTGATGTAGACTGTCTTGAAATTGGTAGTGCATACTTACTGCACAGCCACTTATTCTCTATGCTTTACAGACTCTATGGATAGTCAAACCTTTATTAAGCAAAAGCAAGTTTAAGATGTAATTCATGGACTGTCAATGCCTTTATGCAAAATGGTCTCTAAGCTGTACGGGTCAGTCTGAGGAATAGTGTGGGCCAAAATTGACATGAAGTTTCCTCAGGCTTGGTGATGTCTGGGCTGTACCTTTGTAGCTACAGTTTCTGTATTTTCTCCTTTTCAAGTAGGCTCATTTCTAGACCACAAGTAATTGCAAACATACATAAAAAAAGAACAAAACAAGAAAAAGAAGAAATTTTCAAATCACTCCCCCTCCAAAATGCAGAAGAATGTTTCTGAATAAACTGTTATTATTTTTTTTTTAATTTTTGGTCAGCAGATTCAAATTTTTTGCCCTGTAAATTTTGCTTTTTGTTCTTCATGATGACAGCTTTCCATTTGTTAAGAAATTTCACTTTATATCAAGTGGCATGCAGTTCTTTATTATGAGTGCATAATTTTTTAAGAAATCTATTTCTAGTTAATTGAAAGATTCACATGCATACTCTATTTGTATGTCCCTTTACTGAAAAAAAAAATGATTGTGTTTGAGAGCATGTCCAAATGTTTATCAGTTAAAAGCTGAAATATGAAGTGGGCTCTCTGTGTGAGGTCAAGCTCTTTTCTTTTACACAGGTTTATGTTTTAGTAACTGTTTTGATTCAAGAAGATTTTTAAAGTGGTTGGATTAACTCATTCATAATTAACACACTTTATTTGCAGAAGAAAATTAGCATTTTTGTAAAATAGTTCTGCCCCAGAGTAAAATATATTACTGAATGACATAATTCCATCTTTCCTTTTATCTAGAAATATTCTCATTTACGTCAAGCAGAAGAGAAAAGTGAAACACATTATTTAAAGAGTAAAATATGGTGGTAAGTTTTCTTTGTTTTTTGGTCTTTTGTGTTGTTAGAATTTTTGATTTATTAAATATTTATGACAATTGAAACATTTCATTTGCATTAAGCTTATTATCTAATGTAGAGTTGATGAGGTAAAGTCTTAGTACCTTTAGCAATTTAAGGGATTAACATTCCATCGGCATTGATTTTAGAGGATTTTTGTATCCTTTGTAAGGTGCCTAAACGTGATATGAAAATGAAAATCTACTAGCTGCTCTCAAGACCAAGACTCACAAGACATCAATGTACTTACATGTACATGTAGTGTTTTTATCTGTTACCTTGGTAACAGTGTGGAAAGAAGATAGCAAACAAAGGGTTGGGTTTAAGACAGATAGACTGAAGTGATTTTTTGCACCAAAGATCCAAATTACCTCAAGCTAGCTCTGCTTCTGTATACAGACCATGTATCTTGTTTGGAAGAAAGTCAGATCCATATTTATTACATGACCTGTATGCTTACTTTTAAAGAATTAGCTTATTACTTTTCCCAAAACCTCTGGCAATTCAAACAAAAGAGAAGTAAAGTCTTGGTTGATTTCTTTTGTTTTGGCTTGAACAGAAAACAAAAGAAATCAGTCAATGTAAATGCATTACTTCCTTTCATTCAGCTTTTTGCAAAGTAACTTTGCTAATTCTTGTTCAGAAATAACTTAGATTTTAGGTGCAAAATCTGACTTGTGCCCCCAAGCCAAGTCCTTCAATTTAACACTGGCAACAGCAGTTAACTTGAAATTCTTTCTTCAACCCCAAGAAACATGCATGTCAGTTTCTTGGGTGTCCTGTGCTATTGCACTTATTGTAGGCGAAGACCTTGTATTAAGATGAGTTTATTGGTTTCCATAGCAATGTGACTTAGAGTATTGCATTGTACTATTCCCCCATTCCTCTTCCTCCCCCAAGGTACTTGTGTACTAAGATGTTTCAGGGTTATCCACCACCCCACCTTTTGTCAAGAACTACAGTAGACCCCCCCCCCCTCTATCTTGAACCCTGCTATCCTAAATTTCCTACAATCTGAAACTGAAACTTGTTTCCTTTAGATAATATGCACACTGGTTTACTACATGTTTTGGTTGTCTTGAACTCCTGATACCCCAAACGATTTGTAGTCTCCTTTGTATATTTGAGACAACGGTGTCCGCGGTGTACAGCCTGATGAAACACTTGCAGCCGTCTCAACATTTGTAATCTTCTGGTGATTGTGCTGCTTACTGCTTACAGATTACTGATTTTTTGCTGCTTAGTTTATTTTGGACTTCATACTGGACTTCCCTAACAGCCCAGGGGACCCTGCCCTTGCAGAGCCATATCTCCTGTTATTCTTCCCACAACTATTAGCCAAGGGTTTCAACAGCCTCATAAAAAAACCTCAACTTACACCTTGAGTTATCTACCTCTTGATGTGATTTATTGATATTTTTGCTGCCATTTGTGTTGTCAGGGTGGGTCTTACATTGATGGTTCTCGGAGAAATTGGGAACTTCTCAGCCTATGGCTTTTCACCAGCTTCACTGGTGGCACCTTTAGGAACCACAACTGTTATTGGTATGTTGCTGGTCTAGCTAGTACATTTCTTGGTTTCCATCTGGTTTTTTTTTTCTTCAGACTTAGCTCATTCATCATCCATGTCTTAACATGTGAACTTTTGTTTCCATTGAAGCTAATGCTATCATAGCTGTTGTATTTCTGAGAGAAAGAGTGAGATACCAAGACGTGTTTGGTAAGTTCTGATTGCTACAAAATTTACTGACAGAAATATTGCAGTAATCACGATAAATTAAGGGGAGCAGGAATAGTGTAGTGTTGCAAGCGCTCCCTTCCGACCAGTGTGGCCAAAGGTGAAATCCCAGTCTCAACATGATAACTAGGTTGAGTTTGTTGCTGTTTCTAAACAACAGTCCTTTACAGGGCTATTCACACCCAGATGGTCATGCTAAACAGTCTGCATAGACTCCTGGGCTGAAACCATTCATGGCAGAGCACACATTTTGCATTTATATGTACTGTTGACCCTCCTTCTCTTTTGGACAGGTGTTACCCTTGCAATTGTTGGTGCTTTCTTGCTCATAACATTCTCAACAAAGGTAAAGTACATTTTGTATTCCTGAGCATTTTTACTAAATAATATTAATAAATTAATGAATTGGAATAATCTTCAATTTACCTTTTAAGTGATGTTCTCCTTGCTGTTGTCATCATACCTGCATTAAGTATATAATTAATCCAAACAAAGATTATTCCCTGGGCAGTATTCTAGCTTGACTGAATAAAAAAAAAAGCCCAATCAAGAAAAATAATATTCATTTTGCATACAATTTGCATAATTTAGGTAATTTATCATAGATTTTCCTCCATATTTAAGAAAAAACCACCCTGCCAATGGCCCAGTTGAAAAGCTGTTCTCGTTTTGTACCTTTTCGGTGAAGCACTGCTTTTTTTACAAATATTTAACAATTATCCTGCGAAATCGCGCGGAATATCACCTGATACTTAGCCGACAAGGCCGTAGGCTGAGTTGGCTAAATCAGGGGATATTCTGCAAGATTGAGCAGGATAATTGTTTTATTATTCAACAAATTCCCATCGACTACCATTTTCAGAACGAGAAAAACTACGGCTCTATGATAAAAACGCTAAAAGCTAGCAACACATAAAGCTTAATAAAAATCAAAACAGAACTTCAAGAAATCGAAGTTTACTGCCGTTGAGTTCTCACTATGAAAATTCCAAGTCAACCTCTGGATATCTTTGTGAGCTGAAGCAAACACTTGTTGACATTTTGAGAGCATTTAATCGTGGAAAGTTTCTTCCAGAGAGTTAAAATTAATGGAGAACACTGCTAAAACTGCCTCGCTTTTCAAAATGGCCGCCAAACAAGCAATGAAAGAAAATCTGCAATGCACTTCCAAATATGGTCATTTACGTATATCGCAGGATATCTGTCATGTAGGATGACAGATATTGAGGGCTTCCTTACCATATATGGGCATAGTGACAATTTAGTGAATAATAAATGTCAATACTTTCTGAGGCTGTTTCCTCAATCATTAATTTTATGTTTTATTGACAGGAATTTGCAGAATTAACTGGAAAAGAATTGGCAATTTATTTGCGACAGTGGCCTTTCCTGATTTATCTGGTATGGTGCCTGTCATTAATAGTTGTTTTTTCACATAATACTGAGCTTATTCTGGTCAGAGTAACAAAAGTAGAAATTAGACAAATTTTTCTTAAATTCTAGGGTAGGAAATTTTGAAAACTAACACTACGGGAAAATACTGCTCTTTAGCTTTCATTTGAATGGCTGCACTTTAGACTTTCATGCACGGACTCAAAGTTAGAATCTTGTACAGTAAAATAAATAGTATCACAGGAACATACTGCTCTGCAGTAGCATTTATTTGAATGGTCACTCTTGAGGATTGTATCCACAGACTCAAAAGTTAAATAATATTGCATGATCAATTTTAAGGTTTGACTCTGTGAGAAAATGTTTGCAGTGGAGTTACATGTAACTATCAACTTTGACTGTTATTTGTTTCCAGGTCCTGGAAGTTGTGATTTTCTGTGTTTTGTTGTTTGCTCAATGGCGCTATGAATTGGAAAATGTGGTTATATTCCTCCTTCTTGTGGCACTGTTAGGTAAGGTTTTAATGCTGATTGTCAGTCGCACAAATTTGTGAACATGTGTGACAGTAAATGTAGTATGACTGATTGACTGATTAAGTGTTGGCTGATTAATTTAGGTTTTAGGACTCTGATGTTGACTTCTGCTCGGGTTGCTGAATCATCAGCCAATGGCATTGCAAACAGTTCTTGTCAGGACTACACATACCCAGACGATCATACTTCACTGACTTATGACAGCACTCCTGGGTTCAAATCATCTACAGTTTTTAATGCTATTGTTTAATTTCATTATCTTACTACATACAGGACTTCTAATATCTAGTAGAGTGGGAACTGTCTGAATTCCCAACGGTAGAGATCCTGCCGTGGATCTTATAAACTAAGATCCTGGTTGGATCTTATAGAAGCCTAACCTAAGATCCTGCAGGATCCTACAAAATCCCAAAGGATCCTGGTTAGCATTTTTACCACCACATCCCTGGTAGAAATCCTCCACAGGAACTCAATAAGATCCAATTATGATCACGTAGGATCCTTTCTAGGTTCCTCCCAGTCCACCAGTTAGATATTTATAACACGACAGGCCCAAGTTAAGCATTTTTGCCAGGCTGATCACAATGCTTGATGGTCAGCCTGCTTCCAGTAAAGATTCAGATTGAAAAGTCAATAATTATGTATGTTAAATTTAACAGGTCGCTTATAAGTGCCAGTGCTTAGGTCCACTTTCTGTTGCATGAACAGGGGCAGATCCAGGGGGGGGGAGGGGTTGAGGGGGTAGCACCCCCCTTTTGAGGTTTCCAAACTTTTCTGACTCCTCGTGTCGATCACTTTTTCGTCACAAAAATAATAGCATATTGTTGTTTTATACTTGCAAACCCCCCTCCCCCCCCCCCCCCCCACCTTTGAAAAAATCATGGATCTGCTGCTGACAAAGTGACTTGAAACATTATTAATTCTCCTAGTTGGGATGCAAGTCCACTGGTGGCAGGGTTAACCCCCAACATTTTTTCACCAGTTCCCCATTATTGATCTGGGCCCAGCTGGGCTAAGAGTTGACCATTGGGTTAAGAGTTGACCGTTTACAAGGTTTCTTTTCCTAATTAATATGTTTGAACTGTTGATTCAGGCCAAGCTTTTCCCTTTTAATGTACATTGATTCTTTTAGCTTAACTTGGTACCTTGTAGCTGCAGAGTCTAAAACTGTGGAACAATCTGCCAAACAGGCAGATTTATTTCTTTTTCTCCCATTCAAAAGCATGGGAGACCACCTGACCACCGGGTTTCCACTAAATTATGATAAATTATGCTGCATATTTTCCATTAATTTTTTTATGATCACCTTTTTCCTTAGGCTCCTTGACCGTCATATCAGCCAAGGCTGTGTCATCGATGATTAACATCACACTGGGTGGTAACAGTCAGTTAGGACACCCCCTGTTTTACGTCATGCTAATTGTCATGATCACGACTGCTATAGCTCAAGTCAAGTAAGTTGAACCCTCACGGAAACATTCAATGAATCAAGAGCTAGAACCACCTTCTACAGCATAATAAACCACAGGAAAGTACTGCTCAGTAGCTTTCATTTGAATGGTCACACTTTAGGATTTTATTCACAGACTCAAAAGTTAGAATCACCTTGTACAGCATAATAAACAGCACCACCGGAAAGTACCGCTTAATAGCTTTCATTTGAATGGTTGCACTTTAGGATTTTATCCACAATCTCAAAAGTTAGAACCACCTTGTACAGCATAATACACAGCACCACAGGAAAGTACTGCTCAGTAGCTTTCATTTGAATGGTCACATTTTAGGATTTCATCCACAGACTCAAAAGTTAGAACCACCTTGTACAGCATAATACACAGCACCACAGGAAAGTACTGCTCAGTAGCTTTCATTTGAATTCTCATCCATAGACTCAAGAGTTAGAACCACGTTGTACAGCATAATAAACAGCACCAAAAGAAAGTACTGCTCAGTAGCTTTCATTTGAATGGTCACATTTTAGGATTTCATCCACAGTTGGAACCTCCTTTTTCAGTATAATACATACATAAACTTTATTTAACTTTGGATTTTATGGTAGCTCACAACACGTGCTAGTATCTCTGAATAAAATAAAGTAAAATAGAAAAAATAATTAAATTCACAAACAGCACTTCAGGACAGTAATGCTCAGTAGCTTTCACTTGAATGGTCAGAGTTCTGCTCTCCAGCCCTTGTTGAACACAATATTGCAAGGTGTACCTGCAGTTCCATTTCTTGTTTAAGAAATGTCTACAGGCCAATTTCAAATGAATGAATTCAAAGTTACAATGAAATTATTTTTGTTTTGTTTCAGATTTCTCAATCGGGCCATGCAGTCATTTGATGCTACAGTCGTAGTTCCCACAAATTTTGTTTTGTTCACAATAAGTGCTATTATTAGTGGTAAGTAGGTAAAAAATTTACTGGTCATCTCTACAATATTATTATCAACCTACACATACTCACTGTCACAATTTTCTTTTTCAATTTTAGGTATTGTTTTATATAAAGAATTCTATGGACTTACGTTCCTGGAAATATTTATGTTCCTTTTTGGGTGAGTACCCATTGGAAAATGCATTGAGGTACATGGTTGTCAGATCTAAGTTTGTCTAGGCACCGTTTCTGCCTTTCTTTTGTTTGCAGTCATTCCTCGTCCAAAAAAAAGTTTGTTGCCTTTGGCATAGGTTGCAATTGAGCCCTTTCTCTATTTTCAGTAAATATCTTTGCAAACTTTTTCATTGCAGATGTGTGTTGTCATTTATTGGAGTGTATTACATCACTTCAGAAAGAAAACAAGAGGAATCAGACGAACAGTTGCTGCTCACAAATGCTGACTTGTTCCCTGGTATGTTTGTTATGAGGGTGGGGTGGGTGTAGAGGATTTGTGCACAATTTACCAATTCTGAGTCTTGCTTATAAATGCGTGTCAGGCTGAAAGTGTGTGATTTGAATATTTGACATGATTATGTTTCTTTCTTTGAGGTTCATTAAAACATGTTTTTCCAAATTTGTTAGGTTGCATAGGATTTCAGACTCTTCAAAAGCAAAATTAGTAATATCCTTTGATATTTAGCAAAACCTCTTTATTTGGGATTTGTTGTACCAGACATGTGACACAAAAAATATGGCTAGTTTTAATGAACTTGCTTACAAACATGTTGGGTGGCTCATTGGTGACAGAACTCAGCTTCTACCAATGTGGTCTGATTTTGAATCGCTGAGTTGATGCCATATGTTGGATTTTTTCATTCTTCCATGAAACTAACCTAATGCTTTGCTCTTCCTATTTTAGGCTTCTTGTCCTTATCATCATCAAAACTGATTGCAGTCCAGCCAAGCAACATGTTGACTGCTTCACATACCGAGTATCCAATGTTACCTGGCAAGCCAACTTACGAATCAACTACTGAAACGCAGCAAACTCAAGGAGAAACATAACCTGCACTGCTCCAGTCAGCAGTGTCTTGCATGAACATAATTATTCAATTAATATTATTGTTAAAATAAAGCAGGGGGGGGATGGGTGGGGTTTTTTGTATTACTCATGGCAATATTTCAAATGAACCATTAACCCTTTCATTCTAGATGCAATGTGGTTGTAAATTTTGATTGTGTGGATGAAATCCTGACCATTCAATTACCCTGTTCAAGATGGGTCTAACCTTTAAAGTCAGTACATGAAAGGATGCATAAATTCTGACAGCAGTAGTAGCAGTACTTTACTTTGGTGCAGTATCACCAGGTAAAATGTGGGAAAATTAGAGCATATCTGTTCTTTGGCTCTCATAAGAGTGTAAGGGTTAATTCTCCATTTGGAAGTTGTCATTTGAAAACCTTTTGGTTGTATTTAATATTATTAGCACAATCCTGCCATTTAAGGCTACTGAAGTCTTTCCTGGGTGCCTTTACCTAGCGTCTCAAAAGTTTGCATCCCCACTTGGAAGACACAGTCTTGATACCTGTAATTTCTGTTTTTCACTGGCTAAAAAGGTTAGGAATGATAGCTGCTAAAAACTATTGGCAATTTCCTTGAATATTTAATTGTTTCCTTCATTAGGTACTGAAATTTTACTTTTCCTAGATTACAGATGTTATAACATTAATTTTTGTCATCTGAAGAAGGGGCACAGACTTTTGGGACACCATGTATTGGAAGGACAAAGAGTTGTACATAGGTTTGTCAAGGGAATAGTCAATGTAACTATGTGTTGTCGAGTTATTTAAACGTGGGGAATTTTATCAACCTTGAGTGCTCAGGAAAGTACAAGTCACGACTGAGAGCTTCTTTCACTTCTCGGCTGCTCCTAAAATTCCCAAGGTGCTAAGGGCCTATTATAGAAAAAGCATGCGAAGTAGTCCGTCGCAAAAACACACAATTCAAATTGCACTTGATTTAGAGCGCTTCGCAGTAAGATACTGTAATAGGCCCTTAATATAACTTGACAAACTACAAGGAGCAAGTTTGCTGTATCCTGTATAAAATATCACAAGATTTGCCTGCATTCAATCTCAATAATTGTCTGTATGCATCAAACTCTATGGAGCACGTCCATGATGTATGCCATGTGCATGATGGCTTTATCATGAATTTGTTTTTATCAATCATAGTGCATGAATTCACCACTTTAAAAACAATAAGAGGACTGGGAATGAATATTGTCAAAATCAATCGATTGATTAATATTGTGTCTGTTGTCTCATGATGCACCAAATTATACACCTTGAACTGGCTGAATAAAAGGTGATTTAAAGGCTTCTAAAAATGAGGCAGTGTTTAGGTGGACACATGTTTCAAACTAGAGACATTTATGTAAGTTACATGTAAAAAGCCAGGCTTCTGTGACAGATCATTCCTTTGCAAATGATTGTTTCCCTTGGTAATCTTGATTCATTCCCAGGCTCCTAGTTTTTAAGGTGGCAGTTATTATAGGGGCGTAAGTTTATGTTGAGAATATCTCCTTACAATGGAGATTGGTGTTTATTTCCTTCAACGAGTACATACATGTGACCTTACAATTTTCTTCCTGGTGCCACATCAGAGTTGAAAGAAACAACAATTAAGTTTTTTTGGTATTTAACCCCATTGGAAATGGGAAAATTATAAGTATATTTTTATTCATTCAATGTTTAGGTATGTATTAGAACATTTTGTCGATTTGACAGTATATATGGTTCAAAAAGTGAGCAGCATCAATTATTCCTTTCATTTACTGATTTCAGCCACATTGCCTAAGAAAATTATTCCTCTAAGATGGACACCTGCATAAAGCAGACACCGCTTTACCTCTTCACCTCTTTGATAAACAGACACCTGTCTAAAACAGGCATCTCTCAATGGGCTTCACTCTTAGGCAGTTGCCTCTGTAAGAGAGACATCTACCCTTTGAGACAAACACCTCTCTAATAATTTCACTCTATGGAGAGATGGCTGTCTAAGGCAGACGTGTCTCTTAGACTGACACCTCTCAAGATGGACAGTTCTCTAAGACAGACACACCTCTCTAAGATAGACACCCAGATCAGTTTGACACTTTTATAAATCAGACACCTCTCTATTACAAACACCTTGCTTAGATGGACACCCATATCAGAAGACACCTCTTAGATAGTGTAGCTCCTGATTGTGTCCATTCTAGAGGCAGTTTGCTGTATTGAGCTCCTAAGGTTCAGTATTCTAATTTCATTTGTCCTTAGCTAATCAGTGCGTGTAAATAATGCCACTAAAAAAAAGCATTAAGAGGTAAGGTGCGATGGCCTCATTTTCAGAATTTTGATTGAGAGATAGTGTTCCAAAATTCCCCACACAAAGTCTTACAGTTTGACACTGGTTCTGTACTTAATGCACTAGTGAAAAATAAAATAAGAGAAATTTATTTGTGAGTATCCATAATATTCGCTAATGATTTTATAAACACTATTTACAAGGCTAAAAAACGTGAAGTGTAAATAGTGTTCTTATTTGTCAGTGTTCCAACTTCTGACAACCCTATCTCAACAGCTTATTTTGGGCCCAAATTTTCTCTAGGCGTACATGTTTGACTAGTAGATTTTGACACATGACTGCAAGTCAGAAACCTCTGAGATATTTGTTCATGAGGCTATCACTTTACCACTACATTTGAATAATTCCCCTGCTGGCTCAGCAACAATGTAACGATTTGGATGTCTCTTATTGCTGTAAAACATTGTAATAAACTGGGATTAAAATGAAGTTGGAATGCTATTGAGTCATTCATTTTGTTGGCATGGATGAAGCTGCCAAACATTTCAGGTCTGATTGCGCACTTATTTAACAAATAGATTCCATTTGGCCGTGCGTGTGTACTCTGATAACGCACAGATGACGTCAAAACGTAACAACGAAGTACGCAACGAGCCGCAGTCGAGTAGCGTAGGCTTGGATAAATTCTGCTCGTAAAATGGCTTATTCTGCCTGCCGGTAGTGCTCGTGAAATCGCTTATTCTGCTCAAAATTCTGCTCCAACACCCTTGTTCTGCTCGAATTCTGCTCGGTACCCGAACAATTTTTGGCCCTTCGGGCCTTATGTATTTTAACAAATTTGGAAGGGAGCCTGGGCCTAACCACTAAATACTAATTAGATTTTCATTTTCCAGAGCAAAATTGTAATTCATCTCACTCGAAACAGTGAATTTCTTATTAGCATCTTACAAAAAGGAAGATCGAACAATGCATATTTTGTATTTATTTAGTTTTTATTTTTTCTTACAACTGTTATGCATATCATTAGTGTCACTGATTTTCCGTTGTTCTGCTCAAATTCTGTCCGAAAATGCATTATTCTGCCGGCAGAATGCTCGCCTCAAAAATCGCTTATTCTGCTCGAAATTCTGTCGGCAGAATTTATCCAAGCCTAGAGTAGCGTGACTGATGTTCTTATTCGTGCCTCTGTACTTTAATCACAATCCCTCCTAGACCATTACTCTGTCCATTGTATAAAATGACTCGTAACGCACAGGCAGCGAAAAATTGGGCTGAAAATCCTGTGCGCGCTCATGTTACACGGAAAGTGTCTGATCTTCATGAAATATAGCACACAACAATTTCGGGTAGTACGTGTAATGTTGCCCAACGTGCGTCTAATCCTGATACTTTCTTAACATTTTATTTCGAAGTTGTTTCTCAACAGTTTGAAGGGTTCAGTTTAGGACTTGTGCATCGTGTATTGTTGCACCGCGTGTATGGGCTCTCCTTGGCCACGACTTGCCCGTACAATAAACTGTTTCCGATCTGCGCATGCGGATAAATAAAATAACGAATTGGTAAAAAATTTTTTTGAAAAAGATTGTCCAACCAAAATAAACTGAAAACAACACGCACAATCAGTTAATCGTCCAAACTTGTATCTTGTCCACTTCCAGATGACATAAGAGTGGAAATACAAGCGTCGAATTTTCATCTGTATCATGCACAATCGACCGATTTACTTTAACGGTTGGAGCGCGTGCTGTAATGTATATAAAATTTAACTGTTTCTGAAATGGCGTGTTTCAAAAATAATCACTGGCAATGCCTGAAGCTCGAAACATGAGCCAAGGATTTTTTGCTGCCATCAGCCAAAAATTTGTTATACAATTTTTGCTGCTACCAATCCCAATAGAATGGCTGGGAGCTTAACCACCGTATGTCAAGTTCTAGCTCGTGTTTTGTTTTTGTTGCAAAGTGTCCCATTTTTTGCAGGTGGCCTGCAATTTATTCCAGGAGCATTACCCTGGGTGTATTTTTTCGCATCCTTGCTGCCAATTTCCAAAAAAATTCAAGTTATAAGTAGGTTTTAAATTATATGATTGCATCCTATTGAAACTTTTGTTGAAATAACAAATTAGGAAACCCTTGTGAATAAAAACAAAGGAGGGCAGCAGAGTGACACAAGTTGTAAGGTAAAAATACCATTTTTATCCATGGAATTTTCACTACAATGACTGTTAAAACTGGAGATAAACAAGTGGGCAATGTTTCTTAAAACAATTAAATATGCTTCTTCAGTTGTAGGCCCCATGCAAAAAATAAAGCATTCTGAGCAGACATGAAAAGCAATGTGAAATTTGACCTACGTGTAAGGCAGGTACATTCTCTGCCCTTCAATTTTTCGAAACGTTGTGAATGCAACGATGCAGCACAGCTCCTTTTAGTGAAAATAAAAAAATTACTGTTACTTATTAATTCAGAAAGTAATGAATCCCCAGTGGTAATTCCCCAACAGTGATAGGAGAGCAGGGATGGTGCAGTGGTGAGAGCACTCGCCTCCCACCAATGTGGCCCAGGTTGGTTCTCGGTCCTGGTGTTGTATGTGGGCTGAGTTTGTTGTTGGTTCTCGTCCCTGCTCCGAGGGTTTTTCTCCAGGTACTCCGGTTGTCTCCTTCTACAGACACCAGCATTTTCTATGTTCCATTTCAATGTGGAATCAGCAGACAAATAGCCACTTTGTGGAGATGCCACTGCAAATTCCAATTTATTTGTATTTTACTTTCTTTGATTTTATGTACAACTTGAAGTAATGACATCAAACCCAGTTTATTAATAATTCATTGCAAGTTATGGTCACAATTTAAGAGTTATTAAACTGGGTGAGAGACCTACATGACTTGTATGATTTGTCCTCACCCCAAAAGGATTTATATTTGGATGGGTGAGAGGGTGAATTCTAATTTCCAGCCCTGTTGCACAGTATGAAATCCCCTAAAAGGTGATCTATTTGTTTTTACAGGACCAGACAATAACCTTTGTAGAGACAGAAGATGAGCTAAAACAGATTCTTAGGGTAAATTTATTCACAATAACTGTGACTCTTAAAAACATCTTACTGGAACTAGAATACATCTTATACCCCTTTTTCTTTTAAACATATGTTGGTGGGAAAAGGTAGGTCTATTTCCTGTTAGTATAAATCTACTAGCGTTCTATGATAAATGCTGCAGTCTGATTGGCTACCCTACTCGCTATCTATTCCGTGATAGATAGTGAGTAGCGAAAAGGTGAGTGGCAGGCACAGTCTTGTACTTCAAAATAACAGTGCAATGATGTAAAACTTTTCACTTTAGTGGAATATTAATCGAGATTTATACTAAAACAATTAGATTATTCGCTCTCGATTTCTATGCGTGATAGTTGATTCGGCCTTCGGCCTCATCAACTATCACGCGATAGAAATCTCGAGCTCATAATCTAATTGTTAATTTCCTGATAGAAATCTTATGCAGGATCCTACTCAGGATCTTGCAGCATCCCGCACAACATCTTGATGAGGATCCTACAGGGACCTTTCTTACAGGATACTGGACAACATGCATCCTGTTTGAGATTCTATGGGATCCCATTAGGATCTTATGGTAAATAGGATCTTATTGGGATTCTGGGTTAGAATGCTATAAGATCCCATAAGAATTTTTTTATATTCTGTTTCTTCCTGGTCATTTGTTTATTTATTTGAAGGGCTGCGTGCAAGAACGTCTTAAGTGACGTTTTGGGTCACTTTTTTCGTTTTTGCTTTAAAGTGCCCAAATTTCCGCATGTGGACTCATATTTAGTCAAAGAACATCGTTCTGTGTTTTTTCCCGCTGAACTTCGCATCATTTTTAGGGCGACAAAGAATAAAATAGGACTGTGTTTCTTAACTGTTAAGCTATGTGAGAACTTGTATGAAATACTTACAAACGAAACGGCCTCTGACGGCGTTAACAACAAAAGACGTTGCCAGATAAAGTTTGATAATATTCTGGGAGCATGAGTTTGTCAGGCACGTGTGGTAGAATTGTTTTGCTGCTCAAAGAAGTGTTGCGAAGCAGTTAAAGTTTAGTTAATGGCTGGAATTGTTATCACTGTTTGTTAAAAAGTATTCCACGGTTAAAATGCGTCAACAAGAATAATTTTAGCTTCCCTTAGCGCGTTACATCACACATGCCTCCAGGGCAGTTTTTTATTTTGCCGAAAAAGCGCACTTGAGCGAAGCAAAGTTAAAAACCTACAAGAAGGACAGTCTTCTTAAGGAACTGTAGTGCTACATGCATGTGAAACAAGCTAGGTAACAACGTGGTTTCTTTTACAATCAGTGGTTTGTAATTTACATCGGGTTACCATTGTAACCAGTAGCTTTGCTAAGAAGTGATCTCGTTACACGTATTTTGAACTTTCGACGAGTTACATTGGTAACCCGTAAACACGCCCCGCAAAATTTGGCATTTAATGTCCTCAGCTCTTTGATTATTATGTTCAGATCGTAATAGAAATACATTGTTTTGTTTATTTTATATGAGACTGGTGTAAAAAATCCATTGCACTGTCATGAAAAAAGCGTTAGGAATAATTTGAGATGGATTTTAGTGCTTCGCTAAGGTTTGACTATTGTTTACAACAATTAGCGCCTTATCCAATTATTCTTGCGTAAGAGCTGATCTGTCACGTAGAGCACAATAAGTTGGTCGCTTTAAATTTGCATAACTCAACAGTACTAAGTAACAGTACTCAGTCTAAAAGCTTAAAATCTGCGTATCTGTTGTTGGAAAATGCTAGTGAAAGAGGTGTCATGAAAATGTATTTGGTGGTCGATCTTTATACACTTTTATTGTGGGGAAAAGGTGATTTTTTTGGGTTCGGCAATCACAGTACTCACTAAAGCAGGTGAGTACTGTTCTATTTCACTGTAGGCCTAGCTACAAAAATCGGGACTTTTTGAGGGATTTTTAGAGCTTCATGGGATTTTTAAAAAACGATAGGATTTTTAGAAATCTGGAGGGATTTTTAGAGGTTTTGGTGAATATTTTCAAGGTTTTTCATTTATTCGTTGCAAAAAAGCTTGTAACTTAGAAAAGTTTCGCCACAAGCGATTGTGTGATGCCGACTGTATCAGTCAGCGGATCTACCCATAATCCAGCATTCCTTTCTGTCAGTGAGTTGAAAATGGCGGGCTCAGCGGAGCTTGTTGATTTGGCTGAGACTGAGGGCACTAGCAGAGGGTCCACAATAGGGTTCTCAGATCCCGCCATCCCGCCTATTTTTTCCTGTTAATCCCGCCATCCCGCCCTTCTTTACGTCGAAATCCCGATCCCGCCTAAATTTTTAAATAGTTTCTACTTTCATGATGAAAACCTCACATACCTTTATTCAATGGATAGACGACAAGTAAACACGTTTTTATGGTCGATCTAAAATTAAATATCGTCACTATAAATGACCGTAAAAAGTTTTTCGTTTGTGTTCTTCTGTTCTAGACCTGTTTTACCGTTTTCTTGTCCAGGTATGAGTGAAAGGTAAAAACTGACAAAGGCTGTTTGCTACGATATTCTGCCTATTCTCGGTCCTTCCTTTTTTGGAAGACAACCCGACTGAGTACGTAAGTGAAATGGTGGTTGTTCAAGTTGTGGGGTGGTAAGCGCGCCTTGGGTTTGATCTGAAGGTCGGCGTTTCCTTAGAGCCAAACGTTTTTTCCACAATGTTTCTCTATGTAAATCCAGCTGTATGGAAATGGGTTGTGTCCTTAGAGAAGGCTAGGGGCACAAAGGTCATGCAAGACGGGTCCAGCTTTGAGGTATGCAAAAATGAAACGTAGCAAAAGATTTATAAAAGTGGACTCACCTAACTCACAGCTTATTTTGAAGCTTTCAGCGTCTTTATATTACTTGCTTTCAGTAAATTTCTGCTCGGAAATGTTTTTTTTTGTTTTTCAAAGAGAGGCATTCTTGCTCGCACTTTTTTCATAATGTATAGCAACAAAATTTATGTTGCCGAATTCCTTGTTTTTGGCGACCGCCAAAAACTGTTGCCTGGCTAGACTAACCATAGCTGATCATAGCTGCTCCAACAAACGCACAATCGGAAAGGGTCGGAAAAGTTAAGAACGCAGACCAGGCCAAGAAATGCAACACGACTTGATATGTCTTTCTGAAATCAACACAAAACGTCACAAAAGGACTCATGTTAGCTTGACATGCAGGCTACTCTTCCTTAATCAATTCATTACTTGAAAGCCGACACATTTCATTCACAAAAGATCCATTTCTATCAGCCTGAGCCGGTCAAATCATGCAGTCTCGTAAAAATTAAAATACCGTATCCCGCTGCTTTCCGCTTGCGATTCTCGCATCCCGACCCCTTAATAACACAGAATCCCGCTCCCGCTCTCAATTGAAATTCCCGCTTCCCGCTCCCGTTTTCAGCTCTCATCCCGAATATCGCCACAAAAATTATCCAAATCCCGCATCTCGCCAAACCTATTGTGGACCCTCAATAATCCAAGGAGATTTGACAACCCTTGACAGTTAATGACAGGATATGGAAACATTGCAAAAAACCAAGCAAGACGGCTCCTGAGTAAAATATGTGTTCAGATTGATGCCCTAAAAAAAATTAAGCCGTGCTCAGCCTCTAGAATGACCTTTGGAGCTTGGTTTTACAGAACAGATCCTCAAAATATTGGAGGATAATTCGGAACACTTTCGGGCTTTTTGAGAAACACTTTTCGAAAGCGAACGAGCCCAAGAAAGCCCCGAAATATATTTCAGAGCGAAAAGTTTCAGGACTATTTTTGAGAAACGAGCACCAGTTTATTCCTTGGCGCCTCCGCCTTTAGGCTTGGCTAAATCTATATCTTAGAAATATATGAAAAAAAACCGCCTATCACGCTTGGGTCCAAGCCTCCCTCTGTCACTCGATAGCGAATGAAAGCCTGGGGATGAGGCTGCCTGCCGCTCGTTTCGCAGTGGCTCGGTCTGCAACGTTATAGGTGCATGAGGCACTTCCACAAGTATCCCAAACTATTGTTGTGAGACTCTTGGTTAATGATGACAGCGTAAAGTATATATGGGTGTGTATGAGAATTTAATGGACGTATTTGGCCGTTTGAGAGCGATTCCAGGAAGTTTTAATTTTGCTTGGATTATCATAGAAATATATGAAAAAAAAAAAAACCGGCCAAATACACTACACACACTACAATCATCCATGGAGGCAAAGTGAGATAATTTTTGCTGTATTTTTACTTGATTTCTAACTTGCAAATTGCTGAAAAATTTATACAATCATTGCAGAAAAAGAATTCTATTCTAATTTTCACAACCGTTGTAGCAACTTGTGACGCAGCTCTTGTGGTCTTTGCAAGATATGTCACGCTACAATATTTCTTGCAACTTCCGGTGGGGGTAAAAGTTTGCGGAATGGCATGTGGCATGAGTTGCGGAATGGCACAATTATGACTGCAGAATGTAATTTATGCAAAGTGACAATAAATTACGCCTTGTTTGAAAATTTAGAAGAATTTCAACGAAAGGCTTATTCAAACTTCCTGCCGGAAATATTCGATGTTTGTTTAGAATTGTAAATCCATTCAGAAAAAAATATTCCACTTTTGTAGTTGACGCATTTTTCGAGCTTGTGCAAAGTATAAAATCGCTATGGTATCGACACCTAGTTGAACTTGGAGAAAAGTTGTGGTTTGACCCACCAGCAGTGAGTTTTGCACGGAAATTCTCATTGAAATCTCCCAGTAGTATTTGATGTTTGTTTGGAATTACAAAGCGATTCAAAAAACCAATTGGTTTTGTAGTTAGCAATCGAATTTTCCAAGTTAAACCATACCATACAATCGCCAGGTTGTTCACGAGTTGTCACGCCACCATAATAATAATAATAATAATAATAATAATAGTAATAATAATAGTAATAATAATAATAATAATAATAATAATAATAATAATAATAATAATAATAATAATAATATTTAACCAGGGAGCCCACTCGCCTTGGCGGTTTTCAGTCACGGACATCAGCCGGACATCAGTCACGGATACCCAGCAAAACCACGATAGTTTCGAATCACTTGCACCTCCATACAAAGATAGGATGCACATTTGTTAAAGCTACTCAACCCACGTCTTGCTTTTTCCAGAGAAGCGCCGTGAAAGCCGAAATATATGATCAATTGAGTGTTCAGTTATACCTTTCATTCTTGCGTTTAGTTCGGGCAGAATGAAAACAAAAACTTGAAGCCTTTACTTTTCGCCTTCATCGATCGGTCAACGTTAAAGGATAAAGTTAAGACGAACTGCCTACTTTCTTGAGTTCCAGAAGTGGATTCACGTTAGCAGAGGATACTTGAAACATCTTTCAAATCACGAAGTGGACTAAGGTGTTTTTGTTTATTTTGGGTAGGCTTGGATAAATTCTGCCGGCAGAATTTCGAGCAGAATAAGCGATTTTTGAGGCGAGCATTCTGCCGGCAGAATAAGGCATTTTCGAGCAGAATTTGAGCAGAACAACGGAAAATCAGCGACACTAATGATATGCATAACAGTTGTTAGAAAAATTGAAAACTAAATACAAAACAAATGGAAAATAGCTTGCAATTAACGTGATTATTAGCTAAAACGCACTCACATGATTCAATGTTTCGTCTAATATTAGTGATGTAAAGTAAGATGAATTGCAATTTTGCTAAGCAAAATGAATATCTAATTAGTATTTGAAGGTTAGGCCCAGGCTCCCTTCCATATTTGCGAAAATGGGCGGAAAATTTTTCGGCTACCGAGCAGAATTCGAGCAGAATAAGGGTGTCCGAGCAGAATTACGAGCAGAATAAGTGATTTTTACGAACACTGCCGGCCGGCAGAATAAGCCATTTTACGAGCAGAATTTATCCAAGCCTAATTTTGGGCCGTACGATCTACGGTTGGATGCTGTGCAATCGCTGTTTTAATACCTGGAGAAGACTCTCTCGACGAATACTTAAACCGCCTATGGTATAATATAAAATTCCATTGCTTTGGAGAAACAAGCCGAAATCTTTTCGTAGAAGCTGTAAAGAACGAAGGAGAGGATAATTTGCATTTCGTAAACGAAAAAGCGCGCAACTCGGCGAGTCACAAAAAGCGGCTACTCTTTCAAATTGGCGGGGAAAAAAGGGTGCGCTTTTCAGTTTAATTTATTTTTTGAGACGTTCCACATGCCATTCCGCAAACTCATGCCGCCTTTCACCCTCACCGGTATTTGCATTCTGATCTTTTGCAGTAATATAAAGTAATCACTCCTATTTTTAAGGAGTGATGTTGTCCTTTCCAAATGTATTATTTTCTTTTAGAGGGAGGGAAGACGTATCTAAGGCTTATATCTAAAGAAAAACCTTTCCCTTTGTAATTATTTTGTCCTTCAGAGATTAGAAAAAGTAAACAAACTGTGAAGCAACTTCGTTAAAAAACACTGAAAACAAAAACGGCACCTAATAACCCCGCCGATGGTCTATAAAATCTTAAAAGAAAACGTACTCCCTCTCGGTCTGGGAAATTGTCAGTGCTGAGCTGTCGGTTATAGACCAGCAACTGATGGATTGAAATCAGGGTCGACCAAACACTGAAGCAGACGAGTAGCCGAGTAACCACTGACAGGAGCCCATTACCAGGGGCGTGCAACTGCCCTATATTCCTGTCACGGCGTTTTCACAGACGTATTTATTTTTAAATTTGAATTTACCGCGAATACCAGACTCCCACTGACTCGTTGAGCCCCGACGACCAATCACAATCTTTCCAAACGAAACAGAACAAATGGAAAACATAACGTGAAATTTCGACTTTTGATAAGGTCAGACAAGTGTAAGGTTAACTGGAGACAGCATTTTTGAAATTGGAGTTGACGATTTATTCCCGCTATGAATCGTTGTCTTGAGAAGTTGTGTAATTAATGACTTCAAACTTCAATGAGAGTATTTTCAGAGATTAACCCTATTTTGCCTGGGCATTTTTTGAGTTCCTGAGCCTAAGTGGGGGGGGGGGGGGGGCACAAGTGCCCCCCCTATAGATCTCGAAAAGTATTCACGCTTTTGTGATGAAACTTGGCACGTTTATAGCACGTCATAAGCTTAACAGATTGGGTTTATGACGTGTCGATAATGACGTTTCATGACGTTACAAAGCAGCCATTTTGAATTTTGAACCGCCATCTTGAATCCCGAGCATGCAGTCATACAGTTGACAATGACGTCATCGAAAAATATATGAATTTGCTCTAAGAAACATACTTAATCAAAACAAGCACAAAAAAGTAAAGGATTATCTTCTTTTTTCAAACGAAGGGGGAAAAAACTGAAAAAGAGATAAAAATAGTCAAAACACCTCCTGAGTAGACGGTTGCTATGGAAACGTCAATCATCATAGACATGTCATTGACACAGGAAAATTTTCCCTGATAAATTTTAGGAAAAGTCACGAGATTTGGTGATTATTCGTCCAGCCGTTTAAAAGTTTTCATTCGTTAAAGTAAGCGCGGGCACAATGTGCCCCCCCCCCAGGCTAAATAGGGTTAATAAGTACCAGTGGAAAAAAAGAATGTAGAGCTCCGCTTTTAGGTTTTGCTTAATCTATATATTACAACTTACACAAAGCACAACTTTATGAAAGTTTTGCTTTCCTTAAAAACAACATCCTGTCTCGTTGACAACTTATGAAAACGTGTATGTTTGCTTTTCAGTCTAAAATTTGGATAGAGCGTCCATTTTCATCATTGTTGGCTACATACTATACAATTTCTTCGCCTTGCTGGCTGTGTTCAAAAATAGAATTTAAAAGGCCAAATATACCGAATAATTTGTGTGCTATAGAAATTGTTGGTGAACGGAAGATACCTTTAAACGGCTAAATACATAGAGGATATTACACGGCGGCGCGAAGATATGAATTTTATTTTTGAGTGGTAAAAACAATATTTTCCGGAAGAGCGTAGCGAGTGAGTAAAATATTGTTTCTTAATTATCACGAGAAAATAAAATTCATAGACAATAAAATAAAATTCATAGACAAAAGTGTTTTGCACAAACAACAGTGTAAGAAGCGGGAAATGACGTTGTCGATATCCTCACTAGTGAGGATATGGAAAATACGCCACTCGAGTCCCGGATGTAGTTTCATATGATCTTTACGAGTGGTCTATATAATAAATGTTGTTATAATCAAGATGAATCGTAGCCCGCGCGCAGACGTCTCCTCGCCCTCTATTAAACGCCGCAGATGGAAGCAAAATTACCAATAAAGGCCACCCTCGAATAAACGCCGTACCCAATCAGAAGAATGCAGCGTTTATTCGAGTCTTTGAAAGCTTCTACGTTGTACACATCACAAGCCAGACAATTACAATTCTATCTCAGCAAAAAAAGCGCGACATTAGAACTTAAAACATGGTTCTGTTTTACATAATAATTACAAAGGATTTACTGTAATTGTTGTCAGTGATTTAAGAAATATGTTTTTGAAATAAACGCTGCCCTCGAGTAAACGCCGCCCTTGAATGAACGCCGCATCACAAACGCTAACAATTTAATAAACGTCGCGGCGTTTAATCGAGTACGGTAGGAGACGTCTGCGCGCAAGCTAGATGAATCGAACAAAAGGGAAATTTTTATCAGTTGAAGTGCGCATTGAACTCTGTCGTAACTAAGTCTCAAATTCTCATGTATTTCGAGTAAGGAGAATTATTGCTCCAATGTTTTGTACAAACTGTGAGAGTGTATAGAAGTTCGCTTTCCAGCCGGCCGTGCCCATATGCGGAAGACTGGTGATGATGATGATTTAAAACGCCTACACTCCCATCGTCTTTGGAAGAAACCGCCGCTTACGCAAGCGCAGTACATACCTGATAATAAGCCTGACTGTGGCTGATTTACTGGTGGGAGAATTATAAGAACCTTTGGATTTATACCATGATATCGACCCTGCACCAGGTTTCAGCTGGCAAAAGATCCGGTAGACCTGCACGGTTCCAAACCTCTAATTTCATTGGTCCCTATAACCTGCACCGTCTATTGTTATCAGGGTTAGGGCTATTGTTTCGTTCTTTACCTATTGTTCTCCTCGGCCAATCCTAGACCTCGTCTGGAAGCGGTGCGGGTCCTCCCAAAAGTTCAGCATTTCAACCTTTTCCAACATCTTTCAAGTTTCTTCCCTTGGGACGTTTTCTTTAATTTCGTTAGAGCGCCTTCACGCAACATTTTGTCCGACAACACTTCGTCATTAGGAAATGGGCTTACTATAAGGTTGTCATATGCGCTTGGTTATTCGCTTTGGTTTTTTCATGTGTCAGTTGTTCTTAAAATACATAAATGACATAAATCAGTTACGAATGGGTACTTATGGACATCATATATTGTCCTTAACTTCCTTTTACTCACAATCCCCTATGCTGTTGTTACTGTAGATATAAAACGCAGCCCTCCTTGTCTCAGACAGGAAACTGTCTGTAACTTTAATCATGGTTACTGTTGTCTCCAAACTCACCATTCTGCCCTTTGCTATTTACGTTACCATTCCAAACGGCCGATTTCAGAAGACATTATTTCGCTTCACTATTACATAGTATGCGCTATATTTCGCCAACTTTCTAGTCACCCCTCTTGCTACATTATCCGGCCCGAGCAATCGATAAAAATCGATATCAGAAAACTGCTCGATACATCGATATTTATCTATAACAATAAGGTGAACGTTATCAATTTTGAAATTCTGAATATATGAAATTCATATATTTGAACTGCGGAATGAAGAAATAAATGTAAAGAAGATCATCGCAGTTATTAACGCAACTTATGCAGTTGCGAAAAGAAAGCCTGAAAAAATCAGGCTTGCCGGGATTCGAACCCTGACCTCTTCGATACCGGTGCAGCGCTCTAACCAATTGAGCTAACAAGCCAACTAGTAACACAAGAAATAGAAGGAGAATGGTGAGAATATCTCAAGCGAAGAAATGTCAGCTTTAGGCTACAATTTATCTTTTCACCAGTTGAACTGTTGACGTTTTGTCACGTTCGACAAGTAATTTGATCGCAAACTTCAGATTAAGACAATAACAAAGGCGTCCTTTAATATTGGGGCATAAAGGGTTAATCAGAAAACAAGATAATCATTGCTCTACAGCGTACACAACAATCAACACCAAAACCCAGCTAGCTGCACCCGACTATCAAGATAAGGCCTTCCAGGCTGACAAGAAAAAATCTTGAAAAAGGTATTTTGTAAATTTACTGGAAAATATCAGTAAGTGTTAATAAAAATTCCCATGTTGATCAAATAAGCTAGACCACATCATCACACCAAGATACCTTGTGGGGGGGGGGGGGGGGGAGGGGGTACTCACCTACAAATACCAGTAGAGGTATGCGCTGCAGAGCAGGTTGTTTTTTAGGTTCTTAGTCCCTAAATGGCATATCCATTTCACCCCTATTTGGTATTGTGATCCCAGTGTGATCCTTAGATAGGATTCTTTTTTTCTTTTGTTTTAGCTGAAACTGTATGTGAAACACCTATTCTAAATTGACAGGAGTACCCCCTCCACCCCACCCCCCCCCCCCCAAAAAAAAAAAAACGGGCAGCACACACTCAAGCAGTACGCATGTGGTATCCGGTCAACTCTTCCCAGTGCAAGACAAAATGCCCCTGAAAAAATGCCCCCTAATTTACATCGAAATTACAAACTACCTTAGCTTAAATTTTAGTGTCATTTCCTAGTGTTTATGTTGTCATTCAAGCTTGACTTTTGGCAAGTAACATACCTTAGCTTAATTTTTACGGACTTTAAGTTTAGTGTTTCCAAGTTTTTACATAAACTTTTTATTTCTTGCTTATTTCAATAAGGAAAAGTGTTCAGCATAAAATTTAGTTTAGTATTACTTGTATTTTACCTTAGCATTATTTTGAAGTTTTGCTTAATGTTGTTAAAACAATAATCTTAAATTGAGTCGAGCCAGACTGTTATAACTTTATGTAGGAAAATTAATTCAAATAAACTGAAGTTGGATTGAAATTTTCTTCGAACTCTTCATTCTGTGCTTAACTTATGTCTTCCATTAGGGGACGTTATGTCTTATCTGATGGGAGCATTTTGTCTTGGGGGCGTTTTGACATACAATCATGCACGTTTATGGAGGAGGCTGCAGAGATAGCAAATTAACAATTTTGGACCCATTTTTTTCTCAAAAACAGACGGTAGATGGTACAACCAACAATGAAACTTTCAGAATCAATCTATAACTGCAGTGACCTACACTTACCAAAGTCTGTCAGACAAATTTTTAGCTGTTTTCTACAGAGTGAAATTCAACAAATTTTCTCGCAAGCAAAATTTCTAACCTATGTATTTTTACCAGTCTCATTTATGGCCCCTTTCTAAGTGCGGAAATTTTAAGGTTTGGTTGTACAGTCAGATTTTGAGAAAAGAAAGTCCTGATAAAGTCTAGTTCTAGTCCCGATCTTAGAACTTGGTCTTGATTTTTTTTCAAGTCTTTCAAATTTCTTATTAAGGTAAAAATTTAATTTCTTATAATAGTTCAGCTAACAAAGAAAAGCTATTTGGAATGTTATACAAGGCTAAACCAAAGTCCGCTTTACCACTGAAAACTGTAAAAAGCCACCTTAAAACACTAAAAACAGAAAGGTGAAAATTTCAAAAGAAGCCTTTCAATATGCTTTAGAAACTAAATGCTCCAACTGAGAAACTGTAATAGTATTGTTTCCTTGTTTGCCTTCTGATGATCCAGAAGTTGTAAAAATTAAGCCAACATGGGTAATCCTTCATTAGCTAATAGCTGATAGAGTTTCCACTGGTAAGCATAATGGATCCAAGCAGGCTGTGAATTATGGCAGAGTCCACAGGGGTAACTGTTCATAACATATAGAACGCAACAACAACAGAGAGTCTAACCAGGACAAATGCAGACCGTGCCTGGCACCTGAAATAAATAAATAAATTTAATTATTTATTTGGTGTAAAAATCCATACAAATATGGATTAAACCAATTAAACAAATAAAAACCTTAAACCAAATATATTATTTTTAAAAAAACACACTATGTAGTTTTTGTAGTAGTTTTGTATATAGTGTTGTGATGGACTACTGTATCTATTTTATTGCGACTAGTTTTGACTGTAATATTTATTAGAGGGCCTCTAGTTTATTAGCGCTGTTATTATGAGCCACCCTCTCTAAATAAAGACTTTACAATTTAAAATGGAATAGACTTTATGTGAAAGAAATCAAATAACATAAGTAGGGAAATAAACTGCATTTAGTAAGAAAATAGTATATAAATATGTCATAAACAATGAACCACCAGCCTAGCGATAAGTGCTTCCTCAAACCATTTAAAAAATTGCTCTCTGCCCTAAAAAAGCATGGAAGTCTGTTCCAGAGAGAAGGCGTGGTCTGTAGCAGCCATTTGTTCTAGTGTTTTTCTTTACCTTCAAAGTTGGAGTTATGCTGTAACAATACACTACTTGATTGCAGTTTACAGGCTGATTGCCTCTTGAACTAAATCAAACTACTTAAATATAATCAAATTCCTCAAGATGTATTGCTTTCAATGTTATAAACAACACTTTAAAATTTATTCTCAACCTAACAGGCAACCAATGCAATTGGTATAGTCCAGGAGTGCTCCTTCAAGATGTAGAGTGTTAGAGACTGACCTAGCAGACACATTTTGCAGCAGTTGCAGCTTGTTGAAGTGGATGCTGGGCAGACCAATGATGTAATAACTACACTAGAGATGGGAATTCTCTCCACAGTTTCTGGAAGCAGAAACAGTACAATTTGGATCCAAGCAGGGTTGTGAATGGCAAAGTCCAGAGGGGTTAAGCTGATCTCAAAATAGTATAAAATATTAACACCAGAGAGAAGCAGGAAAATGCAGACCATTCCTTGTGCCTCAAATTAATAAAAAGTATTATTTACACGGTGCAAAAATCCACATAAACATGATCTAATGCACTTAACAACTAAAAGCTAAAAATAACAAAAAACAATGGAGTTGACTATGTGAAATAAATTAAATTACATAAGTAGGGAAATAAACTGCACTTAGTAAGAAACTTGTATCTAAATAGATTTCATCATGAAACATCAGCTAAACCCTAACAAAAAAAGTCATAAGTGCTACTTTAAACCATGCAAAAAAGCTCTCTGCCCTAAAAACACGTGGATATGTGTTCCAGAGAGCAGGTGCACCCACCATATTGTCCCTTTTCCTAGTGTTTTTCTTTGCCGTTAAAGCTGAAGTAACAATTCACTATTTGATTGAAGATTACAGGCTGATTGCCTCTTAACTGAATCAAACTACTTATATATAATCAAATGCCTAAGCATGTATTGTTTTAAATGTGAAAACAATGCTTTAAAAGTGATGCTCAACCTAACAGGCAACCAATGCAATTGGTGTAGTCCAAGATTAATCCTATGTAAAATGTAAAGTGTTGGAGACTGACCTAGCAGACATGTTTTGTACCAGTTGCAGCTTGTTGAAGTGGATGCTGGGCAGGCCAACGGTGCAATAAGTACAAAGGAGACAGGGGTTCTGTCTGCAGTTTATGGAGCAGAAACAGTACATGAATCCAAGCAGGGCTGTGAATGGCAAAGTCCAGAGGGGTAGCTGTTCTTAACACAGTATAAAATATTAATACCAGAGAGAAGCAGGAAAAATACAGACCATATGCCTTGTGCCTGAAATAAATAATAACTAATATTTATATGGTGCAAAAATCCATATAAATGTAGGATCTAATGCACTTAACAAAAAGCTACATGTAAAAACAGAAAACAAAACACTATTTAACAATTTCAAATGGAATTGATTATGTGAAAGAAATTAAATTACATAAGTAGGGAAATAATTGCATTTAGTAAGAAACTGTTAATAAAGGACATAAACCATGAAACATCAGCTAAACCATAAACAATGCCTTAAGTGCTTCCTCAAACCATAAAAAAACTGCTCTGTCCTAAAAAAAAATGGAAGTCTGTTCCAGAGAGCGGCACAGCCACTGTAGTGGCCCTTTTTTCTAGTGTTTTTCTTTGCCTTCATAGCTGGAGTAACAATTCACTATCATCTTGATTGCAGATTACAGTCTGATTGCCTCTTAAACACTGAATCTAACTTTCATATAATCAAATGCCTAACCATGTTTTGCTTTGAATGTCGTAAACAATACTTTAAAAGGGATTCTCAACCTAACAAGCAACCTATGCAACTGGTGTAAACTACAAGTAATGCTTGTAAAATGAGAGTGTTAGAGACTGACCTTGCAGACACGCTTTACACCAGTTGCAGCTTGTTGAAGTGGATGCTGGGTGATCAGTGATGTAATAAGTACACTAGAGAGATGGGCTTTGTCCACAGTTTATGGAAGCAGAAAGAGTACATGGATCCAAGCAGGGCTGTGAATGGAAGAGACCACAGAGGTAGCTGTTCTTAACATCCTACAAAATATTAACACCAGAGAGAACCACGAATGTTGGAGGTAAACACCCTGTCTATTTTACAATACTTAAACTGGAACTGATAACCCTATGTGAAAGAAATTAAATTACATAAGTAAGAAAGTAAAATACATTTAGTAAGAGAATTGAAAAAACATATATGTCATAAACCAGGAACCATCAGCGAAACGATAACAACATATCTTCAGTGCTGGCAGTCCAGTATATTTTTGTTAAGTTTTTTCCAATTACTCACCCTTACTGGCCATGGAAATTAAAGTTAGCAAAGAAATTACTTGTAAATGACAAAATCGTAACTTCACGAGAAACAAATTTGTATCCCAAGCATTACATTTAAATTTACAAACAAAAGGGGTAAACTCTGAAAACTGTTCAGCCTAACAGTTCAACCTCGTCCCCAGGGCCTTCTCCTCGTTCAAAATGGTGGTCGGACCTCGGTCGGACCGCATATTTTGAACGAGGAGAAGGCCCTGGGGACGAGGTTGCCTAACAGTTTTTCA
>OZ034976.1:5421400-5448400 GCA_964030785.1 Siderastrea siderea
AAAACACCCAGTTGCAATCCATGTTATTCTTCTTCAGTTTGGTCCATCTGTGCCTTCTTTTGTATTTCCTGTGTTATTGAAACCTTTCATCAATAATTTAAGCAGTTATTTTTATGTTTCGCTTAAATTAAATTGGTGGCCAGGTCCTAATGGCTGAATTTGTCTAAATTGCACGACACAGCCGGTTTAAACCATAAGAAACTGCTCACTGTGTTAAAAACAAATGCAAGTCTGTTCTATAAGGCAGGCGCAGCCAATGAAGCAGCCCTCTTTCTAGTGCCTTCTTTTTCTTCAAAGCTGAAGTAACGATTCACTAATTGATTGCAAATTAGTCTGATTGCCTCTCAACCTGAATCATACTCATATTTAAAACAGTGCCCAACCATACGTTGCTTTGAATGTTATAAACAATACTTCAAATTGATTCTAAACCAAACAGATAACCGATAGTCCAGAATTAAATATTATAAAATGTGGAGTGTTAGACACTGAGCTAACAGACACATTCTGCACCAGTTGCAGCTTGTTGAAGTGGATATTAAGCACGCCAATGACGTAATGAATACAAGCAGCAATTCTGTCCACACTTTCTGAAAAAAGAAACTACTTGGATGGGGCCATGGTGCCCAGCAAGCCAATGCTACCTCTGAATAGGACTATAACAAGTTGCCCTCTTCCACGGGATTAAGCTGAAAACATCTCCCTGAAAAACACAATAATTAAGTAGAGAAAGATGTGGAGGGCTGAGCCCTGGGAGATCAGGTTAGTCGTTAACCTGATCTCCCAGGGCTCGGCCCTCTAATTTCCAATGACAAGTCCATGCTGTGTGTTCCCCACAACAACATGGACTTGGCATTGGAAATTAGAGGGCTGAGCCCTCGGACATCAGGTTAGTAACTAACCTGATCTCCCAGGGCTCAGCCCTCGAGTTTCCAACGACAAGTCCATGCTGTGTGTTCCCCACAACAGCATGGACTTGGCGCTGGAAATTAGAGGGCTGAGCCCTGGGAGATCAGGTTAGTAACTAACCTGACCACCCAGGGCTCAGCCCTCAAGTTTCCAACGACAAGTCCATGCTGTGTGTTCCCCACAACAACATGGACTTGCCATTGGAAATTAGAGGGCTGAGCCCTCGGAGATCAGGTTAGTAACTAACCTGATCTCCCAGGGCTCAGCCCTCGAGTTTCCAACGACAAGTCCATGCTGTGTGTTCCCCACAACAGCATGGACTTGGCGTTGGAAAAGGAAGACTAGGCCCTTCGAGATGAAGGGATCCAGGCCCCGGCATTCACAGCAGACAAGGCTGGGGAAGTCAAAGTTCAGAGGCATAGCTGACAAAGAGTGCTGACGTGCTGTTCAGATGAGGGAGTTGGGCCCTGGGAGATATGTTGTGCCAGCTCGTAGGGTGCACCACAGCTGAGGCTAGGCAAGTTACTGCACAGAGTTGTAGGTAACAGATGGTAGAAACTTGGCACTGAAGCTGGAGAGCTGGGCCCTGGGAGATCTGTTGCTTCAGGCCCAGGAGTTTGCCTCAACTGAGGTCAAGCCAGTCACTGTACAGAGTGCTTGAATGACAGACGGCAGGAACTTGGCACAGAAACTGGATTGCGGGGCCCAGCGAGATGGTGTGCTCAAGGCCCCAGGTCCTACCACAGCTAAGGCCAGGTTGGTCTTAGCACTGAGGTGAGGCCGACAGACAACAGCTACTGTGTACTAAAACCAGAGGGCAAGGCCCTTCAAAGTCCGGTGATTGTGGACCTGTGGTTCACAACACTTGACGCCAGGCAAGTGACTGCACAGAGCCATCAGGGATGAAGGGAGGGGACATATCGATGCAACTGGAGGGCTTTGCTCTAAGGAATCTGGTGCTGTGAACACTAGGGCTTGCCGCAGCTGAGGCCAGGCAGGTCAATGCACAGAGGCTGGGACGATGGATGGTGGTGACAAGACATGAGAACCAGCAAGCTGTGCCTCAGGACACCAGTGCATTGTGCCCCGCACCCCAGGGTTGCGGACAGGCCAGTCACTGCACAAAGGAAGGAGTGACAGACAGAAGGGACTTGATAACAGGACTATTGGACTGGCCCTGTCAGACCAGCAAACCGTGGGGCAAGGCATGCCTGTCCCACGGGGCACAGCCCACTAATCTTGCTACCAGGTTCCCGCTGTTTGTCATTCCCGCTTCTGTGCAGCAGCTGGTCTGGCCTAGGATACAGCAAATCCTGGGGTCCATTACACTGGTACCCCAAGGTGCAGCTCATTGGTTCTGATGACCAGTCTCCACTGCCTGTTGCCCCAGCCTCTGTGCATTGACCTGCCTGGCCTCAGGTGCAGCAAGCCCTAGTGTTCATGGCACCAGATTCCTCAGAGTGCACCCCTCCAGTTGCATTGATGTCTCCCCTCCCTTCATCTCTGATGGCTCTGTGCAGTCACTTGCCTGGCCTCAGCTGTGGCGAGCCCTGGGTCCACAACCACTGGATTTCAAAGGGCCTAGCCCTCTGGTTTCAGTACAAAGTTGCTGTTGCCTGTTACCCACGCCTCAGTGCTAAGACCAACCTGGCCTCAGCTGTGGTAGGATCTGGAGCCTCGAGCACACTATCTCGTTGGGCCCCGCAATCCAGTTTCTGTGCCAAGTTCCTGCTGTCTGTCATCCAGGCACTCCGTACAGTGACTGGCCTGGCCTCAGTTGAGGCAAACTCCTGGGCCTGAAGCAACAGATCCTCCAAGGCCCAGCTCTCCAGTTTCAGTGCCAAGTCTCTACCATCTGTTACCTACAACTCTGTGCAGTAACTTGCCAAGCCTCAAACGTGGTGAACCCTAGGAGCTCGTACAACGTATCTTCCAGGTCCCAACTCCCTCATCTGAACAGCACGTCAGCACTCTCTGTGGTCCATGCCTCCGAACTTTGACTTCCCTGGCCTCGTCTGTTGTGAATGCCAGGGCCTGGATCCCTGCATCTCCAAGGGCCTAGTCTTCCAACCCAATGCCAAGTTGGTGCTGTCCATCACCCAAGCTTCTGTGTAGTGACTAGCCTGGCCCTAGCAGTGGAACTGCTAACACCAGGCTAGTCACTCCACAGAGGTGTAGGCAACAGTTTTTTAATTGTTAGAGTTAGGGCTAGGCTTAAAGGTTAAGGTTAGGGATTAGTGTTAGAGTTAGGAGGAGCTCGTCATTCGAAGTGGGGGCTGGGTACTGGGAGTTCCAGAGATCCAGATCCCTGCATTCACAACAGGCAAGGCTGGGCGAGTCACTACACAGAGGAACAAATGACAAAGTGCAGACATGCTGGTCAGAACAGAGAGTTGGGCCATGGAAGTCACATCCTGCCAGCTCTTAGAGTTCGCCACAGCTGAGGTTGGACCAGTCACTGCTCAGAGTTGTAGGAAACAGATTGTAAAAGCTTGGCCCTGAAACTGGAGGACTGGGCCCTGGGAGATCTGTTACTTCAGGTCCAGGAGTTTGCCTTAACTGAGGGCAGGCCAGTTTCTGCTTGGAGGCCTGGGTGACAGACAGTAAGAACTTGACACCGAAACTGGATGGCAGGGCCCAACAAGACACTGTACCCAGGGCCCCAGGTCCTACCACAACTGAGGCCAGGTTGGTCACTGCACCGAGCTGTGAGGGACAGACAACAGCGACTATGTACTGAAACCAGAAGACTGGGCCCATTGAGATCCGGTGCTCGTGAATCAGGGGTCCGCTACAACTGAGGCCACAAAAGTGACTCCACAGAGCCTTCAGAGACAGTAAGTGAAGACAAGTCATTGCAACTGGAGGGCTGAGCTCAGAGAAATCTGGTGCCCTGGACATTGGGGCATGCAACAGCTGAGGCCAGGCAGGGAAAATGCACAGGGGCTGGGGCGACAGGCAACAGAGACTAGGCATCAGAGCCAGCAAGCTGTGCCTCAGGGCTCCAATGCACTGGGCCTCGCACCCCGGGATTGCAAGGACAGGTCAGTCACTGCACAAAGGAAGGAGTGACAGACAGAAGGAACTTGGTAACAGGACTAGTGGACTGGCCCTGTCAGACCAGCAAACCGTGAGACAAGGCATGCCTGTCCCACAGGGCACAGCCCACTAGTCTTGCTACCAGGTGCCTGCTGTTTGTCACTCCCACTTCTGTGCAGCAGCTGATCTGGCTTATGATATAGCAAATCCCAGAGTCCAGCACACTGGTGCCCTGAGGCACAGCTCACTGGTTCTGACACCTAGTCTCGGTTGCCTGTCGCTCAAGCTTCTGTGCATTTCCCCTGCCTGGCCTTAGCTGTGGCAAGCCCTAGTGTCCAGGGCACCAGACTCCTCAGAGCTCAGCCCTCCAGTTGCAACGATGTGTTTTCTCTTACTGTTTTGGGAGGCTCTGTGCAGTCACTTTCCTGGCCTCAGTTGTAGTGCACCCCTGATCCATGGGCACTGGATCTTGATGGGTCTAGCCCTCTGGTTTCAGTACAAAGTCCCTGTTATCTGTCCCTTACACCTCAGTGCAGTGACCAATTTGGCCTCAGTTGTGGTACGACCTGGGGCCCCGGGTACAGTGTATTGTTGGGCCCTGCCATCCAGTTTCGGTGTCAAGTTCCTGCTGTCTGTCACCCAGGCCTCCAAGCAGAAACTGGCCTGGCCTCAGTTGAGGCAAACTCCTGGGCCTGAAGCAACAGATCTCCCAGGGCCCAGCCCTCCAGTTTCAGGGCCGAGCCTCTTCTGCCTGTTTCCTACAACTCTGAGCAATGACTGGTCCAACCTTAGCTGTGGTGAACTCAAGGAGCAGGCACGATGTGACTCCTGGGGTGCAATTCTCTGTTCCAAATGGCATGTCTGTGCTCGGTCATTCACGCCTTTGTGCGGTGACTTGCCCAGTCTCACCTGTTGTGAATGCCGAGGCCTGGATTCCTGGACCTCCCAGTGCCCAACCCCCTTCTTCCAATGACAAGTCCCTTTCGCCTGTTGCCCACACCTCTGTAGAGTGACTAGCCTGGTATCAGCTGTGCCACTGCTGAGGTCAGGCTAATCACTGCACAGGGGCATGTTTGACAGACAGCAGAAACTTAGCACTGGGACCAGTAACCCGGGTAGGGCGACTACAGGGTTGCCCGCACTTGTCAAAGGTGCGACCCTAAGACTCGTGGAGGGCGGGGACGTCTCACGACACCCGTACAGGTCCATGGGGCCTGCCCACTGCCCAACGGCATAGACTAGGTTGTGGAGAAAAGAAACATTCCTCAAGTTAAATTAACAAAGCTTTGTGTTTCAAAACAAGAATCAAAGAAATGCAGTGCCTTAAGAAATCAGGCACAGCAGAAATCACACTTGAAGTAGATACAAATTACCTTTTACAACAGTCCTTCTACAGTGTACCACCAATCCTGAGGCTGATTTTGAAGGTGAACCTATCCCATTTAAGTTATTGAACAACCAACCACTGCTTTAATTTATTGCATAGTTCTCGGACAGAAATTGGGGACATCAAGTAGCCAGACAGCAACGACAAAGAAAATGTGTTACAAAAAACAAGTCAAGTTATTTTAAGCATCTTGGGAGATCTTTGGCGTAGTTCTCATAAAATGGAGCCTGGACGATGTTTTATGTTCAACCAAAGGAAAACTTGTTGTCACAATTTGGTCATTTCATGGGGAAGCTTTTTTTTTCAGAGGACAGCAAAACTGAAATTTTGACAAATGAAACAAAATTGATAACCCCCAGGCAGAGGTATTTCTTTACTAATACTCTAAATCCATTTCTTTCTTGATGTTCTCATGCCTTTGGTCCCTTTTCAACTTAAATTTGTCCATTATATTTTATATAATAATCACAGCTTTAAACACAAAAATTGAACGAAACAATCTCTATAAGTTCAAATGCCGGGAGAAGGGGGGGATTTGAAGTTTCGAAATGGTGCAGGTGATCATGAACGTAGGTGGTTTCACTCAAAAATTCCAGGACTAAGAAACAAGAACAACTTCACGTTTATTATCATTTATTATTATTTACCGGTAACGCCTACCCTTCGAAGCCGAAGATTGATGGCGTGGGGTCGGCTAAATATTACGAAAAAATACTTTAGCATAGCTATCCCGCATAGTGAGACTGTGGTAATGAAGAGTGTCATTAACTGCTTAGTAAATTACAAAGGTATCGAAAGCTTTTCCCGCCACTTTAAATTGCGTAAATCAGGTGCAGGCCACCCACAATATTTTTCAGACAAGTAAAGCCACAGTTCGTGAGTAAAGAGAACACCAAGCATCCAGAACCTTAATAATTAAATCTGTATGCACTTTACTTACCATTTCTTTAGCTTTAGAAGTCAACCTTCGCCAGCTATCCACAAGTTTCATCACATCAGTTTGTCACACTTCGAACGAAGCAACTAGGTTGCGGGCTCAAAGCTTGGTCAGTGGTACGTATTTCCAAATAAGGAAGTGATGGCATTTTCACGTGCCCTAGCAGCCAGGCCTGGTTCCTTGGAGCCTCCGCGCAAGTGCATTTTGAGGTGTGACAGACCGACAGACTCGTGTGACAAAACCGCGTGACGGACTTGAAGATGTCGGGCGAAAATTGACTTTTAAGCTACAGAAATGGTGAGTAAAGTGCATACAAATTTAATTGTTAAGGTTCTGCATGTACGGTGTTCTTTTAACTCGTGAAATGAGGCTTTATTTGTTTGAGAAATGTTGTGGGCTGCCTGATTTTCACCCAAAGCTTTCAGGCAAACTAAAATGGCGGGAAATGCCTTCGGATACTCTTGCAATGAATTAATGACAATGTTCGTTACTGCAGTCCATCACTATGAGTTTATTTTTTACAAGATTCTTGTTCCTTAATGCTAAAAACGTGTGCGTGTGATGGAATGAAGATAAATTGTTTCGTTCAAATTTCCGCCCCTTGGGCCAAAATTGAGTTCACATGCCATCATGCCCTGCTAAGTGATCCTGGCTGCTTTTTGAAAGAGCTTGGTCGGTTTTTCTTAAAACAATCGCATTGAACGACATTATTTCGTTTAACTTTGGCTAGTTGAAAGTTCCAAATAAATTTGAAACAATGTTCATCAACGTCTCTGGCCAAGTTGGGTGGCAGGGTCACCACTGAAGCATTGTAAACTAATTTGGAGTCGGTTAATTGGTTTAGGGTTTTCTTGAACACAACAAGTTTGTGTGTGAATTTGAGTTTCTTGCTATTACGGCAAGGTCAGAAGGAAAGGTTTCACCGAAGGGGTGGACCATTAAAAATCACGGAAGGGGTGGTAAAAAATTTGAATCAGTACATGATATTTTTTTCTGCAGGATTTTATATTTGGCATCCATCTTCAAGTTGGTTTTTTGCATTGTTGCAGTATCACATACAAGCTCTACACAAGGTTCATTTGCACTGTTTCATTCCCAACCTAATAATAAAATGCTGGAGGTGATTTGAACTCACCTGGACAATCATTGCTTTACTCCGAAGTATGAATCAAATGGTTTGATTCATCAAAAAACAAATGGTTTTTCAGTATCAGCAAAGCGATACCTCTGTCTGGGGGTTATTCATTTTTTTTTCATTTTTTGCTTTCCACTTCAAAACTATTCCATTAGAATAATGACCAAATTGTGACAGCAATTTTTCCTTTGTCTGAACATGAACATTGTCCCAACGAATGCAGCTCCTGTAGGGTGTTTTCACTCACATGGTCACCAGCTACATAAATTTATTGGATCAAAAGAAAGTGTTTACATAAAAAGCATAAGCAGGGCTCAAAGTTTATCTTTGGCTTTGGGAGCACTCGTGCTACCAAGTGTAAATTTCCAGGCGCACTGCCAAAATTTTCGGCGCACAGCTAAAAAGACTGGTGGCACCACAGGTAGCCAAAGCTTGAGTTATGACTGAAAATTAATAAAATTTTATGAAATAAACAGTGTTTCTTTGTTTATATCTTACGTACTTGCTATCTAGAGCAAAAATTCGCTCTCCGAGTGAGAATAAGCGTCTTTCTAATTTTAGCTCCCATCTCCACTCACAATTTCCTCAAACCTGAATGAATCCATAGTCGAAAAACAACTATATGCCGGAAAAGTTCCATCTTTCCCAACATTTTGTCACCATGAGCGGCAATATTTTGAGCTTCTTGTATAAGAAATCAAATGTCGGTATTCGACCGCCGACCTCTGCACACAAATATATGCAAATATGCTAAATAATTCGTACAAGACAAAATCTACTGTGTCGGGGAGGCATGCACGGTGAGCAAGAAGAAATTGCCACGCTTCAAACATAAAACGTCACACCCCAACACAGTAGCTTTTGCCATGTCCACGCCATTGTGCGAATTGTCCAGTGAGAAGAGAACAGCGAGATGAGATTAGCATATTTGCATGTATTTGTGTGCAGAGGTCGGTGGTCGAATACCGACATTTGATTTCTTATACAAGAAGCTCAAAATATTGCCTCTTATGGTGACAAAATGTTGGGAAAGATGGAACTTTTCCGGCGTATTGTTGTTTTTCGACTATGGATTCATTCAGGTTTGAGGAAATTGTGAGTGGAAATGGCACATGTCAAGAAATATAGCTCATTTAGTGAAAAGAGGTATGCTTTTGTGCGGGTGAAATGGCAGATCAGTGTGCAACCTTTGCATAATATTTTATACTAATTGGGAGCAAAAATTAGAAAGACGCTTATTCTCGCTTAGAGAGCGAATTTTTGCTCTAGATAGCAAGTACGTAAGATATAAACAAAGAAACACTGTTTATTTCATAAAATTTTATTAATTTTCAGTCATAACTCAAGCTTTGGCTACCTGTGGTGGCACCAAGCTGATACAGACTTGAAAGTAGATTCACATAATTTGATTAATACAACATTAACTCGATGAGTCGAAATCCGGTGATTCCCGTGAATCAGCGACTGAGTTAATTCATCTGGCCACATTCTGTAAGCAAAGTTAGGATGCCTTGATCTCTGACCACTGTTGAACCACTTGACTTATTCTGGCCCTTCCATGCTGATGCAGATTATGTCTTCCTTTGTTGACACATGAAGGCTGCTTCTCACATCACACGAAAATTTTTTCTTCGGTATTTGATTGTTTTATATGTATAAAAAACGATTCTAAGCTTTAAACCGGCATCAAACTTTTCAAACGCACTTTTTTCGCAGTGAAAATAGCACAAATTTGACTTCAAAAGTGTCGCCGTCTCGCGCGGCCAAAATATCACGTGATTAGCTAATGTGACGTCAATCGACTTGACAACAAAACCAACATGGCGTCAAAGTGGAAGGAACTTGGCAGAGTTGGCAAAGGTTTCTTGTAGTTGAAGCGCCTAATATGCAGTGGTTTGCGTATTCCTTTTGACGATATGGAGGGAAAGTACTCAGTATTCCTCGGATCCAGCATTTTGGGACAAGGGAATCAAAATAATTGTGTTAAAGGAGATGCAAGATCAAAGCACTCAGGCTGCTCAAGATTTTGATGTTTGCTATGTTTTTAACTTGAAGATATGGTTACGAACGAGCATTGTTTTGTAAGGATCTGTCTCGATAACCAACGAAGTCTTACTGCAAAGCCCAGGGATGCTTTTCATTCACAAAGCAGGACAGGTACGATAGTGTGAACTGACTTTCGATTGTACAGGCGAACAGAGCTATCAGTACGGTCTGAAATGAAATTTGTTTTTAATTTTCTCTGGAGTTTAGTAAGACATTATATCAATATAATTTCAACGACGATCGCCTACTCATAACATTTTTACACTGGACTGTGCATACACTGTCTTAACCTGACCGCACTGGACGAAGGATTTTAACTTAAATAAATCACCTTTTCAGCAAGACAAGAGTTCAGGATTTTGTTTGACTCTTCCTGTGAGGAGTCTGTAAATGCCTCGTTGTTAGAGAGTGAAAATAGAAAGAAAATCAAGAGGTCGCTGAAAGAATTCCAGGAAAATGTCTCACTCGGTTATATTTGTTTATGAAGACAAACATGTGTTAGGAGTTTGTTTAATCCTATGTCTACATATCAAGGTTTTTACTGATCAGGTTGAAATAAATTCCCTGCCTTTTCACTGATGACCATGACCTGACCTGATTTACCTCAGCTTGCCAGCAACAAAAATCCCTGTTAGTACCAACAGCTGTAACTAAGCTAGATCCATCCAGGCCTCGAGAGATCTAGATTGGGTGGTTGTTGATACTGACACAGGGCATTCAGACCCCCCCCCCCCCTTTGCTTTTTGGTCAGATGACGTAAACATGGAATCATTCTCTTGTTGCTTTATGTTTGGTGGTGGTTCTGATAAATCAATAAATATCAACTATCAAAATTGAAGATCAAGTGATGATGACAGAAGGACATTCCTTCTGTTGCAATGATTGTGACCTATTGTCAACAAGAACGATACACTACATTGTATTTAACTTACTATTTTATTAACTTCCCACGTAGGAATACTTAGATAAATTGTTGTCGTTGTTGTTGTTGTACTGCCACCTTTTGTTAGCTGTGACGAAACAGGTAAACTATGACATGTTACAAACACAATAATTATTCCTAAGTAAAAATTGGCTGGTGATTTACAATGTTGTTAAGGAAGCCACAAATGCCCCAAGCTTTAACTCTGTCTCCAGTTATTAGGAACTATGGTATTAATTTAGGTGCTCCATACAGGGCTTCCACCTCTCTCCATCAGAATCAGGCTTAAGCAGATTAAGCTTGCAGGGCCAGCCCTGTGTCAGGAACCTGTATTGTGTGTGTGTGTTGGGGGGGGGGGGGAGTGAGCTGCTGTAAATAACATCTACAAGGGATGTATGGATCCTCAAAACTGTGTCTGAGTGATACATATGCTTTGGTAATCGACCAGTTAATGTTGATAAAGATAATGATTATTATTGATGAAGGTTGATGTTGATTTCCACTGTTCATAGGAAAATTGTTTGAGAAGGAGTCAATATGGAGACCCACTGTTGATTTGCAAATTTACTTGTCAATTGTCAATTCCTGTTGGTTTATTTATAATTAACTGTTAGGTTTAGAAGAGTTTTATGTACTGCACTCCCCTCCTGTAGTATTAGAAACACCAAAAGCTATTTAAGAAGCTCAAGGACACCAGTTATTTTAAAAGCTAATGAACATGGTTATGATTCAACAACAGTTCTACAATATTGGAAAACCATACCCACTGCAAAACAAAACAATATGAACTGTATTTTAATGCGAAATGTGACATTGCCTTCATGGTACTGAGTTGTTTGAAAAATTACTGAGCCAAGAGTAGTGTTAATACCCTAATATTGATACTCTAGATAGCAACAGTCTTAAGCTGCTATATTTGCTGAATCAACCAGTGATATGGCACGTAGCATGCAAGCCGAAGTCAGTTTCGGTGCCGTTTTTAAAGTAAAGCGTATATACACCAATTTTAATTAAGATTGCTTCAATGATGCATGATGCATGATCCTTGTTTCATATCCAATCGCTGACGAGCTTGCAAACGGTGCAGGCCAACTGAGGAGAAAACCAAACCATAAAAAATATACATTTGCTCTTGCTTTAGGACTAATAGCAAGAGAAAAGAGGCCATAAATTTAATGAGCATGATGCACTGCGGTCCATGAAACATGCATCAATATATCAACCTTTTTGGAAACAGGTATAGATTCTAACTGCAGGATAACACGACCTTAACACGGAAGTACATTGCGTACGACCATATTATCAACAAAACGATTTCGTCATAATTTGGCTTTTCTCTACACTCTGTAAAAACACTTTTGCTTGCTGCAGAAACCACTGAAACTGAGGCCAGGCTGGGAATAAACTCTGGGAACTAAATGAATCGAAAATCTGACGCACTCTCTATAAGAACGACATCTTTGCGGTATTAAAACATCAAAACAATCGGCACTTTCAGTTCTCCTTAGGTTGATTGAAACAGTAAGCTGTTTATGTAAACACAAGGGCTTTGATGTTTTCGATAAACCCTAAAAGAACGCAAGAAAGAAATCTCACAACTGAGGTGCTTCCACTGATGTACAGTCAGGATAAATCTTCGACTTTGAGATCAACATCCTCACCACAGTACGAAAGAAGAGAAGACATCGCAAATGTTCGCCGTTGTCTGGTTTGATAAGACGTTAAACAGCTCTATTTTTTCTCCTACTTGTTCTTTCTCACTGTAGGTCTTGGAAGTTTCGAGAAGATCCCCGATCCTGCTGAACAATGTCAACATTTTGAGGCGATTTGTAACAAAAACACTGCGTTCGTGGGAACGCAATCAAGTCGATTGACGTCACTATGCGGTAAATTTGGTCCCAGTCTCCGGGACAGTTTTGAAGTGAAAAATAGGGTGTTTTATCTGTGAAAAAAGAGGTTTTTAAAAACTTTAGGCAGGTTTAAGATCAGTATCGTTTTTTATACACATCAGACTCTCAAAAACCGAAGAAAAAAATTTCGTGTCATATACACTTTAATTCTCCTCTGGGCAGAAAATCCCCGCTCACACTGAGCAAAGCTTATTGGAATAACCGACATAATTTCAGCCAGATGTAACAGGTTCTAAAGAAAAAAAGAAACTTAAAGTAGTACAATTTGACAGCTCATATAATTCAAAACCATTATTACTGAATTACCTTGACGTCCTCCTTGTAGGGATCTTTTGTGAACATAACGTGCCAGAGGGCAGAGAATGATTTGTCCTGAAAGGTACCACGGACTAGCATCTTGAAATTGGCATACTCAGTTTGTACCCTTGTGTTGTCATTCTTAAGCCATTCTTGACTCTGGATGACCTTTAACATTGGCAACGCAAACTTGATTGCACAAGAAGTGTGTTTGAAAGGTAGCCTTCACTCACACGTGTCAGCGGAGTCTTTACAAAACCAGAAAGAGTCTGGGGTGGAATAAAAATGTCGAGAAAAAATGGACCTCGCAGTTCGGAGAAACCACAGGGGGAAAACGACCAATAAAACACACACTGATGCATGGAAAATGATGAAACTTTATTATTTGGAGCCTGATTGTGTTTTATGTACCTTTGAATTTATTATTTCAAGCTTCCGTTTCGTGTCTAACCAGTCGGAGTACATAAGGACGATCAGGTTAGAAAGCAGAGTCGAGTAGCGATTCAGTCGCACTGAACTCGGGCTTTTTGGGCGCACAAGTGCGATCACACATGATTTTTTAGGTGCACAATAAAAAAATCTAGTCGCATGTGCGACCAGCTGGTCGTTAACTTTGAGCCCTGATAACACTGGCTTAGTAAACCAATATGGCCGATATTTCATTGTTTTGGTAAGCCAATATCGCCACCGGGTACATTGTGAGACATTTTCTTTGTCACTGCTGTCGTAGCTGCTTAACGTTCCCAATTTCTGTCCTATAGCTCTGATAGGTTCACCTTCAAAATCAACATCAGGATTGGTGGCACTGTAGAAGGACAGTTGTAGAAGGTAATTCATATCTATTTCAAATGTGATTTCTATGTTTTCTTCATAATTTATGTTTTATTTTAGCAAGTGAGTCAAATAATGTCTACCCTTCCCCAATATCAATTTCTGCCAAGGAAAACCTCATTTTAAAAAGGTAGTATGGGAAAAAAATTTTATCTGTGCCAAAATGCACTCTGGAAACTTCACCTGTGAGTGAAGGTAAATTCATATTGTAAACCTCACCTTTAATATATTGTTTACTGGTTCTAATTAATGTATTTATTAATATTTTATTGTTACTTTCTTATGCTCTTATACACAATTGTAGATTGAGGACAAACATGTTGCGGAACCAAGAATTTCTGACATGACAGATTGTACCAAGAACAGCACTATGCCTTTGGTAAGAGAAATTGTTTTATTTTAGCAAATACTTAACCAACTTATTCCTGGGTCAAATGATGTATGCCCTTCCCCAATATCAGTAATTGAATTCATGCCAAGGAAAATCTCATTTTAAAAGCTAGTAAGGGAAATAACACGTTATCCTTGTCAAATTGTATTCTGGATTACCTTCACTTGTGAGTGAAGGTAAATTCAGGTTGTAAACCGAACCTTTGAAACTTGGTTTACAGGTGAAAATTAGGTGTCACAATTAGTAATGTGTTTATTAATTTTGTTATCGCTTTCTTAGACATAATTGTAGACTGAGGACAAACCTTTTGAGGACCCAAGAATGTCTGACATTACAGATTGTACCAAGAACAGCACTACATTTGGTAAGAGAAATTGTTTTAAGCGCTTTGCGCTTGGGCCATAAATTGAAGGGAAAAACCTTGGTCTGTGACTGTACACAACGGACCTTGAACTTGGCTAAGAAGAGGAATGTAACTCATACTCAACTTAAACTCAGCTCAACTCCTAACTTATCAGTTTTCAGAACCAACTGATCCAATTGTTGTATTACTTACAGGCAATAGCATAAGGTATAATTGAGGGTCAAATCTGTAACTCAATGATGTTTATTCCAAACTGAATCATTCCATTATCTGGTTTTACAGATTGTGACACACTGGAGAGCTGGCCGAATCTACACTTACTGCACACGAGTCTTATCTTCTTCAGAGAAGAAAAACAGTAATGAGTGCAATGATTGGGTAGTGACTTTCCTGTGGTGTAACTGTGGGACTCGAGTATTAACACTCGCTGACATCCTTGGCCAAAATTTAAGAACATCGAAGCATTATCACTACTTAATGACTGCCATACAAAATATCTATTCTTAGAATGTCAAGGAGGCTACTGTCGATTTCAAAATGTTGGAGTGAACTGTCTTTCTCGGATTACCATTGAGTTCTCACTGCTGGTAATAATTTAGCAGATTGAGTGCTGGAAAACCAAAATAATTACAGTCAAACCTATTTATTGGACATTTGCAGGGAAATTTACAGGGTGTCCACTTGAAATGAACTCCCTGCTTCAGGCCATAGAAATTTATTAGCTAGTTAAATACCACCTTATGTTTCTTAGTATTTACTAACTTCAACAATGCATTTCTGTACTTTTCTTCTAATATAAAAAGTGACCAAATTTAATTGAATTCTTACAGTTGATGTTTGGTTTTTTGAGGTATTGAAACACAAAAGTTTGTTAAATTTACTTGAATGTTTCTTAATTGAACAACTTAGTCTATGCTTTGGGCAGTGGGCAGGCCCCATGGACCTGTACGGGTGTCGTGAGACGTCCCCGCCCTCCACGAGTCTTAGGGTCGCACCTTCGACAAGTGCGGGCAACCCTATAGTCGCCCTACCCGGGTTACTGGTCCCAGTGCTAAGTTTCTGCTGTCTCTCAAACATGCCTCTGTGCAGTGACTAGTCTGACCTCAGCAGTGGCACAGCTGATACCGGGCTAGTCACTCTACTGAGGTGTGGGCAACAGGCTAAAGGGACTTGTCATTGGAAGAAGGGGGCTGGGCACTGGGAGGTCTGGGAATCCAGGCCTCGGCATTCACAGTGAGTGAGAGTGGGCAAGTCACTCCACAAAGGCGTGAATGACGGAGCACAGACATGCTGTTTGGAACAGAGAATTGTACCCTGGGAGTCACATCATGCCTGCTTCTTGAGTTCACCACAGCTGAGGCTGGACCAGTCATTGCTCAGAGTTGTAGGAAACAGACAGTAGAGGCTCGGCCCCAAAACTGGAGGGCTGGGCCCTGGGAGATCTGCTGCTTCAGGCCCAAGAGTTTGCCTTAACTGAGGCCAGGCCAGTTTCTGCTCGGAGGCCTCGGTGACAGACAGCAGGAACTTGACACCGAAACTGGATGGCAGGGCCCAACGACACACTGTACCTGGGGCCCCAGGTCCTACCAGAACTGAGGCCAGGTTGGTCACTGCACTGAGGTGTGAGGGACAGACAATGGGGACTTTGTACTGAAACCAGAGGGCTGGGCCCATCGAGATCCAGTGCTCGTGGATCAGGGGTCCGTTACAACATGAGGCCCGCCAAGTGACTGCACAGAGCGGTCCGAGACAGTAAGCGAAAACACATCGTTGCAACTGGAGGGCTGAGCTCCGAGGAGTCTGGTACCCTGGACACTCCGGCTTGCCACAGGTGAGGCTAGGCAAGGGAAATGCACAGAGGCTGGGGTGACAGGCAACAAAGACTAGGCATCAGAACCAGTGAGCTGTGCCTCATGGCACCAGTGTGCTGGACTCTGGGATTTGCTACATCATAGGCCAGACCAGCTGCTGCACAGAAGTGGGAATGACAAACAGCAGGGACCTGGTAGCAAGACTAGTGGGCTGTGCCCCGTGGGACAGGCATTCCTTGCCTCACGGTCTGCTAGTCTGACAGGGCCAGTCCACTAGTCCTGTTACCAAGTTCCTTCTGTCTGTCATTCCTGCCTTTGTGCAGTGACTGACCTGCCCTTGCAATCCCGGGGTGCGAGGCCCAGTGCATTGGTGCCCTGAGCACAGCTTGCTGGTTTTGATGCCCAGTTTCTGTTGCCTGTCACCCCAGCCTCTGTACATTTCCCCTGCCTGGCCTCAGCTGTGGCAAGCCCAAATGTCAGGGCACTAGATTTCTCAGAGCTCAGCCCTCTAGCTGCAATGATTTGTCTTCACTTACTGTCTCTGAAGGCTCTGTGCAGTCACCTTCCTGGCCTCAGTTGTAGCAGACCCCTGTTCCGTGAGCACTGGATCTCGATGGGTCCAGTCCTCTAGTTTCAGTACAAAAGTCCCCGTTGTCTGTCTCCCACACCTCAGTGCAGTGACCAACCTGGCCTCAGTTCTGGTAGGACCTGGGGCCCCGAGTACATCGTGTCGTTGGGCCCTGCCATCGAGTTTCGCTGTCGAGTTCCTGCTGTCTGTCACCCAGTCCTCCAGGCAGAGACTGGCCAGGCCTCAGTTGAGGCAAACTCCCGGGCCTGAAGTAACGGATCTCCCAGGGCCCAGCCCTCCAGTTTCAGGGCCAAGCTTTTACTGTCTGTTTCCTACAACTCTGAGCAGTGACTGGTCCAGCCTCAGCTGTGGTGAACTCTAGGAGCTGGCACGATGTGACTCCTATGGCCCAACTCTCTGTTCTGACCAGCATGTCTGCACTCTGTCATTCATTCCTCTGTGCAGTGACTTGCCCAGCCTTGCCTGTTGTGAATGCAGGGATCTGGATCTCTGGAACTCCCAGTGCCCAACCCCCACTTTGAATGACAAGTCCCTCCTAACTCTAACACTAATCCCTAACCTTAACCTCTAAGCCTAACCCCTAACTCTAACAATAAAAAACTGTTGCCTACACCTCTGTGGAGTGACTAGCCTGGTGTTAGCAGTTCCACTGCTAGGGCCAGGCTAGTCACTACACAGAAGCTTGGGTGATAGACAGCAGCAACTTGGCATTGGGTTGGAAGACTAGGCCCTTAAAGATGCAGGGATCCAGGCCCCGGCATTCACAACAGACGGGGCTGGGGAAGTCAAAGTTCAGAGGCAGGGATGACAGAGAGTGCTGACAAGCTGTTCAGATGCGGGAGTTGGGCCCTGGGAGATACGTTGCGCGAGCTCCTAGGGCTCGCCACAGCTGAGGCTAGACAAGTTACTGCACAGAGTTGTAGGTAACAGATGATAGAGACTTGGCACTGAAACTGGAGAGCTGCACCCTGGGAGATCTGTTGCTTCAGGCCCAGGAGTTTGCATCAACTAAGGTCGGGCCAGTCACTGTACAGAGTGCCTGGATGACAGACACTAGGAACTTGGCACAGAAACTGGATTGTGGGGCCCAACGAGATGGTGTGCTCGAGGCCCCAGGTCCTACCACAGCTGAGGCCAGGTTGGTCCTAGCACTGAGGCGTGGGCAACAGACAACAGCGACTTTGTACTGAAACCAGAGGGCTAGGCCCTTTGAAATCCAGTGGTTGTGGACCTGTGGCTCACCACAGCTGAGGTCAGGCAAGTGACTGCACAGAGCCATCAAAGATGAAGGGAGGGGAGATATCAATGCAACTGGAGGGGTGAACTCTGAGGAATCTGGTGCCGTGAACACTAGGGTTTGCTGCTCCCAAGGCCAGGCAGGTCAATGCACAGAGGCTGGGGCGACAGGCAGTAGAGACTGGTCATCAGAACCAGTGAGCCGTGCCTTGGGGCACCAGTGTAATGGACCCCAGAATTTTGCTGTATCCTAGGCCAGACCAGCTGCTACACAGAAGCGGGAATGACAAACAGCGGGAACCTGGTAGCAAGATTAGTGGGCTGTGCCCTGTGGGACAGGCATGCCTTGCCCCACGGTTTGCTGGTCTGACAGGGCCAGTCCACTAGTCATGTTATCAAGTCCCTTCTGTCTGTCACTCCTTCCTTTGTGCAGTGACTGGCCTGTCCGCAAACCTGGGGTGCGGGGCACAATGCACTGGTGTCCTGAGGCACAGCTTGCTGGTTCTGATGTCTTGTCACCACCATCCATTGCCCCAGCCTCTGTGCATTGACCTGCCTGGCCCCAGCTGCAGCAAGCCTTAGTGTGCACGGCACCAGATTCCTCAGAGTGCACCCCTCTAGTTGCATTGATATCTCCCCTCCCTTCATCTCTGATAGCTCTGTGCAGTCACTTGCCTGGCGTCAACTGTGGTGAACCATGGGTCCACAATCACTGGATTTTGGAGGGCCTGGCCCTCTGGTTTCAGCACAAAGTCGCTGTTGTCTGTTGCCCATGCCTCAGTGCTAGGACCAACCTGGCCTCAGCTGTGGTAGGACCTGGGGCCTTGAGCACACCATCTGGTTGGGCCCCGCAATCCAGTTTCTGTTCCAAGTTCCTGCCATCTGTCATCCAGGCACTCCGTACAGTGACTGGCCTGACCTCTGTTGAGGCAAACTCCTGGGCCTGAAGCAACAGACCTCTTAGGTCCCAGCTCTCCAGTTTCAGTGCCAAATTTCTACCATCTGTTGCCTACAACTGTGTGCAGTAACTTGCCAAGCCTCAGCTGTGGTGAACCCTAGGAGCTGGTACAACATATCTCCAAGGGCCCAACTCTCTCATCTGAACAGCACGTCAGCACTCTCTGTGATCTATACCTCTGAACTTTGACTTCCCCAGCCTAGGCTGCAGTGAACGCCAGGGCCTGGATCCCTGCATCTCTAAGGGCATAGTCTTCCTTTTCCAACGCCAAGTCCATGCTGTTGTGGAGAACACACAGCATGGACTTGTCATTGGAAACTCGGGGGCTGAGCACTGGGAGATCAGGTTAGTTACTAACCTGATCTCCCAGGGCTCAGCCCTCTAACTTCCAACGACAAGTCCATGCTGTTGTGGGGAACACACAGCATGGACTTGTCGTTGGAAACTCGAGGGCTGAGCCCTGGGAGATCAGGTTAGTTACTAACCTGATCTCCTAGGGTTCAGCCCTCTAACTTCCAACGACAAGTCCATGCTGTTGTGGGGAACACACAGCATGGACTTGTCGTTGGAAACTCAAGGGCTGAGCCCTGGGAGATCAGGTTAGTTACTAACTTGATCTCCCAGGGCTCAGCCCTCCACATCTACATCTACTTAATTATTGTGTTTTTCAGGGAGATGTTTTCAGCTTAATCCCATGCAAGAGGGCAACTTGTTATAGTCCTATCCAGAGGAAGCATTGGCTCACTGGGCACCGTGGCCCCATCCAAGTAGTTTCTTTTTCCATAAAATGTGGACAGAATTGCTGCCTGTATTGATTACCTCATTGGCCTGCTTAATATCCACTTCAACAGGCTGCAACTGGTGCAAAAGGTGTCTGCTAGGTCAGTGTCTAACACTCCACATTTTACAATAGTTAATTCTGGTCTATGCGGACTGGACTATTGGTTGCCTGTTTGGTTGAGAATCAATTTTAAAGTATTGTTTATAACATTCAAAGCAATGTATGGTTGGGCATTTCATTAAATATGAGTATGATTCAGCTTGAGAGGCAATCAGACTGTAATTTGCAATCAATTAGTGAATTGTTACTTCAGTTTTGAAGAAAAAGAAAGCACTAGAAAGAGGACCACCAAAGTGGCTGCGCCTGCTTTATCGAACAGACTTCCATTTGTTTTTAGCATAGTGAGCAAGTTCTTATGGTTTAAATGAGCTGTGTCGTGCAATTTAGCCAAATTCAGCTACTAGGACCTCGCCACTAATTTTATTTAAGTGAAACATAAAAAAAAACATCAGCTTAAATCATTGATGAAAGGTTTAAATAACACAGGAAATACAAAGGAAAGCACAGATGGGCCAAACTGAAGAAGAATAACACGGATTGCAACTGGGTGTTTTTTGAAAAACTGTTAGGCTGAACATGCAGTTTTCAAAGTTTACCTCTTTTGTTTGTAGATTTAAATATAACGCTCAGGATACAAATTTGTTTCTCGCGAAGCTACATGTATGATTTTGTCATTTACAAGTAATTTCTTTGTTCACTTTAATTTTCATGGAAAGTAAGGGCGAGTAATTGGAAAAACTAAACAAATATTATTGGACTGGACTACCAGCACTTAAGACATGTTTTTATTGTTTTGCTGATGGTTCATTGTTTATGACTTATCTTTTTTCAATTTTCTTACTAAATGCAGTTTACTTTCCTACTTATGTAATTTAATTTCTTTCACATAGGGTAATCAGTTCCATTTTAAGTATTGTAAAATAGACAGGGTGTCGTTAAGTGCATTAGATCATAATTATTTATATCAATTTTTGCATCATATAAATAATTATTATTAATTTTTAGGCATAAGGCATGACCTCCAACATTCCTGGTTCACTCTGTTGTTAATGTTTTGTACTATGTTAAGACCAGCTACCTCTCTGGACTCTGCCATTCACAGCCCTGCTTGGATCCATGTACTCTTTCTACTTCCATAAACTGTAGACAGAGCCCCATCTCTTCAGTGAACTTATTACGTCATTGGCGTGCCCAGCATCCACTTCCACGAGCCACAACTTGTGAAAAATGTGTCTCAGCTAGGTCAATCTCTAACACTTCATTTTACAAGGATTAATCATGGACTATATTAATTGCCTTGGTTGCCTGTTTGCAATCGAATCGAATCTGCAATCGAATAGGAATTGTTACTCTTGACTAGCTTTTTTAGCTTTTTAGTTGTTAAGTGCATTAGATCATATTTATGTGGATTTTTACACCATACAGGTAATACAGAATCCATGGTCTGCATTTTTCCTGCTTCTGGAGACTACACTTACTCGGACGATTATACCTCTATACTTTTCATATCTACAATATCTATCCCCATACATCAGGCAATGAAATGAAAAGGTATTTGAAGTTTGTCACTTCTGATTCAAATTCCCTGCCCCCAGGAAGGCTTTTTGCATCAAATTCCCTATTCCCCAGACAGGGGAAATGGGCAAAAGCCAGGCGTATGACCAGAAGGTGGGGGGCGTTGAAGTTTCAAATTAATTGGAGCTTAGTGTGTATTTTGTTCTGAGGGTGTTCAGGGGAAAGAGTTGGTCTTTATTACAAAATACTGTGTAAGCTTTAGTTTACTTATGACATGTTATTAAAAAGACTGAATTGCCTATTCTATACTCTGCATTAATTTTGTCTTAAAACTATGATTATTATGGACAAAGTTAAGTTGACTGAAAGGGAGATTTTTACATGAAAAGGGACCGAAGGCATGATAACATCAGGAAACAAATGGATTTTCCGTATTAGCAAAGCAATACCTCTGTCTGGGGATTATTCATTTTGTTTCATTTTTTGCTGTCCTCTTCAAAACTTTCCCATGAAATGACCAAATTATTGTGACAGCAACTTTTCCTTTGTCTGAACATGAACATCATCCCAACGAATGCAGCTCCTATAGAGCATTTTTACTCACATGACCAGCAGCTTTGTAAAATTAATTTATTGGAACAAAACAAAGTGTTCAACAGGACTGGCTTGGTGCACCAATAAGGCTGCCGTTTCATTGTTTTTGGTAAACCAATATTGCCACCGTGACGTCATCTGAAAACACTCTATTGTAGTTTTGCCACATTAGACAAGTCATGTGGCCTAGAAAGATCCTTAGAGGCTTAACATAACTTGATCTTGTTTTTAGTGAGACGTTTTCTTTGTTATTGCTGTCGTGGCTGCTTAACATCCCCAATTTCTGTCCTAGAACTCTGGAAAACATCAAAATCATTTGTCTAAATATCAAGATACAAGCGTATCCTTGGTGATCAAGTTCTTTATTATCATCACTTGAATGTTTGAACAAGTAGTGATAATGTAAAGAGAAATCTGATTTTTGCACTGTTGGGTTAAAACTTTGTTTACTGGTAAAAACTAGGTGTCACAATTATAATGTATTTATTAATAATATTTTATTACTACTTTGTTGTACATAATTGTAGATTGAGGACAAACATGTTGAGGAACCAAGAATGTCTGACATTAGAGATTGTACCAAGAACAGCACTATGCCTATTTGGTAAGATAATTAAAATAATTATGTTTTAATTTTAGCAAGTGCTTAACCAACTTATTCCTGAGTCAAATGATGTATGCCCTTCCCCAATATCAGTAATTGAATTCATGCCAAGGAAAATCTCATTTTAAAAGCTAGTAAGGGAAATAACACGTTATCCGTGTCAAAATGTATTCTGGATTACCTTCACTTGTGAGTGAAGGTAAATTCAGGTTGTAGACCGAACCTTTGAAACTTGGTTTACAGGTGAAAATTAGGTGTCACAATTGGTAATGTGTTTATTAATTTTATTATCGCTTTCTGAGACATAATTGTAGACTGAGGAGAAACCTTTTGAGGACCCAAGAATGTCTGACATTACAGATTGTACCAAGAACAGCACTGCATTTGGTAAGAGAAATTGTTTTAAGCGCTTTGCGCTTGGGCCGTAAATTGAAGGGAAAAACCTTGGTCTGTGACTTACACAACGGACCTTGAACTTGGCTAAGAAGAGGAATGTAACTCATACTCAACTTAAACTCAGCTCAACTCCTAACTTATCAGTTTTCAGAACCAACTGATCCAATTGTTGTATTACTTACAGGCAATAGCATAAGGTATAATTGAGGGTCAAATCTGTAACTCAATGATGTTTATTCCAAACTGAATCATTCCATTATCTGGTTTTACAGATTGTGACACACTGGAGAGCTGGGCAAATCTACACTTCCTGCACACGAGTCTTATCTTCTTCAGAGAAGAAAATCAGTAATGAGTGCAATGATTGGGTAGTGACTTTCCTGTGGTGTAACTGTGGGACTCGAGTATTAACACTCGCTGAAATCCTTGGCCAAAATTTAAGAACATCGAAGCATTATCACTACTTAATGACTGCCATACAAAATATCTATTCTTAGAATGTCAAGGAGGCTACTGTCGATTTCAAAATGTTGGAGTGAACTGTCTTTCTTGGATTACCATTGAGTTCTCACTGCTGGTAATAATTTAGCAGATTGAGTGCTGGAAAACCAAAATAATTACAGTCAAACCTCTATTTATTGGACATTTGCAGGGAAATTTACAGGGTGTCCACTTGAAATGAACTCCCTGCTTCAGGCCATAGAAATTTATTTGCTAGTTAAATACCACCTTATGTTTCGTAGTATTTACTAACTTCAACAATGCATTTCTGTACTTTTCTTCTAATATAAAAAGTGACCAAATTTAATTGAATTCTTACAGTTGATGTTTGGTTTTTTGAGGTATTGAAACACAAAAGTTTGTTAAATTTACTTGAATGTTTCTTAATTGAACAACTTAGTCTATGCTTTGGGCAGTGGGCAGGCCCCATGGACCTGTACGGGTGTCGTGAGACGTCCCCGCCCTCCACGAGTCTTAGGGTCGCACCTTCGACAAGTGCGGGCAACCCTGTAGTCGCCCTACCCGGGTTACTGGTCCCAGTGCTAAGTTTCTGCTGTCTGTCAAACATGCCTCTGTGCAGTGACTAGTCTGGCCTCAGCAGTGGCACAGCTGATACCGGGCTAGTCACTCTACTGAGGTGTGGGCAACAGGCTAAAGGGACTTGTCATTGGAAGAAGGGGGCTGGGCACTGGGAGGTCCGGGAATCCAGACCTCGGCATTCACAGTGAGTGAGAGTGGGCAAGTCACTCCACAAAGGCGTGAATGACGGAGCACAGACATGCTGTTTGGAACAGAGAATTGTACCCTGGGAGTCACATCATGCCTGCTTCTTGAGTTCACCACAGCTGAGGCTGGACCAGTCATTGCTCAGAGTTGTAGGAAACAGACAGTAGAGGCTCGGCCCCAAAACTGGAGGGCTGGGCCCTGGGAGATCTGCTGCTTCAGGCCCAAGAGTTTGCCTTAACTGAGGCCAGGCCAGTTTCTGCTCGGAGGCCTGGGTGACAGACAGCAGGAACTTTACACCGAAACTGGATGGCAGGGCCCAACGACACACTGTACCTGGGGCCCCAGGTCCTACCACAACTGAGGCCAGGCTGGTCACTGCACTGGGGTGTGGGGGACAGACAATGGGGACTTTGTACTGAAACCAGAGGGCTGGGCCCATCGAGATCCAGTGCTCGTGGATCAGGGGTCCGCTACAACATGAGGCCCGCCAAGTGACTGCACAGAGCGGTCCGAGACAGTAAGCGAAAACACATCGTTGCAACTGGAGGGCTGAGCTCCGAGGAGTCTGGTGCCCTGGACACTCGGGCTTGCCACAGGTGAGGCTAGGCAAGGGAAATGCACAGAGGCTGGGGTGACAGGCAACAAAGACTAGGCATCAGAACCAGTGAGCTGTGCCTCATGGCACCAGTGTGCTGGACTCTGGGATTTGCTACATCATAGGCCAGTCCAGCTGCTGCACAGAAGTGGGAATGACAAACAGCAGGGACCTGGTAGCAAGACTAGTGGGCTGTGCCCCGTGGGACAGGCATTCCTTGCCTCACGGTCTGTTTGTCTGACAGGGCCAGTCCACTAGTCCTGTTACCAAGTTCCTTCTGTCTGTCATTCCTGCCTTTGTGCAGTGACTGACCTGCCCTTGCAATCCCGGGGTGCGAGGCCCAGTGCATTGGTGCCCTGAGGCACAGCTTGCTGGTTTTGATGCCCAGTTTCCGTTGCCTGTCACCCCAGCCTCTGTACATTTCCCCTGCCTGGCCTCAGCTGTGGCAAGCCCAAATGTCAGGGCACTAGATTTCTCAGAGCTCAGCCCTCCAGCTGCAATGATTTGTCTTCACTTACTGTCTCTGAAGGCTCTGTGCAGTCACCTTCCTGGCCTCAGTTGTAGCGGAACCCTGTTCCGTGAGCATTGGATCTCGATGGGTCCAGTCCTCTGGTTTCAGTACAAAGTCCCCGTTGTCTGTGTCCCACACCTCAGTGCAGTGACCAACCTGGCCTCAGTTCTGGTAGGACCTGGGGCTCCGAGTACATTGTGTTGTTGGGCCCTGCCATTGAGTTTCGCTGTCGAGTTCCTGCTGCCTGTCACCCAGGCGTCCAGGCAGAGACTGGCCAGGCCTCAGTTGAGGCAAACTCCCGGGCCTTAAGTAACGGATCTCCCAGGGCCCAGCCCTCCAGTTTTAGGGCCAAGCTTTTTCTGTCTGTTTCCTACAACTCTGAGCAGTGACTGGTCCAGCCTCAGCTGTGGTGAACTCTAGGAGCTGGCACGATGTGACTCCTATGGCCCAACTCTCTGTTCTGACCAGCATGTCTGCACTCTGTTATTCATTCCTCTGTGCAGTGACTTGCCCAGCCTTGCCTGTTGTGAATGCAGGGATCTGGATCTCTGGAACTCCCAGTGCCCAGCCCCCACTTCGAATGACAAGTCCCTCCTAACTCTAACACTAATCCCTAACCTTAACCTCTAAGCCTAACCCCTAACTCTGTTGCCTACACCTCTGTGGAGTGACTAGCCTGGTGTTAGCAGTTCCACTTCTAGGACCAGGCTAGTCACGACACAGAAGTTTGGGTGATAGACAGCAGCAACTTGGCATTGGGTTGGAAGACTAGGCCCTTAAAGATGCAGGGATCCAGGCCCCGGCATTCACAACAGACTGGGCTGGGGAAGTCAAAGTTCAGAGGCATGGATGACAGAGAGTGCTGACAAGCTGTTCAGTTGCAGGAGTTGGGCCCTGGGAGATACGTTGTGCGAGCTCCTAGGGTTCGCCACAGTTGAGGCTAGACAAGTTACTGCACAGAGTTGTAGGTAACAGATTATAGAGACTTGGCGCTGAAACTGGAGAGCTGCACCCTGGGAGATCTGCTGCTTCAGGCCCAGGAGTTTGCCTCAACTTAGGTCGGGCCAGTCACTGTACAGAGTGCCTGGATGACAGACACTAGGAACTTGGCACAGAAACTGGATTGTGGGGCCCAACGAGATGGTGTGCTCGAGGCCCCAGGTCCTACCACAGCTGAGGCCAGGTTGGTCCTAGCACTGAGGCGTGGGCAACAGACAACAGCGACTTTGTACTGAAACCAGAGGGCTAGGCCCTTTGAAATCCAGTGGTTGTGGACCTGTGGCTCACCACAGCTGAGGTCAGGCAAGTGACTGCACAGAGCCATCAAAGATGAAGGGAGGGGAGATATCAGTGCAACTGGAGGGGTGAACTCTGAGGAATCTGGTGCCGTGTGAACACTAGGGCTTGCTGCTCCCAAGGCCAGGCAGGTCAATGCACAGAGGCTGGGACGACAGGCAGTGGAGACTGGTCATCAGAACCAGTGAGCTGTGCCTTGGGGCACCAGTGTAATGGACCCCAGAATTTTGCTGTATCCTTGGCCAGACCAGCTGCTACACAGAAGCGGGAATGACAAACAGCGGGAACCTGGTAGCAAGATGAGTGGGCTGTGCCCCGTGGGACAGGCATGCCTTGCCCCACGGTTTGCTGGTCTGACAGGGCCAGTCCACTAGTCGTGTTTTCAAGTCCCTTCTGTCTGTCACTCCTTCCTTTGTGCAGTGACTGGCCTGTCCGCAAACCTGGGGTGCGGGGCACAATACACTGGTGTCCTGAGGCACAGCTTGCTGGTTCTGATGTCTTGTCACCACCACCCATTGCCCCAGCCTCTGTGCATTGACCTGCCTGGCCCCAGCTGCAGCAAGCCTTAGTGTGCACGGCACCAGATTCCTCAGAGTGCACCCCTCTAGTTGCATTGATATCTCCCCTCCCTTCATCTCTGATAGCTCTGTGCAGTCACT